>JAPMUY010004891.1:85000-302500 GCA_026901105.3 Galaxias olidus
AGTTCGCAGGGTAGGGAGTCTGACAGTGCAGGGATCCCCGTGACACAGAGAGACAGTGGCGGTGCTGTGGCCTGTCCTCCCAGGGCTCCGTCTGCATGCTGACCCCGGTTAGTGAGCTACAGGCAGGGCTCCATCCCCAGTGTCTTTACCGCCCCGGCTGATGGTGCCTGGGCCGACTCACTGCCGTCTCTGAGCGACGCCACTACCAACTCAGGCACTCTCTAGGTATGTCGCGAGCCCCATCACTGTCACTCAGACTTTCAGACAGTGTCAGTGGGTTACGTTCTATCCTATTCCATCAGGCACTTACAACCAAACAAAGAGCCCTTAAAACTTGGCCAACTTTTACCTCTGGTTATAATTAATACCTTAAATAATGACAGAACAAGAAAACATCCAAAGTAATCTTGTGGATTATTTTTTGTTTGATTGTCAATTTGGCCCTTTATTTTATGGTAGAGTAATAGAGTGATTCAGTAATAGGGCCGATCAATCATAGCAACCAACTAGAACAGCTCGGACCAAACAGAGACTCAAGGCTGTTAGAACTGCCTTGGTATCAGCCCTTTAGTCGCTTCTACTTCCTGCCGGAGAAGGAGAACGGAAAAACAAAAAGAAAGAGAAAGGTCTCGGAGAACGGGTGCGGAGGGGAAGGAGACATTCTATTAGCGAACTGGGCCTTTTAATCAATAAGGAGATAAAAGATATTTTAATCAAAGGCATATTTCCTTGTTTGTCTAATGCCCCGGCCGCCGCCGCCGCCGCTCACAGAATCTTTCAACGCTGAAAAGGATGCATAATGCTCTCCCCTCAGAGCCACTCATCCATAGAAACACAAAAGAGGAGCAGTCAGCAGAAACTCACACCAGCCCAGCCCCGTACACGGACACTCCACAGACGCCAAATTACATTAGGAAGGGTATATTAAGGGGAAATTGCATCCTGTAAACTGGAATATTAGTCCCGCGCACACATACCCATGCCATACCTCACTGGCCCATTCCTCCCGTTTAGCACGGACACGTGCGCACATTGTTATACACACGGACACACACGGCACGCGCGCGTACACAAACACTCAGACACACACAAACAAACCATAAACACGCGGCACGGAGCTATTAGTGTCTTGGCTATTTGTCGGACACACTGGCATCCGTTAGCCGTGGCTAAAGCCTTCCAATGAGATTAGGTGGGTAACCGGAGCCTCTCCAAGCCCACTGAACTGAGCTCAGACTGGGGTTAGGAGTCGGAGGGTGGTGGGTGGGCTGGATCAGGTTCCCGGAGCTGGTAGGTCAAATACCTATTGACACTTAATCATGTGATATGTGTATGTAGGTTTCCGAGTTTTGGGGTGTGTGTGTGTGTGTGTGTGTGTGTGTGTGTGAGCACATGTTTACACATGTGCCTGAAACAATGTTTGTACCTGACTCTTAATGATGCTTAGATCACAGTCAGTGATTACTGACTGGTGTGTGTGTGTGTGTGTGTGTGTGTGTGTGTGTGTGTGTGTGTGTGGTTCAGCTCACTACTTACTCCACATGATCGCTCACACACACACACACACACACACACACACGCACACACGCACACACGCACACACGCACACTGAGTGGGGGAGAGGCGCACAACAACAGCTCCAGTAATAGTGATTCATGCTTTCCGTCCGGCCCCCTAACAGGGTGGGTTCGATCCTCTGCTCAGTGCACTGTGGCGGCTGTGAGAGCCAGGGCGAGGCGAGGCCCCCGGACCAGGAAACATCATCATAACTACTGCTGCAAGGGAGGGCGGCTGACATATTGATCCACCATCAGTTAGGAGACGTGATTGATTAACCTCAGACTCTTGACTTTAAGAATATATAGAGTGTGGAGGGTGGGGGCTGGGGTGGGGGGGGGGTGGGGGGGGGGCTGCTTGAGAGGCGCGTCAAGTCGGGAAATGTTGATGATGGAGGGAGGGAAGGAGCGGGAGAGACAGGGGGATCGATGGCCGCAACACAGCACGAGGGTGATCAACTGAGGACAAGAGCGTTTGCATACTCTCTGTGATTGGACGAGAAGTGACCCAAGCAGATTATGCTTGCGCTACATTTATGGGTAAACCCTATACACAACTTTCTTAGGACCAAAATACTTTTCACCCACTTTTATGATCAAAGCAAGAAAAGAGAAGAGATGTCCAAGACATCACCGGGTTATGTATGTATACATACTGTCTATATTCATTCCATATAGAATCCCAGCCCTGAACCAGAGATCTGGCTACAATAGACCGTCCCTATGTGCTCAGCCACCAGGCCGGCAGCCTATCAGGCGGACACGTCAGGCCCTTACCCCGTGCCCCCCCCCCCCCCAAGAGGCCCAGGGGCCAGCGAGGGCCAGAGCGGAGCGCCGGCTCACACTAACGACGGAGGGAAACCGTGTCCAGTCGGCTGGAGCGGGAGCCGCTCGCGCCATTGTTCTGCCGAGGCGGGTGACAAGCGGTGATTTAGGAGCCGGTCGGGCCCGGAGCGTTAGGGGAGGGAGAAAGGGGGCCGGGCGGGTCGGAGAGAGGCTCGGCAGGCACCCCTCGACAAGCCTCCCCAAAGCCCCTCCGTCCGCGGGATGGCAGAATGAATCATGGCTGACCCAGTGGCGGGCCTGGCCCGGGTCGGCCCTCTCCGGTCCCCCGCCGACCGCCCCTCAGCATCCCCCGCACAAACATGACAAATCTGGTGTTTATTTACTTAAAAAGACCCAGAGAGCGAGAGCAAAAGGGGCCAGATAAAAAACTGTGTAAAATCAATACGGGGATCTGGCCCCGGCTGCTGCTTGTCTAGCCCGACGGGGAGAGATGGGGCTGCATTCGGCAGGGATGAGGAGGCCTAATCAGGGCCCTGTGGGCAGGGGGAGGGCGCAGGTGGCTCGGCGCCAGACTGACCACCACTGGAGGGAGAGAAACAGGGAGACAAACTCTACCTCACAGGTACAATCAGTGTAAGCGTGTCTGGGCTCTAAATAGCTCCATGCAAGACTAGAGTGCTACTTGTGATTCCTAAGACAATGTAATTACTCTGTTGAGTGTCTATGCAGCGTGATTTGCACTGTTGGTCCGAGGAGTGATACAACGCTAAAGTTTCAATTCAACTTCAATAAAAACTAAAGTTTTGTTTTTTTGCAGTAGACATCTTAATGCAAGCATCACATAATTTGCACTTGAAATGTTTGTTCATGTGATCAACATTTACAAACAGAAAAAAAAAAGCTTGGGTGCTCAAGGTAACAGTTTCACTCCGCAAAATATGTATGACTGAGTATCATTTTCAATAATCAATAAGTAGTCAATAAATAATAAGAATAAGCAGTGTAAATGTCCTGTAAATCTTAGAACTTAAATCTTTAGATAATCTCACTCGGGGCTTGAAATGGAGAGATAAAACCGGTGGGCGCTCTGAGCCATGGGGGATACATCTGTGTTGTAAACAGAAAATGGATCTCCAAGTTGGACCCCCATACTGGGGAGGACAGTTTAATCTACAGTGGCTCTGCCCTCCCCACACGACAGGGAGAAAACAGATAAGGCTGGCTCTCAGGGGAGGCTGGCCACCAAGTCCCCCCCCCCACCCCCTTTAAAAGAAATCGCAGCAACAAGCTGTCAGGCATTCTGTCATATCTTACATCACATCAGCCGCCTCTTCCATCCATCCCGTCCCTGGCAGAACGGTGCAACGATGAAAGTGCTGGAAAATGGGAGCCATTCGAAACCATTTTCTGCCCAGGAGCAACCCCCCTCCCCAATCCACCCCTCATCCTCCCCCTCCTCCTCCAAATCCACCCCTCATCCTCCCCCTCCTCCTCCAAATCCACCCCTCTTCTTCGACGGTCTTCTCCAAGACAAATGGGTCCGGGGCAATGACAGAGTGCCTGGTCCACAAATCACTGGCGGCCGGCCTGCTTGTCCACTGCCTCTTCCCCCTTCAGCACCCCGCCTACCCCCCACAGCCCCCTCACGCACCCCCACACCCCCGCACCCCCACCTCCAACCTCGGCCCCTCCATTAGTCATGTGCACGCGGGCAGCAGCAGCCGGCAGACGTAATTAGACAAGGACAAATCGCCGGGCGCGGACACGGACGGGTCCGGCCGCTAAATAAGGCCCCGTTACCATACCGACTGGTGGGCGGCATGCGCGGCCAAGGAGAGGACTGGGCCGTACGAGAGCACAGAGGAGGGGTGGGTACTGTCCAGCACCCCCCACTCCACTATCCTTAACACCTGGCCTGGCCTGGCCTGGCCTGGCCTGGCCGGCATCTGCTTTATTCTCTACGACCCTTAGCTCTACCTACACAACATGCACTCCCATTCCCCCCCAAAAAGACAAACGTAACAATGGACACTTGACTTCACTAGACTGAGGAGGCATATCCACTCCAAAGACTAAAGGCTATTGTGAATCGGCGGTAAGATGGACTTCATACCGTACTGCATAATATTGTCTAAAGATTGTTTATCTTAAAGTCAAATACCTTTTGATCTTTTGTTTACTAACCGGATTGTTTATCTTAAAGTCAAATACCTTTTGATCTTTTGTTTACTAACCGGATTTTGTCAACATACTGCAGCATAGCCGGCCGCATAGGACGACAGCCGACCTATCACCTTTCACAAAGACGATGGGCAGACAGAAATATCATACGTCTCTCAATCACACTCGGGTCAATGCCAACACCACTACGTCATTTGTTTTTGCGGTGGTCAAACAGACTGAGTAAATACATTAAGTAAGTAAAGAGAAGCCAAAGCAATAAAATGCAATAAACAGGTTTCAGGGTACATTAGGCGTAACATTAGAGGGGTGGAATTAGGCCAAAAAAATGAGAAGCCAACAAATCAAATTACACACAGGGAGATGGACGGGCAGTCAAAAAGAAAACACATATAAATTACTGCCGTCCGAGGCTGGGGCGAGCTGAATACACAGAGGAATATCAGTAACGATTGTTTTGGCCAGGTCAGGGCTGTGCCTCGCTCCCTAGGTGCGAGGGGGTAGACCAGGAGCTGACCGCCGTGCACACACACACACACACACACACACACACACACACACACACAGTCCGCTCCACTAGAGCAGACCTTATTGATTCCCCTTCTAATTTCCTAATTAGTTTTTATTGGATTTCATAATCGTCATCAGGACACATCTAAAGAAACCCGAAACCCCAGCAAGATTTTGTGCCCTCCTCGACATAATTTTTTGACTTTTTTTTTTTCCAACTGAAAAAATGAAGCTGTATATTCAATTTCAAGTCCCCAGCTGTGAGAGCGACCCTCTGTATTTTTCCAACTTTGCCACCAGAACTCCTTGGACAGCAAACACTGCACAAACACACCATTTTTCCCATGTGCAGTAAGTGATGTTTAGCATCGCACATTTTCTGCATGATCTGCTGCTATTTGTCACACTCTTGCGCTCTCCCCAGTCGCCTCTCGCTGGTAGCATAGCACTTGTTAAACTTATAGCAGCAAGAAGTGTGGAAGACATTTTTTGAAGAAGAAAAAAAATTAAGGACTGCACATCCCGCTTTTCCACTGGTTTTTGCTATTGCATCCCCACAGTTCATTCCCCAATCCTGACCTTTACATGCCCTGTCCAGTCCCGGGACCGAATGGACATCACTGCACTACTCTTCCCAGAAGGATGGCTTCCCCCAAACAAATAGCACATTTCATACACAAAGGTAATTTAATGTGCTTTAGATAAGGCAATCAGAAACATGCGAAGCAAGAAATAAATAAAAAATGAACAAACACAAATAATTGTAATGAGTAGATGCAATTGCTAACACTTGCTAACACAAAATAAGCTATTGAGAACTTAATACAGCATCAAAGGAAGCACTGATTACAGTACGGTGGGAAAAATGACACAGTATACACACCCCACTCTGACCTCATTAGGCACAGCACCTGGTCAAAGTTCCCGACAGCAGGACACCCCCCCCCCCTCTCCACCACCCTCATCCTAACACTGTCTGTACGCTAGTTGAGGGGCCCGCTACTCAACACAGGAAGCGGACACCACGATTCCTGTGAATCCCGCGTGGTCTGCAAGCGGGCAGTCGCTGAGAGACAAAGAGTCCGCCATGGTTCGCCGCTTTCCAAGAAACACAGCAAGCTGGCCAATGATGGGTAGTACAGGGATGTTTTTGTCTAAGCCCTGGCCTTCCATGTGTGGCGGCCTAGAAATGTTTGTTACGGACAACCTCTGAAATTCCTCCCAGTCACTCCAGGGAACACTTAGCCACTGCCTACACCGACAACTGCCTCAAATCAAACAATGGGGATTGGGCAGATGCCTTACTGGAATGAGAGTTGTACGGCATGGCAGGCGTTGACTAATTTGTTAGCCCTTCTCGTACACATGTACAACTGTTCCTGTCTGGAATCGTCTGATGCAACCTTGTGCAAAAAAATAAATAAACCAATTGAGACAAGGAGAATGAGTCGCCCACAGCCCAGTTCAAAAGGTGTGCATGCATGGCTAATTGGGAGTTTTCTCCGACCGCTTGCTCCTATCTGATTACTACAAACGAACGGAGGGAGGGTTAGGAAGAGGGGAAAATGCAACAGACCGCTGAGGCCAGGCCTTTTCAACCGGAGAACGGGACCCAGTGCAACTCTCCTAATCACTCTCCCCTAGCACCTCGCCACTTCCCTCTCGGCCTCCCAGGCCAACTACCTTCAGCCCATTTAACTACCCCTGTGCCGGGACTCGATCCTTCACGCCCGCCCCACCACTGCCCCCTGTCAGCCCGTCTAGGGGTGTCTGAGGTGTGTGAGTTGGGGGGACACAGGTCAGCGGAGCGGGTTTAAATCCCTGTGAAGATGTTTTTGGCCTTGATCACCGTGCCCATCGATCCCCAGCTGATTCCCACTCAGATACGTCTTATTTTATTAGTGGCTTTGGCCTTCCGCCGCCCCATTCCACTGTGATCAATACCGCCAAGGGGACGGCCCGTATTTTTCTCACTTTTAGTGCCTTAACGCTGTTTAACCGTGTCACCTGATAAACGGCAGGCCTTCCCCAAACGCTGATTTCCTATTGATTTCCCCCTCATTCCGCTATCCCTCGCTTCGTCACTCTCCCATTGTTTTTATCTTCAGTTATCTCCCCTTCCAATTCCTCTGCTCTCCAGACCCTAAAGACAGGACGGGCAGTGGCGGACGTTTTAGAGCCCTGGACACCCGTCCAGTTCCGAGTGAGCGTGGGTCAGGCGGATCAGGTCTGATGGAACATCAGATGAAACCTTCTCCAAATTATAAAAAAATCGATCAAAAAACCTACACCTAATCACAAAACGTGTTAACTAACACACACATCACAATCATTAACTATGCACTTTTACATTTGAAAAGATGTTGTGACCAAACGGCCAACGATTGTTGGGCACAAAAAAAGCTGTATGTCTGTCTCTCTTTGTGTGTGTGTGTGTGTGTGTGTGTGTGTGTGTGTGTGTGTGTGTGTGTGTGTGTGTGTGTGTGTGTGTGTGTGCGCGCGCGCGCGCGCGCGCGGTCTGGCAGCGGCAACGCCGGATACAGAGACACTGCCATGCAACAGATGCCACGACAACCTGGAGTGGGACAGCTCCATCCATCACCAGCCGTGGTCCTGATGATGAAAGCAGTGTTTGGACAGCGGAGCAGGATGCACTGGGATCTCCAGTAGGGCACCACCCACCTCGCTCTCGGGGCTTCTGCGGAGCACTCACTCACGGCGGCGTTACGGCTTCATTTGAATAATAAACGGATCAGACGTGATTCCAGCCGCGTGTCACAGATGGGAAGCCCCGGAGGACGTTGGACACACCCGGGGCAAGTCTCAATACTTTGGCAAAACCCAGAGATCACGAGAGAGACAGGAGAGCTAACCGTCTCTCAGATTCTTTTATTTGCACAATGTTGGGGGAATCTTAAGCCAGATTCTATTACTTCACCAAGCCGTGCTCTGTCAGCTAGCCAACAGTTTCTTCAACTCCCTCCCATTAAAGTCTATTCTGTAAATCCATTCTCTGTCTCCCTTCCCTATAACCACTGAGCACCTTCCACTCTGACCAGCTTAGGGGCTGGATAAAAATGTAGGTGGCAAATTCTTAGAACTCTATTACATGAACAGCCAGGTTGTGTAGTTCTGTATAATCACGTAAATCTTGGACCCCCAACATTTGTGCAGAAAACCCCTAAACAACTGGCATAGGGACAAAATACAGCCTTGCAACACAAGACCATGACAAAAGCCAGAACAAACTGGTCTGGGGATAGAAATGCAGAGAAGGCCTGGATGGGAAATCTCAATTTAGTGAGATTTAGAGAAAGTAAACAGACAGCACCGTTGTCTGTTAGGAAATCGGCTTAACGTGACCTGGCGTCTTTTATTGGGCATCTCAACCTTTAACAATGGGTTAAGTGATAAACTGACATTTACAGCGAGGCCTGCCAAGTTACACGGAGAGGGCTGCACACCGAGAAACTGACCGTGAAGTAATAAGGAGCGAGTGGGCGAGAGCACAGATTTTCTATTAACACTGGGGAGACGAGTTAAAGGGGTTGAGGGGTAAGATGGGACCCATCTCTCAAACACAGACGCCCCACGCCCCCACCCGCTTCGTCTACCCCGCCAGCCTCCACACCGGCCCTCAGGAAGGAACGTGTGAGGAGCTTGAGCACCAGCTAGTGGTCACGGCGCGCCACGACGAAGACGCCGCCCGCCAAACACATTAATCATGACCAGGCGAGTGTAAAATTCAATCGGGTCCTTCCATCCATTTCGAGCGAAGCAGACTGAAGGCCGGCCTTGTAGTGCCTGAGAAAGGAGGGATGAAAAAGGGAGAGGGAAAAGAAAGAGGCGCTCCCTACACTTCATCAGGACCCCTACTTCATAACAAATGGAGTGTCTCTCCGGCGGAGGAGTGCCATCAGAAACGCGCGCTCTCTCTATCCATTTAATTCCGGCGGTGGAGGAAGGGTCAGGGAGGGAGCAGTGAGTGCGCGTTGTGCTCCACGCTTGCAGCTTCCCCAGTCCCACAGTAAACTACCTTTTAGGAATTGTTTCTCAATAAGAAATGATCAGTCCATTTATCTGCACCAGGCGGGCCTGTCGGCTCACCCGGACCTCCAATATTTTTCGTTTGACCTGATCAGGGCTATAAACTAGGCCGAGACACTTTCAATTTGTCACCCGGGGAGGCCGCTGCGAAGCCCCATGCAACTGATTGCATCCTCTCGTCCAAATGTAAAAATTCCTCCCATGCTTGAAGTCTCCCCCTTAGTTTCCCCCCATCTATTCTATTATATTCATTTAATTTCTCCATGGTTTTTTTTTACACAAAAGGCAAGATCCTGCCCTCAAAAAATGTATGCCAAACTCGGGGGGGGGGGGGGGGGGGGGGGGGGAGATTAATAAAAATAGCACTAGCAATAACGTAATCTTTATAAAACTATAATTTTGCACCTCTCTCCAATGACGCACAACAGACACCCAGACACCACCTCTACATACACACATGCTTATACGTTTAGGAGAATTTAGAAAATAATCTATGAAAAATGTCGAGGTCATGTTAATAGTGTGTTCTCACCATTAGAACAGGTTAATGAATGAATGGTCAAGCTGGATTGAAGGATATCAGTGTTGTGAGTGTTATACCATTATCATTACCATCATCCCTTCTCTCACAAGGCCCTGATGCAGGACAGCAGTGGAATATTACCACAGTTAGGCCTAGTTCAAATTATATAAAACCTAATTAAGCTTAATAAAAGTAATCTAATTAAACAAATATACATGCTTTTGAAAAGGACACTAGAAGTGGACGAAGAGAGGGTAAAGAAGAAAAGAACAACACTAATGTGTTTTGCTTGAATAGTTCAAGGAAACAAAAATTAACCAGACTATTTTCGTTCAAAACATTCTTAAACTTTGAACAGGGGGTAATTACAATCCTCACATGGATTGTCTTTCCATCAAACCTGGAAAACAGTTAAACATTCTTCAGATTGGATAAAGAGTGTCAATGATTTTTTTTTTAATGACGGCACTGAAACACTCCACCTCATACACACAACCTGTTCACAACACGTTTAAATCACTGCCTCACCTGGTTCAAATGCAATGCCATATTAATCACTAATAGCTCTGTCTGTCAAGCCTCCTCTTAAGCTATATTTGCACAACAATAATGAGCAACATAGTTAAAATGTAAAGGATTGAACCGTGTTCATTCACGTTTATTTAAGTTTGGGTAGATACGGAAGAGGGGAGTCTAAACAATGCCTACTGGCAAAGAAAGTAAGGCTTCAGCACAGTTCAATCTTTAGATCTTCAGAAATGTAAATACATGTGTTTAAGCATGCTGGTAGGGAATCCATTTCTTAAAGTCAACATCTTGGGACAAATTGATGAACAGTAAAGGTCACAGAAACAAGATTGTTTGGCCACATCTAATATTAGTAGCAAATTTCAGCAAAGACATTCCAACAAATGTTACACTAAAACATAGCTATTGTTAACTTGCATTTCGCTTGGTCTGGTGTAGAAAAGGCTCATGACCAGGGTCACTTATATTTTTAATTAATGGATGAATTGTTGGTAATCAATATTAGCTCACTTATTGGCTTTTTATCTATATAATGCATTGCAGTAATCTATGAGGACTCAATTAAACAATTTCATAACCCATATCACATTTCCTCACAAAGAAAACAGGGACCTAATATATTTCCAAGGATAGTCCTCTCTTAATATTGACATGCTTAACCATTCTAAGTTAAGAAAATAATTTTTCTATATCAGGCACTAGGACAATTAGTCACAATGGCACCTTTTGAAAGGTCAATGGAAAAGTGTTTGAGTATGTAAGTCTCATGGGGCTTTACTCAAATTGTACCATCATTTAACTATACAACTGGCCAACTGTATTGGACTGTAAGACGATATGTATCAGTCTACCCTAAAACGACAAAGACTGAGTTTAAGCCCCAAATGTGTTCATAATTTATTTGCTTAATTTTCCCCAGGCTTTAGGTTAATTCAAAAAAGTTGTGACGGTTCACAACCAATTGTATTTCTTCAATATCTAACAGTAGGCTTCTGAAAAGCCTTTTACACGTTCATGTTAAGATATTTGCTCTTATGTAAATTACTTTTCATTAAACTGAACATAAAGGCACCATAACAGCATGTTTAGGCTTTTGAGACAGACCGAAATCAACCATGACCACTGTAGCATAATAGCAAATTAGCCTGCTTTGCTTTCTGGTTTTCTAAACTTGTTCCTCAGAAGGGAGTAAAAACTACCATCACAGCATACCTTTGGACTAGCACAGTACAACACTGACACCCTCTGGCAAATCAAAGCACTGCATGGCCATGGCTGAAAAAGTAGATTTGCGCAGTAAAGAGACAAAATCGGACACAAGAGAGTGAATGACCATAACATTTTATTTGAAGATGTGCAGGACAAATGTGAGGGGATACAGCTGTTTCTCAAGAGCTGAGCAACGACACCGCTCTACGAATTACAATTGGGCTGCACAGAGATTTCAGATTAACAGCACATTGAGGCAGTCGTCTTGTAAGTAAACTACAACAGTATCAATCTACATGGTGATCTTAAACGTGTATTTAGGACTATAATTTGGCATGCAAGAGTACTTCACTCGTAAACCCATCTGATTGAATCGCATTTATTTATCCCCCCGTGTTTGGAGGCAGTTTCACTGTACCCATCTTATTAAAGAACAGGATCTTAATGAAAACCATGCAGACATAAGTCAATACAGTTCAGGACGGTAACCTCACTGCTACCACAGCAGATTCTAGTGAATTAAAACAACAACCCTAGATTGTGTGTGTGTGTGTGTGTGTGTTCTTTTGCTCTCTCGGGCTCTCAACAGCTTTCGTGGCCAAATACGTCTTGGCGGCAAAACAATAGCGAAATCAGAAAGTGAGACAGGAAAGCGACAAAACAATATATGGAATGTAGGAGTCAGAAAGATTAACTCGACATCAAATATGTATTTGAAGTAAACGTCCAACAGTTGACAGTGACACGCACAATGAAGACGGCGTATGATGGCGGAAAAAAGTTTTGAGACAGAAAACAAGTAAGATGCTACTGGCCCAAAAAAAATGGCAAAAATGGATAAATGCTTTTGTCTTTTGAGGCTTGCAATGCATCTCTGATGCACTCTTCATAAGAAACAAATGGCACTTCTTCATTTTAGTTTTGATTGCACAGCTTGCACTTACAATGCCATGGTTTATTTGCACATTCCATTCTGGAAATGAAATGTGAAATACGGTTTGATAAAAGATTTGGCACAGAACGGTTGAAAAGGCCACCATGTTTGAAGTTAGACAGTGGTAGAGTGATTAATGGTTCTAACAACAACTGTCCCAAAGCCACGAGGGCTTTTTTTTTCTTTTTTCACAGTATCACATTAGTCGTACATGCTGAGTAGACTAACTGAAAAAGCCTGAACTCCCCTCTGTGGCAGTCATAAAACAATGCAGCCTACCCCAGAGTCTCAGAGAAGATGATTAGGGTGAGAGACTGTTTTGAAAAGAAGGGACAAAGCAGGCACCACACTGCTTCTGCATTCCACATTGTAATGCTGTGGTGCAAGTGATTAGTGGGGGGGAGGGGGGGGGGGGCAAATCAACCAAAATCTAATCCTTCGGTCCCTCAAAAAAGTGTCACATCCTCACAGTCTTTTAAGTCTTCATCTATATTTGTTATGTGCCATGCCGCAACTAAAAAAATAAAAGCAATCATAAAAAAATAATCATGAAGTCAAAAGTCCACACATAGCTTGCCTTGGATCAGGACAAACCCTTCTCTGGACCCTAGCCTGCTTTGTCTATGTACAGATATGGAGAGCCGTCACTATCTGGCCATGCTGGATGGGTACGTGAATAGTGCATTTCCGACCCCCCTTCTAACAAAACACTCCCGCTGAACTCCATTTGACCTCTACAACGCAAACTCTGGAGTTATATAAAACACGACGAGAGCCGAGACTACCTGATCCTGGCCAAAAGACAGAAGTAATAGGCGTTTCTTTTATTTTTTTTAAATGTGAACCACATTGCTAACGTTCTTGAATGTAGCTACTGATGAAAACACCACTTCCAATTCAGCATGTTCCAGCATCACCAAATAGTGTCCCCCATGTGGCAGGGCGGTGAGGTGGACATGGGGGATTAAATATACAATACATCTGTGTATGTACAGGCAGGGAGAAGGGTGGGGGCACAGTGTCGGTGGTAAGGGGTGGTGCTCTCTTTTGTTTTTTTGGGGACTTCTTGTCTTGCAGCAGACTTCGAGTCTGGCGGGACCTAGAGGACCCGGGACCTCTTGCTGGCCAATGACCCGTGCTACAGAAGTTAAAAAAAGAAGGAAAAAAACGCCACACAGGGAGATTAGACGACTGTCCACAATGAAATGCTGAGCAACCACAAACAATCAATGACCTGCAAACATCCTCAAATTCGGTGGATTAACAAAAACACGAATCAAAAACATAAAAAGAATTCTGACTGGACCAATTTATCTCGCTGTTGGGGGCATATTTCACCCTGTCTTTGAAGGGGCAGGGGTGGTGGGGTGGTGGGGGCAGAGGCGTTTCGGTCGCCTTACCTGGGCCTGCTTGTAGAAGTGGGGGGCCAGCTCCACCAGCCACGACGACTCCACGGCGGTCACGTCTCTCATGTAGTACTTGGCGGTCTGCACCACCTCGTTGAAGACGACCCTGGAGAACACAAAGCGGCTCCGTTAGTTCTACGCGTGCAAGCATGGGTTTTCCCACGACGCTAACTCTATCAACCAACGAACAAAAAGTACCCACCACTTCGGGGGCTTCTCGCCGTACAGCACCGAGCCGGGGTGGATGTGAAGCTCGCGGTCGTCCCGCAACGTCCTGTGTGAGTGGGAGGAGACAGGGCAGGGTGAGACAAAACGTACTGGGCGGGTGAGACGCAGCGACGTTGTGAACGTGGCCCTTTTTGCGAGTGTCCCCGGCTGACCTGTAGGACCCCGAGTGGTGGATGCGAGCTGCGTTGGCGAAGAATCCCGACACGATGCACCTCAAGATCACGTCGGGGTCACCTGGCAAATGAAAACGTCACGCATTTCAATATACACAGGATAGGATGTTATATTATCCATTATGCCATACTCCAAGATGAGCACTTCAAGAGACAATATTTTAGAGTGGACTTGGGGTTGAGAGCAGATACTGTATGTCATTGGGGTTTTCAAGTGGGCACCCTCCATCCCAGATGTTTCGTTTGAAAACATTTGACACAGTCTCACACAACACACATTTTACATGTGCTCTCACCTATTAGTCTGTCACACACACACACACACACACACACACGCGCGCGCACACGCGCGCGCACACACACACACGCACCTTCGCTTGAAGTGCGATCCACCTTGAACTTGTTCATGAGACGGCGGAGCTGCTCTCGCACGGTGACGGCCCGCAGGAGGCCCTTGTAGTTGAGGGAGTGCTCCTGACACCACTGGGAGCTCTTCTGGTGCTGGAGGGAGGGACGACAGAGGACATGAGCGGGCGGTGTTGAGACAGGGAGAGTGAGAGAGAGAGAGAGAGAGAGAGAGAGAGAGAGAGAGAGAGAGAGAAGTTCAGCCTCTGGGTCCGTTCAAAGAGTGTCACTGATAGCCTGGCTCTCAGGTTATCTACCTTTATGAAGGCCTCGTACACATTGAGCATGGTGAGGTGGTCACCTTCGGCCACAGCAAACTTCCTGTGCTCACGCGCCTACAGGAAGTGAGACGTACACATTAACAAACACTTTTTTCTCCCCCCTCTCTCCGGATGTCAACGAGAATGTGAGAGTGTTTGATTGTGATTCTGGACTCACAGCTGCTTTCTTTTGATTGGGTGGCAATATAAAGATGTTCTGAATCTGCATCATCGCTGCTATGGTAACAATCTCCTTGGAGCAGCCAAAATTCCCCGATTCTAGCAGCATCTTGGCAAACATTGGGCTGAGAGGAAACTCTGCCATCCGCACTCCCATTGGGTCGGTCAAACGGCCATACTGGTCCAGACCTGACAACCCGCACACACACACACACACACACACACACACACACGTTAACAGGAGTAGATCGTGGCTGAGCTCTTCTGAAGTCTTCGGCATTGGACATATTCTGGGTAAGACGTTACAGCCTCCTGTTACCTCCCAAAGCATAGAGCAGCTCTAGAGCCTGGACCATGGACTGGGCAGGAGGGGGCTGAAAAAGAGAAAGGATAATCACATTCATGTAATGTAATGGACCTGCAGTTACTAGGGGGAAGAAAAAGATACATTCGATAAAACTTCAAACCCTGTGACTGCACCAAACGTCTACAGCTCTGCTCTGCTCTGCACCTTTTTACCGTCTCAGTCCCCCCCCCCCGCCCCCCCGGGGGGCGGTTGGAGCTAATTAAAATGGACAGTCACTTTCACGGCACATTAAAAAAGAAGCGGCGAGCGCGGCCGGCCCCGGGGCTCCCCGGGCGCGTTGCTCACCGAGAGGAAGCTGAAGCGCAGCACGTTGTCGATGCCCAGGGCTTTGAGCTGCAGGATGACGGGGGCCAGGTTGGTGCGCTGCATCTCCGGCACCGTGGAGGCGGGCAGCTTCTCAAAGTCCTCCTCTGAGGAAACGCAGGTGGAGGAGCAGAGCGTGGGGGGGGGGGGGGGGGGGGGGGGGGGGGGGGTAGGAGTGGACCGAAAAGGGGGGAGGGGAGGAAGGGAAAAAGGAGGGACGTCGTAAAAAAACGCGGCGATGCGCCAACGCTTTAACGGGGCGATTTTGTCGCACCTCTGTTAGACGCTGAGACACGTGCGCAAACAAAAACAATAAACGGAACACAAATTCTGCGATCCTCATAAACGAACAAGCACACGCCATACGGGGAAAGGTGCCTTACCGGTGTAGAGCCTGAAGCACTTCCCGGGTCGGTTGCGCCCCCCTCTCCCCGCCCTCTGGCTGGCCGAGGCCTTGGATATGGGCGTCACCACCAGGGACTCGATGGCCGTGCGCGGGTTGTATGCCCGCATCTTCACAAACGCGCAGTCGATCACAAACACCACGCCGTTGATGGTTATGGACGTCTCGGCTATGTTAGTGGCCACCACCACCTGCAAGTAAAGGGAACGCGGAGGGATTCGTAACGGACTTCCCACCGGTTTTGCATTTGTGCAAACCAGTTGTTTTGTTTGGAACAAGAGTGGCGAGTGTTGCTCACCTTTCGAACAGTAGGTGGGGCCCTTTCAAACACCTTCATCTGCTCCGCGTAGGGCAGGCCAGCGTACATGGGCAGAACTCGGAGGTGCTTCTTCATGCCGTAGCGAGACAGCGCCCGAGCCTGGTCCTGCAACAGGGACACCACTTTCTCCACTTCCTCCTACCGTCCAAAAGAAACGGAAGAAAAAACAATGACTACGCAGTTTTCATTTCATTCTTTAAATACCCTTCACAAATACTCTTCTCTCTTATAAAAAAGACAGGTCAAGCTGATCCCTGAACTCGAACCTCCATTTTGGAATTACAGAAATCGTATCAAAGAAAGAAGGGGGGGGGGGGGGGGGGGGGAAAGGTCACTCACCTGTCCGGTGAGGAAGGCGAGGACGTCTCCGTCGTCCTCGGTCTCATGGATCTTCAGCACCGTCTCCACTGTGGCCTTCACGTAGTCTGGAACCGGGCTGCGGGACACACACATTCAGGAGGGTTACAGGACGGCCGTGTCTGGGCTCAGGGTAACCAACGCCTTTGCTAAATGTTTACGTGGTGGGGTGGGGTGGGGGTGGGGTGGGGTGGACTACCTGACGGTGTAGAACACGTCCACTGGGAAGGTGCGGCCCTCCACGGTCAGGATGCCACACGTGTCCTTGTTGGGATCCCCGGACTCATTCAGATTAAAGAACTCTTGGAATTTCTACAGCGGTAAAAAGACAGAACGGGTTAGACTGCGTATATTAGTAGCAAGGTATAAATAAGGAAGACTGGACGAGTTAGCTACTTCTTTTCTTACCACAAAAATAAGTCTATTTCAAGATATCTTTAAACTGAAGTGAAACTAGACT
Organism: Galaxias olidus; assembly: GCA_026901105.3. Taxonomy (NCBI): domain Eukaryota; kingdom Metazoa; phylum Chordata; class Actinopteri; order Galaxiiformes; family Galaxiidae; genus Galaxias; species Galaxias olidus. The sequence continues at coordinate 102,136 of JAPMUY010004891.1, forward strand.
GCACACTGAGAATATGTCAATCCCCAACCCCCCCCCCCCCACCCACCCAAGAAAAAGATTCACCAATTAAAGCTAAAAGGGAAAACCTGCTGAGTCAAAGGAAAGGGAGACATCAGATATGCTGTTCCATCTCTGAAAGGCCGACCGCGTGACGCAATCATAACCTATGCGCGTCTTTGCCTCCACAGTGCCGTGCCGTGTGTCTTAGGACATCAGCTCATCTCTTATCTGTCTCGTTGTGTTTCTGCACTCAGGCATATCTGTCAATCTAAATGAAGCACAGCGGCGTTCACCTTGGCATCCAGAGTGGCTGAGGCCACTATCAGCCTCAGATCGCGCCGTTTCTTCTGAATCTGACGAACGAAAAGGGGGAACCAGTCATGATAAAATAACAACGTCACGTTCATTTTAGGATTGGCTTGGTGTATTTCGGACCTCGATGGACAGCTTTTTAAAGCTACCTTTTTCAGTAGGCCGATGGCTATGTCCGTGTACAGGGTCCTCTCGTGTGCTTCGTCCAACATCAGAACACTGGAGAGAAGAATTATGAATAACCTGTCAGTACTCCAGACAAATATAGCAAAGCCACTGAAAGTCGTCTGTTTCTTGAAGAAGTACTTCTACCTGTATTTCTTCAGGAGAGGATCAGCCATCATTTCTCGTACTAGCATGCCATCTGTTAGAAACTGAAGAGAACCACAACAAGGAAGGACATTAGAGAAAAGCATCGAGCCAAGCTGAGTGGGAAATGTCAGGAGCAGAACCACGGGGAGTTCAAACCTTAATGCGGGTGGCGTGCGGGTCCGAGCAGTCGTCAAATCGGATCGTGTATCCCACCTCGTGCCCCAAGAGGGCCCCTCGCTCCTCCGCCACGCGGTTGGCCACCTATCAAGAACAGAGAGAATCTCATCAACCACGCACAACCGTCACCTTACACAAATTGGGCTTTCATGGTTGTAAAAGAGTTACTAAAACAAATATTTCGTATTTTGTTAGGGCACTCCTATTGTGCTGACTCTGCAAGTTGCTGAAATGATACGGACAGGATGGATGCGCCGTAGTTGACAAACTTGCAAGACACCCGTGACTCATTAGAGGACTACTTACTGAGATAGCAGCCACTCGACGAGGCTGTGTCACCCCAATCACCTTCCCCTCCGCTGCCCACCCAGCCTCCAGCAAGTACTGGGAGAGCAAAGATAAAAGAGGAAGAGGGTGCAAAGAGAATGGAAGAGGGAGATTGAGACGTCAATGCTTCAGAACGGCATACACAGCATAAATTAAGCTCCAGTTCACTTGTTCCAAACCCTGCTTAGAGGAGGCCATTCAAGACAAGGTCATTCTTCCTTACTATGTGAATTAGACTTTGTGAAGGGTATCAGTCCACTGCTGCAGTGTCCTGCCTTGCAGCAATTTAGTTTGGTGCACACCTAACCTTGAAAATAGTGGATTTCTAAGCAGTCCTGAGTCTGCAGAATGCTTAAGTTAGTCTGAATAATTTCCCCCCTCTTTGTTCTGTGAACCACTCATACCCATTACAAACACCCATGCTGAGCTAACACCTTCCAAACCAACCTGAGGGATCTGTGTTGTCTTGCCACATCCTGTCTCCCCTACAATGATGACAGTCTGGTAGCTCTCCACCAGGTACAATATGTTGTTTCTGTGCTGAAAGAATGAAGAATAGAGACATCTCACAATACAGAATCACAAGGACAGTTGGACAAAGAGTAGCGCAGTTGGAATTATTTTGTTCCCACCATTTCCTATATAACTATTTGGGGTAAACATAGAGGCTATTCTAGAGCTGCAGCCTATACAGAAGATGACTTGAAAGGTAATGATTGTTAACCTTGAAAACGGGTAGCTTCTGTCGTTGTTTCTCTATGGACAAGGCGGTATGTGGATTGAATATAAGGGAGAGCCAGTGGTCTCTGTTGTAAGATCCCGCTCTTCCGATATTCCAGGAGCTTCTGATCCTGACGACAGAAATTACAAAAAGGACGACCAGTAAAGTTAGTGCTGGTCCTTTGAATTCAATTCGTCAACCTAAACCGGACTTAACGTTTCCATGTTAATGGTATTATATCCTGTTGTAACGCTAGCCACAGAACAGACTCGAAATATATACTATTAAATATAGATGATTGAAACAGGTTGAGTGAAGCCGACCCCGCTTCACTCAATATGCTGTAATGCAGCAATATTACTACATTATTGCAGCAAAAATGTTTTGATAGTTAGTAGATGTCCCCGGTACAGAGGATTGCTGTGCTCAGTTCGCAAACATCATGCAGGTATAGCACTCGGTTATACTCGTAATTGCTTGCCACAAATACCGAATATCTTTTATAGTGCAACTTATAACGACAAGAATGTATCAAAAAAACACCAATTACTTCGCAAATGTTATGCTTACCCGGTTTCCAAAATTTCATCGTGGAGAGGGGAGCAGCCATCTTGGCCTACGTCACATATTGGTCCTGTGGTTTTGTGACGTCGGGACTTTTAAGAATGACGTCAATGTTGCTAAATCACCTTTGTTGTAAGCTTCATGTGTGATGAATTAAAATGTAAATATTAATCAACTAATTACAATATTAATTAATTATATATGAATTAAATAACAAACCAAAGCTAACTCACAGATTATGAGCCCGTCCGACTTGCAACAAATCACTACACCAATTAAGCTAAAGAGCCACCGCAATAAAAACATTTTTGGGTTGGCTTTCCTTGAATTATTTCGCCCAACACAAACTCCGCAACTGTTGCTAACCTTCCTCACACCCAACACATAACAAAAAGGACTAAAGTGCAGTCCTGATTTTCTGATAAAGTGAATTTATTACATTGGAAGAGCTTGGTACAACACACAACAATTTGCAAAAGTATTTTCTGGACCAGTATTTATATCTTGCCTACACTGTTTACATTTTTTAAATTTTATTTAATTATTGATCAGGGGGAAAAATTGTAGTCCACACAGAAGCAGCATCTATTTGAAAATGGAGGCCAAACAAAGCCCATTTTTAATGATTCCCCCAAAAAATTTATCATAAAATACAATCCTCACAAAAGTAATCCATGTACCTGGTACAATAGCATCATTAGAATAATTTTGGAGACTAGGTTTTTGTCCTAAATATTTCTAAACTATAAAATACTGAGAATGTTACATCAAATTAGATATAACAAAAAGGAACAATAATACATTTGGATTTTGATAAATGGGGAAGTTTACAAAATGTACAGACTTTAAATAAATTTCAGAACATTAGGCAAGACTATTTGATCAGGGTGCTAAGCATTAACAAAAGGAAAGACAAATGTTAAATTAAAATATTATTCTATTACTTTAAAAACAATTCATGATAAATGATATTAAGACATACTAATAACAGAACATGTCAGTGCACATAACCGCTTCAGCTTTACAGTTGGACGTATGAGCCGTATACTGTACAAGTTTCCATCCTCCATGTCATTGGAACTTCACTACTCTAGCACTAGTGCTAGTGGTTTTAATTTAGTTTTCAAAGTCCAATTACTTAGGTCAGAAAGAGAAGATAACAGGGATTCATTAATTACTTTATGAAATGTGATTTGCAATTGAAGCCTCAATTTTGTTTGTCAAAATATAAGCAATAAGCCAGATTAAAACAAACTGAAACGCAAATCTTCTCTGATGGATGAGCAATTAAACCTATCTATCTTTCACCTACAGGGATTTACTCAGTGATTTGGCAAGAACAGGACGAAGGAAAGATCCAATTTGAGCTGTGTTTGTATATTGCCCAGAAGCACAAGCGTCAGACTGCTGAAATGTGTAGAGCAAAGTCCAATAGATGATTTTGTGGGTCATGTTTTTCAAACAACCCACGCTGCGCTGCACATTGAAGAGTCCGGTGTGGGGGGGTGGGGTGGGGGGGAAGGGTTTTCACCCGAGACACCATGGAGTGTACACTCCTCATGTCTTCACATTTTTCATCAACGTAAAAAGTTCATGTTTTACCACCGACAGGTCCTCAGCCTCTCAGTCATAATGCAGTGCTGTGTAAAATATTATCCACACCACCTGTTGAAATGGACAGACAGAATTGGACATAGGCCTGGAAAATGAGCCTCTAGAATGGCACAATTGGATTGTAGATGACCCCCATCAAAGAAAATATTATCTAGATTGGTTCTGTCGGTGGTCCAACTAACATCAATGAACAGTCTACTTTGAATCATAGGAGATGCAATTACGAACGCATATATCTATTTAATTGTACATTTAAATCTATCATATCCATTTTTTTTATGTCTTGTGAAACCTTTTTTGGGGATAATTAATACAAACAGTTGAGCTGTTTACCATGGCTAAAGGGGTAACCTTTTTACACATTTGAATAAAAGGGTTGTCAATGAAACCACACTCATTAATCCTGATCAGCAAAATCTGCATTTAGGCTAGAAATGCATCGGTCTTTAATGACCACTGTAGCCTAGCACTTCCTGGTACATCTAAACATTTGCAAATACAGCTTTGGGGTTGAGTCCTTACCAGGAATAGGGCAAAAGACGTCATAAACCCTTCTTTGGTGAGCTCCCATGTTCCGCCATACTCCTCCTCATCCACCTGCTGAAAGCTACTGAAGTATACATACAGGACCCCAGCATTGATGACACAGAATCTAAAAGGGCAGACACAGAGAGACATGTTAAAACATGAACTCCTGAGATGTGTGCTTGGCAAAAAGGCTTATTACCCAAGTGGTTATAATTCAAAGAGTTAAAATAAAAATAAAAGCTCTTAGCTGATCACTTTAGAGTTGCTCTAAGCAATAAAGTAAATGTAATTGAAGTCCTTAGTATTTTATATACATTTTTGCAGTTCAGCTTGGACCAACCATTTTGATAGCCATAAAAATTGCAGCCAACACATCCAAGTGTTTTGTCAATATAACTGACCAATAATGGTTTAGCAAACATTCCCAGAGCACAGCCTAGCCTGTGCCACTTCACCAACTGTTTTTGAAGTTCCCCAAATTCTCTTGCATATCATCAAGGTGGGAGCACAGCACACATCTCTTAGGATAATTGACAACCATGACCTACACTCTGTTACTTTAATTCAAGGATTAGTGCACAAAAGGAGAGCTTTAACAACTGTATGGAAACCTGTAGCAAGTACAAAAATCACAATTCATTATTTAGTTGGAAAATAATTTGGTAACTGAGCGTTCAACACTCAAACGGCATTTCAGTACGGCAGAATGCGACAACATAAACATTAGGCCTAATTACAAATAGGCCTAAAGATAATTTTATGAAATAAGTACTTAATATGATTTGACAGATATTTAAGCGTGACACAGAAACGCATAGCCTACAAGTGCTAAAGTATGACAGAGGGAGGATGTAATTGACAAAATACTTACATTGCTATTCCTAGAAACCCTTTCAGTGGTGCAACACCCCATATCACGCCAAGGATGATTGCAATAATTTGCCGGATCCAGTAAACAACATCTAGAAACTCATCCTGTTCAGAGGAAAGAAAAACATTTATTTGTAAATAAATCATGTATTTTGCTAATCGTCTTTACTTAGCGCTAAAGTAACTATTTACGCAACTATTTACTTTTACATAACAATCGAACATTTCGGCGCTGATACAGCAACAGTAGCTAATTGGTCGTAGAGGATTATGATTATGTTTGGGACTTAGTCGCAGACTACAGTGACGACCCCTTTAAAAATCAAAGCACTCGCCGTCTACTACTACAGCCTTAATAGACATATAAAATTAAAATAATAAATAAAAAAGACTAATGTGTTAGCAAACTAACGAAACACGTAGCTTGCTAGTAAACGTCGGCTAGATTGGAGCATTAAAAAAACTCATCGTAAATTGTAGAGAGAATAACAGACGGAGACAAAAAGAGCGTCTAAATTACAGCATTCAACTGGCTTTACATGAGCAGATAAATGAAGTGGAGCAACTCAGTCACTGACCTTCTCTTCCCATAGAGCGTTACTATTGAAGGCTTTGCTCCATGTGGACTGCTTTACACCACCATTCACGAGACTAATTTCTTCTTTCCTCTTTGAACTGTTCGTCATTCTCCGGTTTTAAAGATGGGCCCGTGACTTGTATGGTGAAACCCTCCTTACAACGGATGTCGATATTTGACGGGATAGACAATAATAATCAAATGTTTGAAGGTTTGACAAAAGCTAATCTAACAGATTGCCTACGAAAAATGCGTAATGAGAGCATGCGCATGACGCTTTGACCCTGCCATTGACAACCAATGATAGTCTGCGACGTTCATACGCCACTTTGTAGAGAATTTCACAAAATTGAACAGCGCTCTCTACAGGCGGAGTGCGTTTTTTCATTAAGCTAGTTGTAATAAATACAGGCAACAGAGGAACACATCCTTTAAGTCTAAGAGAACATCAGAACCCCCTTATGCCTGTATCTAGACTAAAGTGAACATTTTACGTTGAAAAATGTACAATGTTGTAATACTTATCCTAAAATACATTTATGTACCTGACGTTTTACCAACACAACATTGATAACACTTCTTAGTAGTGTGGAAAGTGTTGACTAGGGTTGTAGGTTATATGAAGAAATTCAAAGTGTGTTTGAGTTTGTACTCTGTACACAGTGGGGGAGAAATCATCTGCCTAGGTTTAGCTTGCTTTGATTCTTGAGTGCAAGCTAGTTTCACGATGAGCCCTTCGATGGGACAGCAGCAGTTAACCCAGGATGCTACACCCAACTGTTCTCATTTTATTATTGCCACATAACTTGTATTAATTTGTTAACATGTTTGAAATTAGCCCCCATCAAGTCCTTGTTGTGGGGATTTTTCAGTTGTGTCCCGGCAGGGTGGAACTCGGCACCAAATCGCTAATTATTGGGGATCATGGCTATTTGGAAAGTCAATGACATAGCCAGCCTATCTGGGCTGGAACCCCGTACGCCGACTCTAGTCTCGATTGTCCGTGACGTTGAGGATCACGTGTCTTGCTCTACCCTGGCTACGTACATCGTATTTTGTTCTCCACTCTACCCCTTCTGAGAGCAAGAGCTGAAAGCCATTTGAAATAAACAAGAGAGCGAGGGGTCATTGTACCATCACGGCGAGTGTCACGTTTATCCTCAGTCGATGGAGAGAGAGGGGTAACACCCCCCAATCAAGTTGGCATCAATAAAGCCCAAGACTCGCTGTTTATTTAATAAGTGACCAAGTTAAAATTTTGTATAACTTTTTGCTGGTGCCTGCACAATTATACTCGGATCCAGAAAGGTGAGTGGGCCTTATGATATTCCAAACGAGTAACACCTTTGCAAAGTTATGTGAGATAAGCTACCTTTCCGGGCTGCGCTAAGCTGTGTTTGCCAGCTGCATGTCGCTAGCTTAAAATGGCGACAGCAAGTGGGGGCTAGCAGTTTTGGGGGGGCTTGCCGTTTTCTCAGTTCTGAATTGGTTACAATATAATTGAACTATTATTTCGCCGGTTAACTTAATGCAAGCAAAACGTAAGCAAAACTGAAGACTCGTGCAAGTTTGTTAGAAGTAATTTCTGCAGTCCTATTTGTTTATATTTGACTTGTATGTTTTATAAATATTTATGTTAAGTTAAATTGGTCTATGCTTTCTGTCTAGTGTCTACATTTCCATCAAATTTTTGATTATAGAATTTGCGGCCAACAATGTTGCTTTCATTTATTTGAGGAAACTTTAACCATCTTACACAAGTGTTGTTTTTTTTATTCACCACATGTTTCAGTGATTTGTTAAGTATTGTTTATAATAATTATTCCGTCCACATTTTACCTAATGACATTTGTTGTCTTCAACTGCCTGTATGTTAGCCTACTGAAAAGATACAGTTATGAAAGTAAGCAACTGTTTTCTAGGTATCACTCATGTCAACATTGTGTGTGTGTGTGTGTGTGTGTGTGTGTGTGTGTGTGTGTGTGAGACATCAGAGATTAGGGTAAAGCCTTCCCAGACAGCCAATTTGTGTTTGATGTCCAAACCATAGCATGCTGCTTTAATCCAGCCACCTAGGCTATTCAATACATATGTCACACTTATCATCCTTGACATAAGCCAATTGCTATCCCATTCTTTGTTGAGTAACAGCAAAGGGACAGGACTTCCTTGGTTAGTGAGTCATTATTTTTCAATTTCCCATGCTGTAGTATCACATAACTTTTTTTTTCTCTCTCTCCCATGGTGAGGTTTTAGAGCTTTGTCTCTTTTGGACCAAAGTAGATGTGTTCATCTTTTTAGATCAACCTCACAGTTGGAGGTCAGTCATGATATCATTCTTTTGGCATTGACTGCTGTGTCAAGCCTGGTGCTATTTATTTGCATCATCAGGCTAATTCAATTGAGTTGAAGTGGACGCCTCTAATTGAAAGACAGAGCTATGAAAAGTAAGATCATTAATAACTTGATATTTATAGATATTTTATCCATACCCTCACTGAGTGTGAAACCTATTAGAAGCTGTATTTATTGCAATACAGACACTTTGCGGACAGGCCGAATTGTTTATATTAATTTGTTTGGGATTTAACCTGTGTTACTCCAATGAGGCCTAGGCCAACCCTCAGTCCTACGCAAAATGTAAGCCGACTCGTGGAACAAAAGCTCACTCGCCAGCAAGCCCCCCAATCCTTCCCCAGTGGAAAAAGAGCAGCAGAGTCCTGCATCCAGAGCTAGCAGGTTTGGGTCAGCGGTAGCAGGCTGTGCTCTGCTTGGCTGGTTAACTGCTTGTGATGTCAGCCATTTTAGGTTGGACAGCACAACGCGCGGTGCTCCGCCATTTTTTTCTCTCCCTCCCTCCTCAACAGCCCTGCTTTAACGTCAGCACTGCTCGTGGCCACAGCAATGCAGCCTTTCGCAACCCCGCACTGCCAATCCACCCTGACCCGAACGCAATCCAGATGGAATTCGGAGGCAGCTGAAATGTCACCATGTAGGAACAGTGTCATTGGGCTTTTGTCTCGGTTGCCAAACATTGGTCAACCGTCAATGCAGCCAAAGTGGAGAGAAACCTCAGGACACAAACATTCGTGGGCCACTGCTGTTGGAGGAGGGGTGGGTGGACCAGACTCTGGCCTGGACTGAGAGCAGGGCAAAACTAGCGCGGGGGTTGGGTTACTGTCAAGGCAAGGGCCTAGCTTTTTTTGATTTTGTCTAAGGACGGCAACAGGACTCTATTGGCGGTGTTTGGCGGTGTTCAAATCAGGGTTTATGTAAAGTCAGAAAGCTCCACTCTGTCTGAAAGCCATGGCGTGTGTTGGGTTTGAGCCCTGTGCCTTTCTCCACAGCAGGCAGGCAGGGAGGCAGCCCCTTCCTGGCCGCTGCGTTCCAAGTCTAGATCCAGGGCCAAAGGGAGTGAGGCGCTAGCCAGGCAGATGTCTGGACAGGCTGGGCCAACAGGAAGAGACGCCACCAGCCAATAGCACGCGCTGGCGAAGGCGACCACACCTAGCTAGGAGACATGAACACCGCGTGAGGGAAGCACTGAAATAGGAGCAGGGAAGGGACTCTCCAATCACCACTCGCAGGAGTGTGTGGAAAAACAAGCCCAGCTAGAGCCCAGGACTGGACGGTATACATGGTGTGTGTGTGTGTGTGTGTGTGTGTGTGTTTGTGTTTGTGTGGGCAACTGTGACTCTTTGTGTAGGCCTGCATGACTCTTTGTGTGTGTGTGTGTGTGTGTGTGTGTGTGTGTGTGTGTGTGTGTGTGTGTGTGTGTGTGTGTGTGTGTTTTAGAGAAATGAGCTTGTGGGAGTGAGGGGGTAGGAGGTGGTTGCCATGGGGACGGTAACACACCAGTGGCGCTGCCGACCTGTCTCCCTGGGCCGAACTAGTTCAAAGTGGGAGGGAGGGAGCGAAGGGTGAAGAGAGAGGGGGTGAGGACTTGGGGGAGGGGGGTAGTTGGAGTGAGAAGACGAGCAAACAGAAAAATGGCTGAGTGTGTGTCTCTTACACCGTTTCCCACGCAACTCAAGAGTTGGTTCATACGTCGTCTTTTACAGAAAGGTCAACAGTCCTGCATCGGAGCCTGCCATAGACCCAAACGAGGCTAGATAGAAAATGGTAGTTTAGTTAGGCTAGCTACGTCGCTACATGCCTTTCTGATGTGTTGGAGGGCTATTCTTGGCCTATACTCAGGGGGTATAGAAGAGTTAGGCCAGGGTTATAGGAGAGGGTGGCGCCATGACGCGTCACCTATAGGAAGCCTGCAGGTTCTGGGACAAGACGAACCCATTTCTGTTGTTGAGTCACTGGGAGCAACGCACGGGTTGCACTCAGAGAAAATGGCCGCCGCACTGCCTCGGTAAACAAGCTTCACACACAGGCATGCAGGCTCCCACCCCCACACGCCACGCACACTCACAAACATTCACTCTCCCTCAACTCCCCGACTGACAGGAAACTCACATGAACACGGTGCTGTGGAAAGAAAACCGCGTGCACACCGTCGCGGCGTGGCCAGCCCGTGCTCGGTATTGTCAATATCATTTAATTTGGCGAGTGTCTGCGTAATGTGCTCCAACCCAGCCATGTCTGGGAACGTCAATGAGTAAAAAGAAAACGTGCTCCCGTTGCATCACGGCCTGTGCTTTAAAATTCTCATTCCGTGTCTTCTCCCACTGCTAACGATTTTCTCTGCAAGGAATTTTCTCTGAGATTACCTTCCCACTCACTGATGGATAGCCTAATAACGCAGTAGGCTGTAGCACTTTTTTGTTTTTTTACTATAGGCCCATTTTTACTTAAAAACAATTTGGATTCAGAAACTTTAAGCTTTGTTGAGGTCTCCGTGTCTCCCTCCCTAATTTTCAACTCCGCTCCGTCCAGTCATTTATTCATCGATTTTGATATAACCTCTTAAATCTTAAAGGTGTTTACCATGAGAGACTTTTCGTGATGGCTCTCTCTTTTTTAGTGGTGTTCTTCTTTGCCGTTGGGGCTGTTGGCGTTGAATTGAAATTTAAAAGGGTCAACTATGCAAGGATTGATCCACATATTGAAATGCAAAAACACACACACACACACAAATAGACACACTCATTCACACTGAAACCGAGCTCTCAGGTTGTGTCCACTGGCTGAAGAGCTTGCGGCGGAACATTCCAGGCTTCGCAGTGCAGCGAGGAAGGTGGGAGGGAAGCGGGGGGGGGGGGGCAGCAAACGACTGTGTGTGATTGTAGTTTGGAGGGAGACGGGTAGGTAGAGGAGCGGGGGCTGGTAGGGAAGAGTGGAGGCGGAGGGGGGTGGGGGTGGTGGTGGTGTTGGTGGTGGTATCAGGGCAGAAAAATTCCTTGCTGAAACACCTCGGCGCTTCCTCCACGACAGTTAACACCCCTCCACGCCCTCCCTCTTCCAGTCTCACCCCAACCCTCTTGCCCATCCCCCACCCGCCTCTCGTTCCCTCGTTCCCTCTCTGTCTCTCCTCTCGTCCTCTGCCCCCCCCCACCCCTTCCCCTCCCAGGCCCACGTGATGGATGGCTGGGACTGCCCACCCATAAGCCTTTGTGTTTGGTCATGTGACCCGGCTGCCTTGGCAGAGCCGTGCCCCCTGATGCAGAACTGAATGGCAAGGGGGGCAGGGGGGTTTGGAGGGGAGCAGCGCGGCCCAAACCAAGGGCAGCTTGTCTCTCTCAGGGGGCGTCGGGCTGAGGGGGCGGGGGGGTGGGGGGGGCATCACGTTCCCTGCACAGTGGCAGGCTCTCCATTTGCCAGTTAACCCCTCGGTCGCTGGTCTGAAGAGAGGGGTAGGCTATATCCTTGTGATGCCTGAAAGGCAGGGTGTTTTGTAACTAACGGACAGATGTAACCTGAATGGAAACGGGTCAGTCCGTCATTCTAGTCAGGCCATCCACGGTCCACAAAATGAAAAATGTTGTTGTCCTTTGTGGTGTTTGCACAAGGCCCTTTCAGATATCGCTGCGTGCAAAGAGGTCTGCTGTCCTGGCCACTATCTCAGGACTTACCTTAACACACAGGCCTTGGATCAGTTAATGTCCCTTTAAATGCTCTGGGCGGGGAGGCTGCAAATTGTTCGCCCCCCCCCCCCCCCATCCCCACCACCACACACACACACACACACACACACACACACACACCCACCCACCCCCGCTCCCTGCTCTTTCCCGAACATTCAATAGAAAAGGAGCTGCCGTTACTCCTGGAGCCCAGCACAGAAGGTGTTAACCGGGCTGCGTCGTAATCTACCAGGACCTTTTCTGGCGAGGCGAGTCCGTGCAGGAGTCGCAAACGCTGGCTGCAGAGCGTGTGCGAGTATGGAAAAGTGGACTGGGATTAGGGTAAGATGGTGCTGACCTATATTGCTCACCTGACAAAGGTAGCAGCGGGGGTGTTTTCGGATCGTACTGAGGCCAGGCGACTTTGTCCTCAGGCGCAGGTCTCGCTGGCTGGTCAGGACGTTTTAGTCAGACTCAGACAGACTGACACCGCCGATATCTCCCATCAAGGCCATAGGCCGTCACGAACACTGGTTGTGTATGAGAGTACACTCCGGCTTCCCGGCTTCCACCCAAATTCGCGCGGCCTTTTTTTAATGGCTGGCGGTGCGGGGGTAGGGTGGGGGTCTTGGCGTGGTGGTGGGGACAGGGCTTCAGGCTTTCACGGTGGCCCCAGACGAGGGCTGCGCTGAGGCTGGAGCGTGGGCTGCCGGACCGTGGCCCAGGCTGTCAGGCCGACGCGGCGTGGCGAGCGGAGAGTAATTGCCCTCGAGCTGTCCTCCAGTGCTGCACCACCACCTCGGCCCGAGACAGAGAGGGAGAGAAAGGAGGGAGGGATCCCGCACACACACACACACACACACACGCACCTCACAGGAAGCAACGCCATTTTGTGTGGGAAGAGGGGAGCGGGAACGCTGGAGTAGTTTGAGCAATATTTTAGGATGAACAGGGAATGAAGTCCTTTGCGTGCGCACAGTTTTTTGGGGGGTGTAAACATTTTAAATATCGGTTTTATAATCGGCAAATTGTTAGGCAACAATTTATTAAGGGCTGTAGTTGCACCCAGCTTCGCAAGCCTTTCAAACCATTTGGAACCACGGAGGGCATTTTCAAAATGGACAGAGCGTGCTCCCTCGCTGGGTGTGTTTTGAGGCAGGGGAAGTGCGAGAGGGACGGAGTGGTGTGGGGGAGGGGAGAGAAAAGAGGGTGGACAGGAGCACTCCCGAGAAGCCCGTTGTGAGGGAGCAGGGAGAGAGACAGTGCTGGCTTGGCTGGGCACAGTCCCATAAAAAGCTGATAGGCTTCACTTTCCACAGCATGTCTCTCTGACAGACTTCATTGACAAACTGCCACCGCTACTAAGGTGAATGGAAGCGTTTATTGTTTTTTACGACGCTCGCATTACATTTTTATGCCTCCACTCTGAATCTCTTTGTCTTTGCTCTTGGTTTGAAATTCCCCGTAATCCACGGGCCGGCCAACGTTTTCTGGCGTAGCGAACTCCGCGGTGTGATGATGTGATTGATCACGATGTTTGAAAAGGCCTTCTCTCTCTCTCTTTCCCTTTTTCAGATTCCGTTCTGAGCTTGCCTGGCCTATCAGCAGGCCCATGGTCATGCCCCCACAAGCCTCCTCCCCCCCTGGCTGGTCCATAGCTAACTAGGAGCAGCCCTACCAGCTCAGCCTGAGCCACAGCCCAACCAGCCAAGCCCCACCCTGCAGCCTAGCCATGGCCAGCAAGAGGAAATCCACCACCCCCTGCATGATCCCCAGCAAATCCACATGCCTGCGCGAGGAGCTGGAGCAAGAGGCCCCGTCCCTCCCCCGCCCCCCCCGGAACTCTTCTGTCGGCAGACTGAGCCCCCGAGACCTGGTAGATTCCTCCCGGCCAGAGGGGGGCGACGGCTCCAAAGACGGATGCGGCACCTACACGTGCCGGCCGTGCAACTTCGAGACCCACGACCTCAACCTGTTCCTGGACCATGTGTACAGCGGCCACCCGGAGTTTCGCGCGGACCCCAGCTTCCTCTGCGTCGACTGCGGGGTGTCGGCGGCTAAGTTCGAGGGCCTGGCCCTGCACAACGCCCGGGTGCACCCCAGCACGGTCACCACCACCCTGCAGCTGAGGAGGAGGGAGCGGAGGGTGACGGTGGAGCAGAGCCTGGTGCTGGGCCCGGAGCCGGGGCGAGACGCCGAGATCTCCATCACCAAAACGCCCATCATGCGGATGCTGAAGGGCAAGTCGGAGTCCAAGAGAATCGTGGTCTCCCACTCGGGCTCCGACGAGCCCCTCGCGGATCCCCACGCCGGGACCACGTCCCGAGAGCTGGAGCGGAAGGACACCCCCACCGTGACGGTCACCCACGTCCCCACCATCGTGCACAACGGAGGGGCCACCAAGGTGACGTTGCCCTCGGCCATCCAGATAGTCAACGGCTCCGGAGCCCTGCCAATGCTCAAGACTGCCATGACACAGGTTGGTGGTGTTGGAAAGCTTTTTTTTAATTTTTTTTGATTGGTCGAATGCATTATATAGTTTATGCTGCCAAGAATAGTTATGAATTTGTGTAAGTAGTCAAGTCAAATGCATTTTGTTCCGTCAAGGTGGTGTCGGTGGTGCAGAACAGAAATGTCCACCAGTCTACTCCTATCACAGTCTCCTCTGCTTCCACTTCATCGTCTGCCTCCTCCAAAAATCTTCCCAAGGTGGGTTTCTAGAAAATGCGCTCTCAAATTCAAGTTATTATTACTTATTATTATTATTATCAAAATGGCAAAATTACCCTCTCCTCACAATGCATTAACTTTTTATTTCTGTGTGTGCTGAAACTCACGAGAGCCAAACTTTTCAACAACTGTGCCGCTTTGTGAGGCTTTCGACATAGATCAACTGTGTCCAATCAGTAGAAACACTGGCTTTGAAACAGGTTATTCCGGGGGTTATAACACAAATATCCTCCCTGAAAGGTCATCTGGACTGTTCCCGAGTGTAATCTCCTCTCTCTCTCTTCCTCTCTCTCTCTTCCTCTCCCCCTATGGCCAGGTGATGATTCCTCTGAGCAGCATTCCCACCTACAGCGCGTCCATGGACTCCTCGTCCTTCCTGAAGACCTCCTTCAGCAAGTTTCCCTACCCCACCAAGGCTGAGCTCTGCTACCTGACGGTGGTCACCAAGTACCCCGAGGAGCAGATCAAGATCTGGTTCACCGCCCAGCGGCTCAAGCAGGGCATCAGCTGGTCCCCCGAGGAGATCGAGGACGCCCGGAGGAAGATGTTCAACACCATCATCCAGACGGCGCCCCCCAGCTCCCAGCACCAGCGGCAGTCGCAGGGCCACCACAGCCCGGCGCAGCACACCATCACGGTCCTGCCCGCCTCGCTGGGACCCACGGGCATCCCCCACATCCTCCAGGGCTCGCTGATGGGCCAGGGAGGGGTGATCGTCACCCAGCCCATGATGGCCAACGGCGTCCAGGTCAGCAGCGCTCCCATGGCCCTGGCCGTCACGCCCAAGCCCCAGGCCGCCGCCCGGCCCATGATGCAGGCCAGGCCCGCCGCCGCCCTGGTGGCGGACAAGGGGATCAGCATGGTGCTGGGGACGGTGGGGAGCAGCAGCGGTGGGATCAATGTCCTCAGCAGCAGCAGCAGCAGCGGGAAAAGCACCAGCAGTGTCCTTGCGAGTAGCAGTAACAGCAGCGGTAGGCTCAGTGGCCACCCGACGGTTATCAACCTCAGTCTGGGCAGCGGCGGCTACGGCAGTGCCAACGGCAAAGTCATCAGCGTCAACGGCAAACTCGCTAACGCTAATGTCAATGGCAAAAGCACAAGTAATGCTACCAGTGTAGCATTTAGCCTGGCTAAAAGTGGTTGTGAGGGTAAGAACAGTGGCAGCCCCAAGCCCAGCAACACAAGCAGCCCGGCTAAAAGTACCAGCGAGAGCAAGGTGGGCGCAGACATTAAAAGCAACCCAGACAGCAAAACTAGCATTAAAAGCGCCAGCAACGGACAGAAGACGGGCAAAGACTTAAACCTTGGTGGCAAAAGCGGTAGCGCGAGCTCAACGGGCACGACCAGCGCCCCCTTGGGCACAGCGGCGCCACCCGTCGCCGCCACCACCGCCACCGTCACCCCCAGCAACTCCCCTGCCCTTAAAACGGAGGTTACCTCGTCCCCCGCCGCAAAGTCCCCTTCCGCCTCGCCCAACGCCGCCAGCATCACGCCGGGCTCTCGGACGCTTCCCAACACGTTCCTGGACCCCAGCTTCTACAAGAGCAAGAAGTCCCAGGAGCAGCTGAGTGCCCTAAAGGACAGCTTCCTGGTCAACCAGTTCCCCAACCAGGAGGAGGTGGACCGCCTCATCTCCATGACGGGGCTCACGGTGCGCGAGGTGCGCAAGTGGTTCAGCGACCGCCGCTACCACTTCCGCAACCTGAAGGGCTCGCGGTCGGGCCCGGGCGGCGGCGGCGGAGGGGGCGGGGCCGGGGGCGGGGGCAGGTCCGGCTCCGGAGCGGCCTCCGGCAGTGGCGCCGCGGGCAGCGGCCCCCCCACGGACATTTCGGACGGCGGCGCCATGCCGGTGGAGAGCCCCCGAACGCCGCAGCAGGGCGCCGCACCCCTCAGCCCCCTCCCGTCGCAGACCCCCACCTCCCCCACCACGCCGTCCCGCCGAGCGCCCAGGCCCCCCTCCCCGGACTTCACAGCCATCCGCTACAAGGAGAGGGACCCTCAACAGGTGAGCTAGTGACGTGGCGCTACATTTAGAATTGGCTCTGCGCCTAAAATGACATTGCGATGATGTGGACTGCTGTGTCTCAAATCCTCGTTTGTGATTATGTTGCACACCCTTGTTGTCTGTTTTGAATCGGCTGAACAAGACTTAAACGTTATGCTGTTCCCTACCAGGTGAAGGCGCTGGAGTCCAGCTTTGCACTCGACCCCGACCCCCCCGGAGAAGAAGTAGACCGCCTGCGGGGCGAGACCAAGATGACGCGCCGCGAGATCCACGGCTGGTTCGCTGAGAGGAGGAAGAGGCTAGCCGCGGAGAAGAAGAGAGAGGAGGCGGAGCGGGCGGAGCGAGGGGCGGAGCGAGAGGAGGAGCCGGCGGCAGGGGGACCCGAGGGCAAGGGAGGCGACGGGCCGAAAAAGGAGGAGGAGGGCGAGGAAGGCAGGGAGGAAAGGCAGAGAGAGGAGGGCGAACTCAAGGTCAACCCCATCAAGATCAACCTGAAGATGTTGAAGGTCACGGAGGCCAACGGAAAGCCGGAGAGCGAGGGCTCCGACAGCCCCTCCATGCCCCCTCCGTCCGTCACCACACCTTCCCCAGCCCCGGCCCAGTCCCCCAAGCCAGCGCCGGCGCCGTCCCCCAAACCCTCCCCCATCCGGGGCAAGAAGACGGCGGAGCAGCTCCACCTGCTCAAGCAGGTGTACGCCCGGACCCAGTGGCCCAGCGCCCCCCAGTACGACGACCTGATCTCGGGCACGGGGCTGCCCAGGCCGGAGGTGGTGCGATGGTTCGGGGACTGCCGCTACGTGCAGAAGAACGGCATGCTGAAGTGGCTGGAGGCCTACCAGAACATGGCCCTGGAGGAGGACCTCCTGAAGGGCGACACGCAGATACTGCGAGCCCACCTGGAGGCCCATGGCAGCCTGGAAGAGGCACAGGTAGGAGTCCTCTATACATGGAAAAGAAAAGCTGGCAGTTGGTAGCCTTTACTGCTTATCATTAACTTATTAGCTTTAAGTGGGCTAACGCGGTTTGATTGAGGTGACTTGCGTCTAATTTAGCCTTTTGTGTCTTGCCAGGTTTTGGAGCTAGCCCAAGCTAGTGGTCTAACGGAGGAGCTGGTCCGCCGCTGGTTCTCCAACCAGGCCCAGGCAGCGCTGGCTCAAGTAGAGGATACCGCTGCGACTGCTACTGCTACTGCCGAGGCTTCAGGGCCAGAACCACCTCCACCGGGCCCAGAGCCAGACCCAACCACGGTTACATCGGATCCCACCCCGCCAGAACCAGTAATGGAGAAGACCAAGGAAGAGGCGGCGGAGCGGGCGGAGCTCGGCTCTGCAAATGTGGAGGAAAAAGTCGAGAGTGACGCGACTGTGAATCCCGCTCCAGGTATTGTTTTTGGCCTTGCACTTTTCCCGGTATCCGTGGTAACTGAAAAGTCACTGAGTGGCAGGGGAGAATTTCCAACTTGCTTTCCATTAGGATCTGTATTACCCATAGATTTAGTTGGCTTGGGGAAGTTAAAATTGTATTGTCACAGCTCACTGTTGAGGGAACAAACAAACAAACAAACAGAACCCTAAGCTTTAAGGCCATTGATGTTTCTGTGCGTGTTGTGCAGTAGTAGTGCCTGTGGCACAGCACAGTCCTGGATTTTGTTTCTGCCTATGCATGCTACTGTATCTTGTCCTATTGAAACCTAACGCACACATCTCTACATTATGATTATTATTTAATTAGGGTGAAATATGTCACGAATCTGGACAAAACATGTTTTTTTTCTGTAAATGCAATGTTTGTCGCCGGGGTGTGCTCATCGAAATGTTTTTCTTGTTTTGTTTTGGCTACAGGAACAGATTAAAGAGAAGACCTTTGATTGTGAAGGGAGCAGAGAAAGACAGACTGGCGACTGGAGGGGTGGGTGGGTGGAGCGAGGGAGGTTTGGGATAGGCGGGGGAGAGAGAAGGATTGTTCTGGCCCGGAGGGAGAGGCACAACACAGACAACACAGGTGGTCGTTGCGGGCGGAGTGATTGGGGTGGAGAAGACGGCAGATGTGATTGAAACAGGATCACCAGAAATGGGCCTGTACTCCACCCCAACCCCCCCCCCAGGTTCTTTCTCTTCCACACTAACAGAAGCACGCACACCCCTGAAAACCATTCACCTCCCTCACACTCACCCCCCCCCCAAAGTGAGATGGACACTTCACTCGAGGGACACTAAAGCCCCTACTTCCTTCTCTTGTGCGCTGTTTCCCAACATGAGCCGCCATTTTCTCCAGCGAACAATAAGTTCTAGTAGAGACAAAAGCACAGGACTGCAAGAGAAGGGAAGGAGGGAGGGGCTGGGCTAGAGAGTAGGGGGGCTAGATTTAGTTTTTTTTCTTCCCTACTGCGCCTATTCCGGCTGCTCACTGTAAGGGGACTGATGAATTTGGAATGAGGCAAAAGGAAGACGCTGGGTTGGGACTCGGCGCTCAGCAGATGTGAAAGTGGGATCAGGAGCGGGGGGAGTGGGGCAACGGGGTTGTAAGCCTGACTGGACAGATATCGACCAAGCCAATTCTCAATCGCGAATCACCGGTGTGTAAAAAGAGAAGGCGCTGAACAGTTTTTAAAACTGGTTTTGTGGGTACGAAGAATAAAAAAAAAACTGCACAGCTGTTTGCCACAGGGTGCTTGCCCACGCCTTAAAAGTTGAGTAAACGAGCTATCCGATCAAGACTAACCGACGTGCGTTTCCACCTCAATGATCATGTGAATGCCTTTCAATTTCATATGGAAAGTTCTGTGCACTTCGGTCTGTTTTTTTTTTTATGCATATGTTGGTTGTTAACCTAAGTCGTCTCGAGAATGTTTGATGGACAAAAGTCTGGAATTATGTCATCCAAAGAGGGCAAGCACCCTGTTGTGAGTGTCTCTTTGTTTTTTGTTGGTTTCTTTATTTGAAGCACTCGGTTAGAGGTGGACTTTGAGATCATTTCTTTTTTAGCATCAAGTGCTTCTGTGCGTCATTGACGTGTATGTATTTGTTTTCATAGGACATTCTTTTGTAAAAA
This sequence comes from Galaxias olidus, assembly GCA_026901105.3. Classification (NCBI taxonomy): domain Eukaryota; kingdom Metazoa; phylum Chordata; class Actinopteri; order Galaxiiformes; family Galaxiidae; genus Galaxias; species Galaxias olidus. Next base: position 121,938 of record JAPMUY010004891.1, read on the forward strand.
AAAAAAAAAAAAAAATATCCATGAGTGCAAAAGAAGTATGAACTGTTTTACCAGAATTACAACATATGTATGCTCGTATAATTTTTACGAATGTTATTTGCAGAATAAACACGTAACACAATTGTTTATCACTCAATATCTTTCATTTTCTGCAATCCTTCTCAAAAGCGAGACAGAATTATTTCGTAATGTTTGGAGCAAGAAACTGACCGGTAGTAGTTGAATAAGTACTTTTATTTAATTCTCAGGCTTGGAATATGTTTCATAGGAAAGGCAAAATGAAAATGAAAATGAATACTTTTCTCCATAGCTTAGGCACGTTACAGAAAGGCTTTGTTTGTAAATGAGACCATCAGTAACAAAATCAAAACATGATACAAAAAGAAAACTTATAAACAGGGCAACAAACCGACAGGACCCCGTTTGAGGCTCAGTGGAGGATGTGGCTACAGCGTGTAATACAACTCACTGACAGAGAGGCACATGTACAATAGCAGACAGGCCGGCAGCATCAGAGTGGGACAACTCTCCAGACCAACTGCTTTACAGGTCTGCCGGTAGAAGTGTAGGAGTAAATGAACTTCAGCACCCGAATATCATATCGAATCCTTGCAAGTATTTCCTGCAGGACCGTATCAAAGTGCAGTATCCAGTCCTAGCCTTACTTTGAGTGAATATGGCTTTGGAGTGCCCCCTTCAGAGTGTGTAGGGCAAAACAATCACTGAACATAGTTTACAATATGTGGTCAACGTCTAATTTCAGAGAACCCATTATATAGATAGAACAGTTTGTTATATTAACACCAGCATCAGAGTCTGATATGCTGAAATAAGATGAGTACAATTTGCTTTCTTTTTGTTCACACAAATACTAGCAATTGTACAGTTTCCAGGAACTTAAACAGATTCCTATTGAATTCAAGAGAGACATTTCTTAAATGGAGACAAACTTCAGAAGCGGCCAAAAAAAAGACTTCCGTTAAAAAGAACGACCGATATTACATCATAGTAAAAAGCTCTCAGAAATAAAGCTACACATTCATTTTAAAATCTTCCAGTTATTTACACTCGTCATCGTTACTTTGTGAAACTGTTTCCTAGTCAATGAAATGAACCAAGAATATGCCAACAGTTCATAGCTTACATTAGCGCATATGCCATAAAAAAACATTTCCAACTGACTTTAGAAGCAATGAAGTGTGGATTTTGTAGTTTGTGACTAATAACTACCCACATTGTCAAATTTGGTCCTCTCAGGTTAACCATCTGGAAAATCAAAAACTATCTGAGCACAACCATGTCAGTCCCCTGACTGGAGAGACGTAAGACTTCAACAGGTGAAAAGAAAAAAAAAGATTAAGAACATCCAAGGCTTTTGATGGGAAACAGATCACAAAGCCACAGTTCCGAAGAGAGTCCCTTGCTAGAAAACATAAATACAGTAAACATGATAGCAAGCGTGATAGTGGCTATCATATGGCTTAGGCTCTGGTAGGGACTAAAGAACAGTGACTGGGGATGCCTTGGTTCACCCGAAGACTTATCACCATGAAGTAGGCGAAATATAACAAAGCAAGGACAACGGGAGAACCTCAAGTCATTCGATCACATAGCATTTTCATTGGAGGTATAAGAAAAGTCTCGGCCAATCCTTGAAATAATAGCTCTCTGCTAGTTCGTAAACAAAAATAAAAAGTACATAACGTGGTGTTGAATTTTCAATTACGATGGAAAAACAAAAGATGTAGGGAGGATGTAACACTTGTCCATTTCCTATAAACGCTGCTCCTCCAAGGACAGAACTCTTTACTAATGTCTTGTTACATCAACATAGTAAGGGCAGAAATTACAAGTGTATGTTTGAGAGTCACATTTTGTTAGGAGCACCTGCTTTTACGTCACAAGGCAGGAAACGGAATGGCGTGCAGTTTTCGGAATGCAAGTCGGCAAAAAATGTTACACAATTAAAAGCTTGGCTACGAATTGTGGCAATTATGGGTGAGTGTGCGTAGCCTACAATGCTGCCTGTTCTCTTACTGTCCCGCTCTCTGCAACTGCTTCCAAAACGAACAAGCAGTGATTTCTTCCTAAAAAAAAAAACTCCCCACCATAACAGAATCCAAGGGGGCGAAAGAGTGTGAGTGATAGACCAAAGGCTTGAGTTCATACACAGAACGTGCCGGAGAGACATTAAAATAGCTATAGAGCCCTCGTGTTTTACACATATACATAAAAAAAAAAACAATAACAAAAAATCAAGGTCACATTATGAATGTTTAAAAGTTTAAATAATTATTAAAAACATGGAGACAGAAGCTCTTTGAGAGCAGGTCGGTCACTGCCGTTTCCTGTCCAACAGCACAGCAGGAATAAATATATATATACTCGTATACTGTACGCCGTAGAGAGGAGAAAAATAAATGCAATACCTAACCTGGAAACAGTTTCAAACTGACACTGTTTAAAGCACCCCTCCACCACTTTTAGTCCTCCTAACGAATACAATGTGGAGCTCGTCTCCAACACAACAATCCCATCTCCAAAAGGAATATGCCGAGCCAGAGTCTGGCGTTGTTTTCTTTCGTTCCTCCATCCTGTCCGCTGGCGACAGCTTCCCCTTTGTGCCCCCGCCCCCTCCCATTGCAAGTCGCTTCTTTTCTTCTGGCGGGAGGTCGAGGGAGAAAAGGGTAGGGTGGGGTGGGGTGGGGTGGGGGGGCTGGAGGAAGGGCACAGGGAGAAGAGAGATGGAGGTGGAGGGAGGGAGAGCTGCCTGAAATGTAGGCCAAAGCGGTGGTGGGCGTTTCCATGGAAACAGTCAAGTGTTCACAGCAGTCAGTGACATCATCGGTACGAGGCGAGGCGACTGGGGAGGGGCGGGGCTGTCGAGTGCACAGAGCGCACCCTGATTGGTCCGTGCTCACACGCGGTTCTCTCCGCCTACTCTGGTCCTGCGCATCATCCTGGAGAGAAACAAAGAGAAACTCTAGAATCTTCCATCCACTCAACACTCCTATACAAAACCAACAAAACAAGCAAATGTCCCAAACAAACTGCTGTGTCAGCAAACCACACACACCTTCTGTTTTGTGGGTCCACGTGCTCCAGCAGTGCCTCCTGCGACACCCTGAAGTCGTCCATGGGGGACTGGTAGCGGGCCTCGAAGGAGCCCTCCCTGCCCCTGTAGGCCATGGCCTGGGCCTGGGCCGGGGACTGGGGCAGCGGGGACATGGAGGAGGAGGCCGAGGACGTGGAGCCAGTCTCCCGCCCTCCCTGGGACGCCACAGACACGGTCGAGGCCCCCGCCCCCGAGAAGGGGCTCGGAATCTCCCCGTTCTCGTCCTGAACACAGAGAGAAAAGGAGACAGTCACACAGAGTAATACATTATCACAATGAAGGGAATAGGAGGATATGAGAAGACCGCTCAAATATAGGAAAGACATCAAAGACAATCCCAGCCAATTACACTCAGGCCACACATGTGTGTGTGTGTATATATATATATATATATATATATATATATATATATATATATATATATATATATATATATATATATATATATATATATATATATATATATATATATACATACATATATTTATATATATACATATATATACATATATATACATATATATATATATATATATATATATATATATATATATATATATATATATATATATATATATATATATATATATATGAGAGAGAGAGAGGCTTTTCAACGTCCCTTCAAACTGTTACAAAATGTATTGTTTAATCACAATAAAATGTGCCAGACTATGTGGAAAATCGGTGGGCAAACAATCGTTAGGCTGCCAGCATCCTGCTTTCAGTAGTCAAAATGAGGTAACAACTTTGCAATGCTTACAATTGGGCAAATAAAACTAAATTCAGGTCACTTAACAATCTTTTAAACGGTTCTATTTCAGGGACTGGCACATTTTATTTTATTAGCACAATTTATTGATCGGCCCTCATGGTAATTGGTGCACAACTGCTTCTTCCTGTTATGTCACCTTATTGTCATAGCACCAAGGTGCTTGCTTTGGCAGTTTGACAAAGAAGGTTAAAATAAGTTCATTCGATCATAATCACCCCACTCTGGTCTTCATTAAAACAGAACTGTATTTTATTGTTCATTTGTTGGAGTCGGTTTGACTGAGTTGGCGGTGTGGGTGTGTGAGCGGCATGGAGAACCTACCCTGCCCCTGGTGATGTCCATGTGCACCAGCAAAGAAGCCAGCTCCAGGTCCTCGTTGTAACTGTTCTTCAGAGGGACCGACCGATAACCTGTCGACCACACCAAAAAGAATAAGACAAACACGAGCGTTACCTTGGGAACGCGTCAACAGAACGCTGCAGCTGCTGCTGCTTCACCAGTGACAGGGCCCGCATCGCTAGCGGTGGGGTGGAGCGCGGTTAGCTCTAACAGGGCGGGGGCGGCGGGAAGCGGGCCTGCCAGGGCTTTACCTGTCTTGAGGCCGTTGATGGGGAACGTCGCCTGGGCCAGGAAGTTCTGGTCATTGAACATGTCGATCTCGTACACGCCGAAGCGCAGGAAGGCAAACTCGGAGTTGCACACAGTGAACTGGAAAGACTTCTGGGGCCATGTGGGGTTCAGTCCGTTATCAGCTAGAGAGAGAAAGAGAGGTGGAGGGAGAACGGACAGAGGAGGTAAAGGAGGAAAGCGTTAACCATCAGCATTTAAAGGTGGGATAGGCAGTTCCCTGGAAAAGGCCAAAAAAACGAATGATTTTTAAAATACAGCCCTCCTCCTGCAGCTCTCCCTATCCTAAGCCCCTTCCAACAGACAAGCATGGGAATAAGCACACGCGTCATACGCGCGCATCACAAGGTTGCTCGGCTTGACCAGAGCCAGAGGAAACCATCAGCGAGCCGACAAGCGAACGACAAGCTCCGAATCCAAATTGTGGCCGATGCAATCTCAGAGTTCTCTCCATCTCTGAAACGCTTCACCGATATTTACACGTGTGCTATTGCGTTTATTGTCAGAATCTCTTTAAGACTCTTTCTGATAAGGTCTGTCTTCTTCTTTTTGAGTTGCTTGGTAGTGTAGGCAGTTGTTGCCAATGCTGGAATAGCAACATTTTTAGCAGGATTGTCCGCCATTGAACCACACTTTCACTGAAGAGACGGGAACGCGCACTCTCTGAAATGACCTGTGATTGGCCAAAGGTCTACAGTCACGGGGTAGATTTTCTGAAGCCTGTAAACAGAGCCAAGAGGAGGGCAGGAGTAGAGGTTCTCTCTCAGACCACTTGAATTACAATATGCTGCACGGCAAATATGGAATTTGTGCCCAATTACGCCAAAACAAAACTGCCTACCCCACCTTTAAGTGTAGTCAAATATAGTCCGCCTCACTGTTGAGCAACGTGGCAGTGGGTCAACACCACGGTGTTATCCCCTCATCACATAACTTGTTTTGCTCCACTTCCTGTTTTCACGGAAGTGACAAGGGCTTGTTCGCGAGTCCCCTTAGACAGCGGTATCTGGGGCAGTTTGTTATTGAAAAACAATGCGCTAGAGACTCTAAATCCCTTCCCACGCTCCCTACCCTCCGAGTCGGTCTTCTGCTTGGCACTGTCGTACTCCGCCGCGCACACCTCGATCTCAATGAGCGGACACACGATGCCGCGGCCATGCTTCGGCAGATGGCGGGCGCCCAACACCTGAGGAGCAGAGAGAAAGAAACAAAAGGCTGGTAAGCCACGCTCACGGACACACACACACACACACAGACACACACGCACACACCTACACGTACCTCTATCTTCAAGGTCAGCGTCTCCAGGGTGCGCAGGGTGTTGCAGTCGAAGGGGTCAAAGGTGTCGTCCCTCATGATGGGGGGCTGGAGAACGTAGCCGCTCCGGCCGTTCAGCATGAACAGGGCCTGGTTCATCTGCATGGGCTTGTCTGCACACACACAGGGACGGAAACACAGGGAGCATTAGCAAGAGACGGTAACAGAAACAAAACTGTGAAGGTCAATAAATGTTAACGAGAGACCTGCATTTAAGAGCCACACATTTTTTCAAAGTTGACAGTGACTTTCTTTGACCAGCGAGTGGTATAGAAAGGCACATCAGAAATACTTTTAGAGAACGGCATCTGTGCTGAACCCGAGCGTTGGGGATGGAGCTGGAGTACCTGCGGTCTGGAAGTTGAGCGCCACCAGCTGGGAGCCGCACAGCCACATGGGCAGAGGGTCGTAGTTGGACGAGTCCAGCCTCTGGCCGCGGGGGTAGATCCGGGACAGCTGCAGCCGGTTGTACTGCAGGAACCGCTTCCCTTTGATCCGGTTCACGTACTTCTCCGCCTTGGTCTCCGGGAAGGAGGACATGTCCCGGAAGCAGGCACGCTCCGTCCCGATCTCTGTGGGGGGGGATGCGGAGAGAAGACGGAGTTACAGACACACAAACACAGAAACAGAGTCCAAGGATCTCTCCGTCTTCAGGCATAGCACGTGAGTGAGTGAGACGAGTGACATGGGAGGGAGGGAGGGAGGGAGGGAGGACAGCGTTTGTGGTCCTTACTGTCTTCGTCGAACGGCACCGGCCTGCAGTAGATGACCAGGTCGGACAGCTCCAAGGCTATCTTCTTCCTCCTCTCCATCATCTTCCCCTCCTCCAGCTGGCACGTTCCAAGAAGAAACAAACAAACCTCAGTTGCCAGGTAGGTGTTTTAAAGCCCCTTCTTTTTCAGAGGACGCTGTTGTTGTCATTAAGGGCGAGTCAAAGGCGGTGTGCCTTTACGTACCTTGGCCTCGGAGGTGGAGGTGACTTCGCGGATCTTGCTCACCCACTCCTTGAGCTCCTCCTGGGAGCTGGCGGCGATGTCAAGGACCTGCCCGCTGCGGGGAGAGGAGGCGGGCAGCAGGGAGAAGACGAAGGGCCGGCTGCCCTTCCCGTCCGGCCTCACCACTGTTGGGAGGGAAAAGAAAAGAAACAGAAGAATAAAACAGACGGCGATTAAGAAGGATGGAAGAACACGAGGAAAAGCAGGGAGGATGCAGAACGGAGAAGAAACAAAAGAGTTCCTATGCCTTTAACTGAACAGCAAGTGAACAAGGTGACGATTTTCCGAGTGTTCCCTATTCCTCCACTAGGTGGAGACAGAACCTTCCTTTAAAACGCACACCAACACAATAGGACTATACAGCTTCGCTAAGGTAGGAACTACCAAAGAAAACATTACCAAGAAATAGTTTTAATTGTAATACATGGTTTGGAAATATAAATATACAAAGGAGAAACAAAGCAGGACTGAGAATGACAGAGAGAGTGAATGAGAGAGAAAAAAAACTTCATACTGAAAACACACATTAGGTAATGTAATGGGGTATCGCATTCAGTAGATAATTAAAACGAGAAAATGGTATAACGGCACATCAAAAGGGAATAGATTAGTCTACTATAGAGTCAGCACTACGGAAATACTCAGAATAAAACGCAAAACAACGTCAACCGCACAAGTAACCGAGTCCCCAGTGTAAATGACGCCGATGACTTGGGGCCATAAATGCTCAACTCAAAAGAAAAGCTTCCCTTGTCCCATAACCCAGCTGTTGAAGAGTGCAAACAGCACATAACCTGCTGCGCCGCGCGGACAGGAGTCCCTAAAGATTGGCTGGCTGGAGCTGGCGCTGGAAACAGAGAGCCAGTAAAGCAGTAAACCTATTGTTAGCGGCGAGCCTGGATGGCGCACGGCAACTCGTGGCTATAGTAATGGCCGTTTATTGACTTTTCGGATGGTGCCAATAAAGATTAGACACACAGCCCAAAGAGGGCAGGGTGGAGGGAAAGTACAGGGGAAAACCAAGCATGCCACATGAAATATTGTGCATGTCTACTAGCGTGTGTGTGTGTGTGTGTGTGTGTGTGTGTGTGTGTGTGTGTGTGTGTGTGTGTGTGTGTGTGTGTGTGTGTGTGTGTGTGTGTGTGTGTGTGTGTGGCCACAAGGTGACAGCGGGACACTGGAACGGAGCAGCGCAGGAAGGTGGGCAGGGTCACGCACCGATCTGACAGGAAGACACGTCCACACTTCCTCTCAGCAGGTCTCCCAGAGGGCTGTTCTCCGTCAGCTGCTGCGGACGAGAGAGAAGGTGGTGGGAGGAGGGGGGTTGTCATGAAAGGAAATATCCATTATTATCTGCCGTTCATGGTTCGCATTGCACACGCTGGCGGTCAATAAAACGGGCCCCCAGTGTTAGTTTGCTTTATCACATGTTTGGCCTTAAAGAGAGCCCATAAAGAGGTTTACGAGGAGGCAGCCGGGCCCTTACGGTTCTGTCGGGCTCCACGGCCGAGGGGCTGATCTCCTCCACGTAGTTGGCGGGGAACCACAGCTGCCTCTTGCCTCCGCAGTCGCCCTTCCACCTGGTGGAGAGACGGCAAGAAGAAGAGAGCAGGAGGGAGAGAGATCGAGTTGAATTGACAAGAAAAAAAGGCACCTACTCCAAACCTCCCTGCCCTCTGCCGTTGGGCCCTCCCCTCCGAGACGTGCGATAGGCCGAGAGGGGACAGAGCGGCTCCCTGAGTGGTCGAGCACACCGCCCTTCACTCACCAGCCTCCCTCCTGCTTGTCCACGTTGTTGATGATGGCGTTCTTGGTGAAAGAGAGCTCGTCGTCCCTCTGGGCCTTGTACTCGTACATGGCTTTCACCGTGCACTGGGGAACAGCATCGCATGTAAGTACGCACGCACACACACACACACACACACACACACACACACACACACACACACACACACACACACACACACACACACAATACAATGTAATGGCATAGAGACTGATAGGTCTGGACCATGCAGACTCACCTTAAATGTGGGCATCTGATTGGCTTCCACATAGAAGCCTGGGTTCCTCCCTTCATAAAGGGAGCCGTAGTCTGGTTCCTGTCGACAACCAAAACACATCCCATCACCCCTCCGAAACAGACCGGATCAAACTAAAAGACAAAAGGTATTTTGTTATCGTGGCTTACAGCGGTGCCGATCTTCTCCAGCGTCTCCTCGTTGATGGGGTAGCGGAGCTTCATCTTGCGGTACAGAGGGTGCTTCTCGTAGTAGCTGATCAGGTCCACCAGGCTGTCGAACTCGGACGTGCCCAGCACCACTATTTGGCCCTCCTGCTGCACACGACAGTGCTTGATCTTCCCCTCCGCTCTGCCGGAACACGAATACAGAGGAAGTGAGTCAGACTCATTGTGTGTGTGTGTGCGTGTGTGTGTGTGTGTGTCTGCGCGTGTGTGTGTGCTTATCAGAGAGACATCTTGCTGTTACTATGGAATTTACAGTGGTGAGCTAAATATTTATTTGTGGCTCTGAACTCAAGCATATTGAAAATGCTGTAGATAAATCGACAATGAGGTGCAGAATGACAGCTTTAATTTGAAGGAATTTATATCCACATCTGCTCTACATTGGAGGAAATTCAGAACTATTTAATACATAATATAATAATATAATATATATGGTCACTAAAATGCATGTGACTATGACGTATACAGTACTGTGCTAAAGTCAAAGACCACTCCGGACACCTGAGATGTGGAGTAATGTTTTACGGACTGACTCCAAACTTTTTGGAAGTAACACAAGGCAGCATGTACAGCACCAATGCAATGACAGACTCTTGCAACGGTCAGTCACGCATGGAGGAGCATCAGTCCAAGTACATATAACAACATCTGGAGTCAGTGATTTGTTTTTGACTGAAGCCATCATAAATACTGATAAATAAAAAACAAATCTAAATAGCAATACCCTCTGGAAAATGTTTTATTGGGAAAAAATGAGTTCTCTAGCAGGATAACGACCCCAGGCGCACTGCTGAGAAGATCAAGACATACTTATCAAACAAATAAGCTTCTGATATTATCAGAACAATGGACTGGCCACCCCAGAGGCAAGACTTCAGCATCGTTGAATGCGTATAGGATTACTTGGACCGTGAGAAGCAGAGAATGCAACCCAACTCCTAAGACTGAGCTTCGGAGTTGACAACAACAATCATAGAACAATATCCCGTCATATTTCTCAATTCAAAGCAAGTCACCCGAAAATAATGGAAACCGCATCGAAAGCAAAGGGTAGACAAAATACGAACAAAACAGTTTCGTTGTGGGGGCTTTTGTGTAATTTTATATTAAATGTTTCCTGCATTATTTTCTGACACAACAAATGCAATAGATTGAAAATCACTGAAAGTGACACGGGTTGGCCTCTGACGTTTGCACAGTGCTGTATGTGGTAGAGATTACCTGAAGGAGATGGCAAAGGAGCTGAGCTCAGCCCTCTTCCGGACCAAAAAGGCCCCGTCCCGGGGAACCCTCATCAGCATGTTCTCAGCGTGGCTCCTTGTCAGGTTGGCGTGATACCACCTGGCAGACACACAATAAGAACATAATAGTAGTATGTTTGGGTTTGTAAAAATGGCCAACTGCTCTCATTCAACACATCCCTCATGTCCGCACTAGCCATTTGGAGAACTTTCAACTAAACGTTGGGCGAGGCGCTCACTTACTCCTTGCTCTCGTGAGCGTTGGTCTGAGGCACCGGCTCCGTCAGCTTCATCTCAAACTCGTTGCAGCGCAGCGCCACCTGCTGGTAGTGGTTGATGAGGGCAAAAAGGGTGTCGAACACCAGGTTGTCTGTCAGGTAGAACTTGGGGCTGCCCGCCTCCTGGCGAGAGTGGATGCGACAGTGCTGCACCCGCCCGGAGCGCCTAGCGGACACACACACACACACACACACACACACACACACACACACACACACACACACAGACACAGAGACACACAGAGACAGAGAGAGAGGTGTGTGCCATAAGGGGGGGTGTGTGTGTGTGTGTGTGTGTGTGTGTGTGTGTGTGTGAAAGAGTCTGTTCCAAGGCGTACCAGAAGGAGAGCGTGTAGTCCCCCACGAAGGTCTCGCTCTCACGCACCAGGAAGGAGCCGTCGGGCGCGCCCGTCTCCAGGCAGTACTCGGACAGCAGCCTCTCGGCTATCTGCCGTCCGTCCCGGCCCGCGCCCAGCTTCCCGTGGAACCACTTCTCCGTCACGTGCTGGTCCATGCCATTGGACACCTAGGACACACAAGAGTCCGTGGAACGACGCAGACGGGGGAGGCGCTGACTAGCAGGGTCACGGCTGCCAGAAATTGTTTTTTCTTAATACAACCGCACTGGCTGGACTTCCTCACCTCTCGGTGCTCCTCCTCGTCGTCGTTGCCTTGGTTACTGGTGGTCTCCTCGGAGTAGTAAATCTTACTGCTGGTCAGGACAAAGAAGTGAGGGTACCACTCCTAACGGGACAGAACAGGGAGACAGGGTCATTTTAGGGTTCACGTTCAGACCGTACACGCCACAGTGCCAAACCACCGTGACTGATTCTACAAAAGGATAGGCGGTTTGTTTAAACTCTGCCCCCCAGGTGGGCGGGGCTAGTTTGTGGTGGGCTCACATGGTTGATGGGGTCCTCCAGGAACAGAAGGCCGTTCTTGATGGAGTTGCTGATGTCGTTCTCGGAGTAGGGGGTGGAGGTGGACACCTCCTCATAGGCACTGCCCTCGGCCAGCTTCTTATGCTGGACGGTGAGGAGGAGCGCGAGCGGGGAGGGGAGGAGCAGGAAGAGGAACAGCAGAAGAAGAGAGTGACATGGTGAGAACAAAACGAGAAGCCAAAAGGTTTTTAACCCCCCACACCCCCGACCTCTTGAAAAGTGTTTTTGTATCACGTTATCCAAGCAATAACAAACGCACTTACTCAGTGCATTTTATACCCCAAGAAATTGACCCCTGAAAGGACCCCCCCAAACCTTGATGAGGATCTTCTTCTTGAGCTGATTGGGGGAGGGCAGGCCGTCGGCGGACATGTCCACGGCCTTGGTGAGCAGCATGTCCCCGAACACCTTCTTGAAGTAGGTGGCCATGTTCCTCTGCTGCACGATGCTGCAGTGGTCCTCGATGGACAGGATGACGGGGAAGCTGGGAAAGGAGGGGCACACCCAAAGGTTCAACTCTACCTGGTTTTCCCCCGTTAGAGAGATACAAAATCCTCTGTTCCGGGGGATTCACAGACATGAAAATCACTGTAACCATGCTGAACATCAATAGAGCACGCCGCACTAAAAGGCTCGGCCTGGGGCAACCCCCCCCATGTGACTGAGAATTGACCTTTGTCACCACCAGTCACCCTCGCACGCACACACGGAGAGAAACACAAAAGCCCCGGAGGCGCCAGCCACAGACACTCACTCGGACGTGACAAAGGCGTGCTCCTTGATGGTTGTCAGCACGTCGGAGAACTTGATCTTCGTGGTGAGGGTGTGCCCATGGTAGATGACAGGCATTCCGTCAGGACCATCCCAGCAGTCCACTGCAAATAAAACCCGACGGTGAGGGAGCAATTAGGGCGACGCGTCTTTTGTCTAGGGTGCAGGGATGGGTTCGGGGTGAGACTGTTTTGTCTGAGCGAGCACAAACTGTTATACGCTCCAGCAAGCACGAAAAACACCAAAGCAAAGCAAATGTAAACTTAAAAATAGTCAAACTGGAAAAAGAAAAACCTGTCAGACCACACTGATGTGTAAATACAGTAACTAAAGGGGGGTTAACATACGGGTGTGTGCGTGTGCGTGTGTGTAATCACTCACACTCGATACAGCGGCAACCCATCCTTAGACAGCGGGAATACGCCTCCAGGGACGACTCGCTGGAAAACTGGTCTCCAGTCAGGTAGCTAAAAATAAACAAAAGCACGTCAGAGAAACACGACATCACACTGGCGCACAAAAAGGGCTTTCAGCCCCGTGTCGGCACCCGTCTGAAAGGGATGCCTTTTGAGATACAGCCACGTCTCTCACACACACACACACACACACACACACACACACACACACACACACACACACACACACACACACACACACACACACACACACACACACACACACACACACACACACACACACACACACACACACACACACACACACACACACACACACACACACACACACGAATGAAAGGGGCCCTTTCTCTCGGTTAACTAGAGTAAACACTAATTCCTCGTTCAGCCACTCGATTCAGACGTAATCAGGGCAACGTGGACGTTTTCGTTCGGATGAGCATTGTTTCAACCAACGCGGGGGGGTTATCATTTGAACTCTCATTCCTGCACTTTTCAATGGGAGGAAAATTACATTTTCCTGCTGCATGCACAAAAAGCTCTGCTCTCACATTGTCGCACAATTGTTAAATACAACATGTTTATCGGAATCGCCATAGAATCCAGTAGGAAAAACCCTGTCTGAAATATGTCAGAAGAGATCCCCGTTTGCCAAAACGTTCAGCGGCTGAACAATTGGTGTTAAATTTAAACAGAACACTGTGAAAGAGTGAAAACAGTCAGTGGACCACTAGTCCCCCATGGGTTACCCCGTCGCTCACCCCATCCCTCTTTCACTCCTCTACTGTCCCCCCCCCTCTACACCACACCACCCTCTGCCATCCATCATCCTTTCCCCTTCTCCACCAGCAAAGGCCCTTTCCCAGTTTCTCCCTCTTACGTGTTGTGTGAGGAGGAGATCCAGTAGTGGGACAGGGGGTTGTTCATGTCCTCAGGACACACCTGGTCCAGGACGCAGTCCCAGATGGTGTTCTCTTTAGAGAACAGGTAGGTCAGGAACTTCACACACAGACACAGACACAGACACACAGTGGAGAAAATAGTTATTTAATTCCTGGTCCCATAACAAAGCGCACTAAATATCAGAATTCCTCCTTAAATCTATTTCTAAATAGTTTACAGTTCTCAATAGCCAAATAACCCTGCTGAATCACCAACAGGCAAAAAAACGTATCCAAATCATCTTTAACCCGATATTAATCATGCGACCCAATAAATATAATCTTGGATGCCATTCACTGGAGTTTTGACATAAGCAGTCATCACACGCTGTGATGGCTTGTGGCGAGTGATGTGTTCACAACTTCAAAAGCAGAGAATTACCAGCCGAGAAGCAAGGTTAGCGCGTCAGGCCACAAAATGGACCTGCCTAACCCTCGATCATTAGTTATGATGGCCGCACAGTGAGTAGGGCCTGTGAATCTAGTTCTCGTTCGATCGCTCTCTCTCTCGCTCTCGCTCTCTCTCTCTCTCTCTCTCTCTCTCTCTCTCTCTCTCTCTCTCTCGCTCTCTCTCTCTCTCTCTCTCTCTCGCTCTCTCTCTCTCTCTCTCTCGCAAGGGTCCGTGGTGTGTGGTCTACTCCACAGCCAATAACCATTTTGATGGGTGTTTGATGAGGGTTATGGTTACAATGACATCTGAAGTCTAACTCTATAACCTGTACACCTTTACCACACAGCGGAGAAAACATGAACCGTGTAGAAGGTCATTGTTAGATGATAACGACTAACTAATGTAATAACATATTTTTATATAAATCGTCTTGTATAGTGCTCTAAATAAATAGAGTTTACCTCATCTTGGTAGAAGAAGGGCTGCTCCACCTCTCTTAAGGGATCCTTCAGATAGCCGAACATAAAGTCCTGCACCTTGTTGTTGTCTGCGGCCCACATCTCCTGCACACACACACACACGCACACACGCACACACGCACACACGCACACACGCACGCACAGATTACAGTCTTGCAATGAAACAAACAGTTGACTAACACTGCAGTCAACCACGTGGAAACGCGTCAATCACCCTGAGCCGGCATACCTTTTGGGACTCCAGGAGAAAGCTTTTAAAGTCCTCCAGACAGATCCTCTGCTCCGGTCTCCCAATGAACCTGAACAGACAGAGAGACACATGGACGGTTTTGACAACACAGCGTACGCATGTTGTGGAGTGTATAGGAGATAGAATACCGCCCGCTCTTTGGGCCATGCATGTGTTCTCAACCTACCTCTTTAGAAAGGGAATTTCCATCTGAAACAAAAAGAGAAGTGGACTTATAAAATAAAATATATGAAAATATATAAAAACAATAGATGACTCAGTTCTCACTTTCTGGGAACATTTCGTAACTCATGTGATTCATTGGCCTTAGACATTTTAAGAACAGGTGCTTGGTCATGGAGGGGCGTTGAGGTCATCCGTTTCCTTTTACCCTGTTCACCCTGGATTGACATCAGTCTCACTGGCTATCTCTCTCTCTCTCTGTGTGTGTGTGTGTGTGTGTGTGTGTGTGTGTGTGTGTGTGTGTGTGTGTGTGTGTGTGTGTGTGTGTGTGTGTACAAGCGTATGTTCATATCAGTGTGTGTCCATGGCCCTAATGGCCTCGGCCAGTTTTAACTGGTCCGTATTGATTGGGAGGCCATTTGAGAGCAGACAGCGGGGCAGGGAGGAGAGGGGGTACTAAAGGCAGAGCGGGGGCCAGGGTCCCAGCAGAGGCCAACATTAGGAGGGAGGGGGCAATTACAGTCAACGGTGGCGGACTGTAAGCGGCAGGACGGGATGGCGACACAACTCACGTTGTTCTGAGCGTCAAACATCAGACTGCGATAGAGCTGGGAAAACTGGCTGAAGGACACGTCTCCATTCCTCAGCTCAGAGTCCTTTGTGGAGAGGGAGGGAGGGAGAAAGAGAGAGAGAGAGAGAGAGAGAGAGAGAGAGAGAGAGAGAGAGAGAGAGAGAGAGAGAGAGAGAGAGAGAGAAGGAGAGTCAGTACAAACATGACAATCCAACGTCGCTGTCTAGTCAATACGCTTTGAAGGCTACATTGAGCATTGAGGGAGGGGCGAAGTCGTTACCGGAAGCTTCTCTCTGAGAAACCTCATGTTGGGGACCCGGTAGTTGACCTGGCACAGCATGCTCTTCAGGTCCTTGCAGGATATCCTACAACGCAGGCACAACCAAACAAACACACTGTTTCACACCCAACTCAGACGAGACCGTCGGTGCAGGCCGGTAAACAAAGAAAAGCTCACACTAAATATCCACACACGCCGTGCCAATACAAACAAAATCTTCCTTCTAATAACTGCCCTAATGAGACCATTCCAACACATTCCCTCTAACTCCACGGGTTAAAGTGAATAATGCTTTGAAACAGTTGGGAGATCACATAACATTTCAGCATAAGGAATAATTAAAGCTGACACCAGCCCATCTGTCAGTCCGGGGGGGTCTCTCTCTCTCTCTCTCTCTCTCTCTAACCTCTCTGCTTTCTCTCTGCTTTCTCTCTTGTCTGTCTGCCATCTTTTTTTCTGTGTGTTTCCTGCTGCAGGATGTGGAGCCGGCGTGCGGCTGAGAGGTTAGTTCCTTCACTACACCTCACATACCTCATCGAGACATCAGAATAACACAAAATTGCCTTAAAGCTCTTGTCACTTTAGAGAATAAAAAGTGGCCCCAAAAACCACTGCTAAGAAAGAGCCAGACAGAAAGTGCACAAATAATATTTGGCAGTAATAAGAATTATCCGGTCACCAGTACATTTTGTAGAATACTTTTTTTTTGAGAGTAAGCGTTGACTTACTTGTCTTCTCTGTTGCGATCCACAGCATAAAACTGCTTACGTAACCACCTGGAGTAAAAGAAGGGTTTACAAAAACTTGAATCAAAAGCATTGAAACGCAACATGAAGCTTCAATAAAATCAATTAAAAACAAGGTTAGCATTTGATTAATTACGCCGTTTAATTCCATGTTACGTCATTTTGTTAAAAAATATATTATCTGAAGTTTCCAATAAATTCTCTGAACAGTTGGCATCATTTAATCAACAAAAGATTAACGCTGGATACATATACATTAAAATGCAGATGAGCAGTCAAATCTTTACCCCAGCATTCATATTTTGATAGGTATTATGAAAAGGTGACAGCTACTAACAAAACGGTGGGACTGTATAAAACCAGTTACAACCCCAAATGATAAGTATTGGCGTGTTACCTCTCTATCTGGAGGGGCGTGGGAGACTTCAGAGTGTCCGCCACCAGCCAGTTCAGCCCCTTTACCCACATGGTCATCTCCTCATCAGAGGTGGCTGGGGGGAAGGGGACATCGTCAAAAAGGAGCAAGGTCTCGGTGAAACTCCACTAGTGCGTTCAGGCAACGTGTTACCGTGTGTGTGTGTGTGTGTGTGTGTGTGTGTGTCTGCGGCAGGTGCGTTTACCTGCGAGGCTGAGGGCTTTGAGGCGGAACTCCGTGCCGTGCAGGATGACGAAGCAGTGGGCCTGGTCCAGCCGCGCGGCCGAGTCCTCCACATAGCGCTCAAAGTCCCTTGACTTGTGGCCCGGCCGAATCTCCTTGATCTCTCGGATGTCAACTGGTCGGCAAAACAAACAGAAATATTACTTCATCGACTCTCGCGACCGGAACAATGGAAAATGCACCATATGGATTATGTATGTAAAGCTTTTTTTATTCTCTCTCTCATCTAAGTGACCTCAATTATCATCGTCACATCATCACACACATTCCTAGTTTATGGTTAAAGTGGTGCATGTGTATGGCAGTGAGCACAGAAACACACTCCTGAGGAGAAATAAGTAGCCACGAAAAAAAAAGGGGTCACATCTCAGTGGCCTTTTGCCGGGTGGGCCAAAAGCGGTTCGTGGTGTGACACGCAAACATTCAGACAACCTAGTTCAGGCAGGAATCTACAAACATTCAGACAACCTAGTTCAGGCAGGAATCTACAAACATTCAGACAACCTAGTTCAGGCAGGAATCTACAAACATTCAGACAACCTAGTTCAGGCAGGAATCTACAAACATTCAGACAACCTAGTTCAGGCAGGAATCTACAAACATTCAGACAACCTAGTTCAGGCAGGAATCTACAAACATTCAGACAACCTAGTTCAGGCAGGAATCTACAAACATTCAGACAACCTAGTTCAGGCAGGAATCTACAAACATTCAGACAACCTAGTTCAGGCAGGAATCTACAAACATTCAGACAACCTAGTTCAGGCAGGAATCTACAAACATTCAGACAACCTAGTTCAGGCAGGAATCTACAAACATTCAGACAACCTAGTTCAGGCAGGAATCTACAAACATTCAGACAACCTAGTTCAGGCAGGAATCTACAGGTCCTTGCTGCTACCCCTTCTAGGAGAGGGCACACAGTTCTGGTTGTCGTCAGTGGTCCCCCCGTGAAGGCGCTACAACAGAGGCAGGTACGACCAGCCTCAGAGCGAGGGACGGGGACGTGTTACTGTGCCATTCACACCCTCACCACGCGTTTGTGTCACTGTGCGAAAAGGATGGGGGAGGCGCACGACGACACTGTGTATGTTTGGTTTGACATTATTTACAAAACGCCTGTCAAAAGCAACGTCATAACGGATTGACACATAATCACAAAATAAACCTAAAGACTCAACATGACATCCAGAAGACAGCAAAAACAATTGACAGATCGTCCTGTCTCTCTAATAAAGAGTATAAAGAGGTATAAAGAGTGGACAGTAGTATTTTATTTTATTTTTTTTACTGCTGATTTTGGCAAATTATCCCCGAGGGCTACAAGATGGCAATGATGGACTCATACACAATCTATTGGTTTAATAAAAAGGCTAGACAACTAAGCGAGCACCAACTAGCCCTGCTCGCCGGCTACCGACGCTCATCACGGGCCAGTCACGAACGGAAAAACTCGAGACAGGAGGCGCACAGCAGCCGGTACCAAAGAGCTTGGGAGCAGTCTGCTGAAGGGAGGCGTTACACATCCCCAATCTTAACTCACACGCAACTCTGCCTCTGCTCCTATACCCTAGACCACACATCCTGTTGCTCGCTCACCGCATGCGTGTGCGCGCGCGTCGGCTCGTAGGCGCTCACCTTCGCTCGACTCACACAGAGATGTCTTTTTTTTACACCTACAACCACCCAACTGTGTGAGGCTTCTTGCTTATCGCACCTCCAGTCAAGGCCCGTGCAGAGGAGAGGGGGCAGCGGACGTGGGTTGAGATGGGCTGTTAAGCGGGCAAGCATTGAAGTCACTTTGTCAAAAAAATGCGGAGGGCTCCTTCAGAAGTCGCAGGAAACAAGAGATAGCCGGAGGTGTCCTCTTACCGACGAGGAGGAGAGGAGGCGTCCTGCTACACGCTGCCAGACTTCCTCCCTCTATCTCCTTTGTTTCTCCATTTCAGTCCTTCCTCCCTCCATCCCCGCTTCTAACCCCTGGTATATCCCGTCTCTGGTCTTTATATCCCTTTTATTGGGCCGACCGTTGGCCCAGTCAGTGTCCCGCGGAGGACATGCTCTCTGTGTATTCTCCTACCATGTCATTGCGTTGATTGATATCAATAGGTTAGATGTCCTTTGTATCTAGGCCGAGTGCTTTCACATGACAGAAAGCACACGCAAAACAGCTGCAATTGCTAAATACATAAGACAGATAGATAAATTAGACTTCATTCATACCGAGGGAGATTTCTGTGTTGCAGTAGATAACAGTATGTATACAAACAGACACAGGGACACCTAACACTAAACAACAGTGCGGATATGGGTATCCATGCAAAATGGGCTGTTTAAATGTCTAAGTGTAAGAAAATAAAGTTGTTGAAAACATATTGCAATATATAGCTTTGTGGATAATGAAAAGTAAACAGAAAAGCTCATTTAAAGGGCCCATAATGTAGACAGTCATATTTTCGTGTGATTCCTTACTGTCTATGAAGCATATTTAAAAATATTTGAACAAAAAAATATTTTTTATTAATTATTCTAGGGTGTCTCTTTCTTCCCTTCCAACTGGCATGCCTTTGTCAGTAGTGAAGGCTCATTGCTCATTTATTAGTCGAGTTATATTATTGGCTAGGGCAAGTAACATTCCATTGTTGTCATGGTTGCTGCCACTAGCCTGAGTCTGTGATTGACTTAAGTTTTCAATGTCACAAATGGCTGCGATTCAGAACAGCTTGCAAAATAGGGTAGATGTTTTGTCAGAGATGAACTAGAGAAAATGCACATGGCACAGATGCAACTTCTTCATGTTGTTGGTACAATCCCCCTGAGTGAAAAACAATGCTAGATAAATAAATATTTCAAATTCTTACATTATGGTCCCTTTAAGTTGTAATTGTGGTGATCAGTAATACAGCCTACACTTCACACTTGCCAGAGTATAGGGCCTAACCTCTATCTTACAGTTCAGGTTACTTGCATGTGCCAGGGATATATATATATATA
This sequence comes from Galaxias olidus, assembly GCA_026901105.3. NCBI lineage: Eukaryota > Metazoa > Chordata > Actinopteri > Galaxiiformes > Galaxiidae > Galaxias > Galaxias olidus. The sequence continues at coordinate 142,131 of JAPMUY010004891.1, forward strand.
TATGTGTATAGTTCAAGTAGTGTGTCAGTTCGAAAGGTGCAGCTTGATTACTTTGAACTCAGAAATCAATCAAGCTCAGAAGCTGACTGAGATCAATTGGGTTTTCAAACTTAAAAATTATAATCAGAACTAAGAAGGGTTTAAAACCATGGTGGAAAAGTCCTGGCAGTCTTTTGGTGGAAAGGCGTCTAATGGGCCATAGTGACGGGCAGTTTCCACAGAGATTGGCTGGTAACATGCTGCAACATTTAGCACAGTGCCTCAACATGGGTTGGTAGTCCCCAGTTTAGAATCCCATCTACACACGCATTGCCCAGGTTTTATTTCGGATGTTTCGGATGCTTTTGACAGCTTGTCCTACTGGAACCTGTTGAAGCTGCCTGACACCGCATGCCAGGAATAACATGCTAGGACGGAGCATTAGGGGTGCATGTAATCTTTCCTTTGTTACAGTCATGGACAACCATCAAGGCTGACCATTAATGCTGCATTACAAATGGCGCTTTAATATGAGCTCGACCCCAGCTAAAACACACAACCAAGGCTTTCTCTAACCAACACATGCCAAGACAAGACCTCAGCTTGTTTGTGCAGCCCTGCAAGCAAGGCGTTGAGGACAAAAAAAATCTGAACGTGGCTAAGACCAGTCCCATCCCCAAATGCACACAAAAAAAAAACAATACCCTAATTCACTAAACATTATTGTGACGAATACAAGCGTGTATGTCTTTAAGCCAAAGCTCATAACGCAGCTTGACTTGTGGAGCCATCCCCCAATGGAAAAAACACACTTACTTTAATGAACTGGGATTGCAGTTCTTCTGCACACCCATACATATTGTTAAGAGTCAAATCAAGTCCCTATGTTGTTGCTTTAAACAAGTCATGTGTGTGTAGATTGCATTTCTAGATGTGTGTGTATGTTGTCCCACTAGCTGGTTATGTTAGTTTTGGAAGTACAGTGTGAACACACGCAAATATATTGAATGACTTCCCTTAAGGATGCAGACATGAGATATGCAGGCCTACAGGTTAAAATAATGGAAACTTTAGGATGAACAGGGAAAACCACAAAAAACTAACTTCTTACTGCAAATTTGATTTGGAGTGCCATTCCAAAATGGTAGGCCTATCCTTTGGGAAAGTTATAGGCCAAAAAAAATGAATAAATATATATATATACAATGTTTTTACTAGAACACCATATTTTACACCCAATAACCAACCATGTTATTGCCAATACTTACATGTTTAATTCCTCTCTGTGCTAGCTTCCCCACAACACCATATAGATAGGTTTATTCCCTTATGTTTACACCTTTAACACCTCTCAACAATTCAAAGTGACATGTTCTGACATTTTGGCAAGACCAGACCAACAGGAAGCGATGACTCTAAGATTGGGTGACTGCCAAACCCAGAGATTCATATTTCAGAATATAAAAAAACATCCCAGATAGTAAATTTGCCCCCAGAAAAGAAAGCTTTATACACTTTATACAAGCCACCTGTGTCCTGCCAACACTGGTTGCAACAACAAATAGTGAAGCTAAGTGTTCTTTCTTCAAACACAATTAGGAAATGGTTGATGTCTTGTTAATGTAGCTCATTTTAGTGACATTTATTTTACTAAATGTTACAGTAGTACTGTCAAATTATATAACGTGCAGTTAAGTATTACCAAATTTATAAAAGGTTGACAGCAGTTTATTTAATTAAATAAACCAGTGTAAAAACTCATCTTTCAAAGTGTGGTCCTACACACAACTGTTAATAGTGGTGTGTTAACACTGGTATAAGGTTGTGTCAAGGTGACTTAGTTCAGTAGACAATGTCTACTTACTAGACAATAGTTTTGCCTTTCAACATTCTGTAATTTACTTAAGCTATGTAGGTCATATCACAGCGTGAACTAGAAATACAACCGACCATAATGACAAGACAATTGTGTTTCTCATCTAGAGAAGCAGGCCATGTGAAACTAAGATTCAAACATTCGAATGATGAAATAGAACATAATTTATTTTTGCCTTATATTATACCATGATCATCAACCACATGACCTACTTAGCCATCACAAGACAGAAATTCAGGTTAGCCTCAAACCAACTCCATCTGCTGAGACAATTTGCAATTTGCATATGGTTGCAATAAGGCAGTAAACAGTGTTCTACTTTTTAGCAGTCCAACGTTTTGTTATTTTTAAGACGTTTTATTAAAACAACCCTTATTCCTCTCAAATGATGACACTGTTCCAGTGAAAAAAAACACCCAGTGCTATTTATGTACATTAATGCGCTGCCTCCTCCATATCATATCTCTAGGAGTATCAGATGACACCAATGAGCTCATATGTGCATGAAGCTCTCTTATTCTTGACGGAAGAAAAGCTGATCGTATGTGATGAAAAATAAATCTGACCTACAATATTTTTTCCTTTTTCTTGCTCACTTTGCTGCATCCGGGGCAGAGTGCAGCTGTGCACAAGGCATCCTGCCACCCGGGAGACAGTTGAATTACCAGGTCAGTGAAAGCCTGCGTCTTGAAATGGACACAACGTTCCACAATATACCATTGAACACTCTTGGGCTGCTTGATTGTCTCTAGTGTGTTATTGAACTAAATAAAAAAAAATCTAATTACTAAACTTGTTCAATATTCCTGCTACCAATTACTAACCCAACTCTCATCAGTGGATCACAGTGGAGCATTTAAAGTCCAGATGCACTTTAAATGGGAAAAACGATGTGGTACACAAAGTAGCAAGTCTTATTTGCCATTATTAAGACTGTCTGCCTTTACGGTAAGGAGCTTGGGTCTGAACAAAGTGTTTCGGCCCCAAAACCTGTTTTCTTACGTCAGTGTGTGTAATACTTACTCTCCCCCTCTATTTTATCAGTGCCACGGGTCCAGATAATTGTCCTCGTCTCCAACTTGACTTGAAATGTCCTTCTCTCTGGTCGCTGGGACTTTTTTGAATAAAAGAGGGTCAATACGGTTCCCAACTCAAGATCTCGGTAGAGGTTGTTCATCTCTGTATCATTCTCCATCCACGGAACAGGGCCATTGGAAAAGAAGCCAGAGGTTCCAGCCATGTTCACTTCCCTTGTTTGTTATCCTTTTCCTTCCAGAACAATTTACTCAGTCCAGGGCTAGACAGCGAACCTATAAGAGAATTAGAGAAACCCCATTAAATACAGTTCCCCTGAGCGTTATATCAATTTGGACACAATTTATTGACAACTGTTAGATATAATATTATTGCGAATTGAAGTCCTAAATGTGTATGCCGGGAATAATTGAGTCAAATTATTGTCTTGTCTGTTCTGGCTGTAGACAGATAAAACATTAGTGCGTTATACACTTACAGGAGATTATGGTAGTAAATTTTTTTGGGACTGATTCACTTATTACAGTAAGAATATATTAAGAGGTGGCATTCCAAATTATGTGCAAAATATATTAGTAGCCTTTAAGTATAACTGAAAACATCACTGTCGATCATGAGATCACTTTCCAATGTTCGCAATGAAACCAAAATGCACAGGTTTTAACCTAATCCATTAACCATTCAATACAATTTGTCAGATTTTAACCAGGGTCTGCCTAATGGGCCTTTGGCTGCCTTACATCCCAATGGAAGCTACAAAGTTTCCCGTTTTGGCATCTCATGCTATATATCAAATTGTTAAACCCTACAAGCAGAACAGATTGGTAAAAAATTTAGCATGACATGTTTAGCTCAAGCTTCGATTTCCCAGAACGAATGGGTGGAGGACAGTTTATCGATGACCAAATCAGTATGGCTGTTTTCAACTGCTAACAACCCCAGGTAGCAAAGCTAGCCTCACATGTTACGTTGTTGGCAGTTTCTTTCTAGCCTGCTCCTTCGTCTTACCGTAAGATATTTAACTCTAACACGCGATCTGCAAAACAAGAGCAGAACAACACGTCCTATGGTCGCTATCGCCGCAATCTCGGCAGCAGCACATCTCCGACAGCTCAATCAGCTCCTTATTCCTCTTTTCGCTATTATATCATAGCGGCCCTGAGTTATTGCTCTCCAGCCCAGATAAGACTGATCCCTGATCCCTTGGCGTCCTGCAAAAGTCACCCATCGAGGGTGAAAGCCGAATACGCAAGTTTGTCGGTCCAGAACGTATTGGGCCCTTCCCCCATCCGACCCCTCATGTACAACAAAGCATTGGTTAGATCGGCCTCTTAAAGATACAGCAACTTTCCACGCACTTGATTGGGTTGAATTGTATTCATAATCAGCTGTTTTACGTACAAGTGTAACCTTATCTAATTGCCACGTTGATTTAACTCAGTATTGTCCATCGACAAGAAGGTATTTTCCATCTTCATCTAAATAGCCACATTTGCCGTCAGCGTCAAGTAAGCAAGCAAACAGTGTCATGAGCCTTTATAGCCTGTGGAATATTGCTATTACACACAACAAATTCGTTCTTGAACGGTATATAAATGATATTTTATTATACAATACACAGACTGGCCAATGTGCCATATTGTTCCGATTTATTGTGTTCTTTTATATAATTTCAAGACTATATTTCAGTAAATTCAGAACTGTAAGGGCAAAACAGATCACAAACCATGACTTCACCTTCTGCCAAAGGCAATCAGATCATTGAGAGACGGCTTGTGACCTCCACCCCTCCATGACTGGATACTCTTCATAATCACCCAGTATTTGGTTTCACTGTGCGTAATCCCTGAGCAACAAATAATGCCTATTTGTGCCACTCCATTTCCCACATGCACCTATACAGTGACAAACAGCACGTATTTGACCTTGATAATAATCAAAAAAATGTTTTAAGTATACACCCACCCTTTCTGTTATGGCTTCACCTATAGGCTATAATAAGATATAACGTAAGGTGCATGTAAGGATGAGTTGATGTTTTTATTTTCAAAAACTATGACGTGGAAAAAAAAACAGTTGCAGTGATTGAAATGTTGAGACATCATTATAATAAAATAAGGGTGACACTATTTATCATCCACATAATACAACAGCTCCATAGAAGATGGTTTTTCTTTACATAGATACAAAAAATCAGCACATTAAAACAATGGATTTCCATATGAACATTTGGCAAAATCTTTCCCTTACACCTCACACAATTCATTTAAAAGAATGGTCATTTATATGTTATGAAACGTATTTGCCATTTCTTCAAGTAGCAGACGGGAATGATTCTTTGTACTCATAAAAAAGTAAAAAGACATGAGACAAAAAGTTGCATTAGATACACAACATGAGTTATAATGACAATAATGCAAAGGGTAGACATCTTAGAAAACACTGAATAGCGCACGGGTAACAGAAAATATGTACATCCCTGAAATGAACAGTAGAATGAAACAAAAAGAAAATCACCTTGTGTGCTAAACATTAAATGAGCATAGTTCTAGGTATCTTGTGACCTTAGCCTTAGTCATACAAGGCTCACCCTACAGGTTTTAAATACACATTTACACTGTTCACAAATTAGTCCTGGTTAAGTTCAACCACTTTGCGTCTTTCAAACTTGCAAGTAAACACACTCATCCACATACGCACACAAACACACTCACGCACTCACTCGCCGACAAAACACACGCGCGCACACACACACTTGTTCTGTGTCACATCCTGCATATTTCCAAATAGTGTATTATAATGGTTTATTCATTTGTTTTTCTATTATAATATAGAATGTCTATAAATCCAATGGCTTAAAATGGGAACACAGCTACTACTGACAGAAATGTTAGATGGTTCTTCACAGAGTTCAAAGCTTGATTGGCTCGACCATATACTGTACAATATGACTCGCTTTCGAAGCTCAGCCAATTGCTTAGAGTTATTTTCCTACATCTGCAGACATTCCTTATCTACAACACAATTATATATCTAAACTCAAGGCATCTCTTCCATGGCAAACAACCTTAATTCAGTCGTATGGTCAAATCAATGAAGAAGTACACAAGGCCCTCACAAATACATGGTTATAGGCTGGAAGGGCAAGCAATCTTCATTTAGAACTCAAAGTCATCCTCGGCCATGTCGATTGCCCAGGCAAATTTCTCTCGCTGGGTTTTGTTGAAGATTTTTTCAATGGGCACCTCCCACTTCTTGCACCTGGACAGGGGGTCAGAGGAGCAGTCAGAGCATGAGGAGAAGCCGCTGCTGTTTCTCACCTCCTGTCTCTCTCTAGCCTGACATTCCAAGCGCGACGACAGACTCTAAACGAGCCGCGGTGGACTTCGCCTCGTCTCCACTGACACTCCCACCCGCTAACGCACAGTCTTGGTTTCCCTTGCCCTACCCTGTCAGGGGGATCCCATGATTCCCATCCCCAGCAAAAACACGGGGCGTTCCCAGCCTCCATTGTGCTGGCGGCGGAGTAGGCCGTCCATAAATAACCGTGTACAGTGGGTGAGCCAGTGCGCACGCGGACTCCCCCCCCCCCCTCCCCCCCTCACGTGGGGCCTGAGCTCAAGAGGGTCTCCTCTCATTGCTTTCACACATGGGGGAAGGAGCGCTGTGCTGGGGACGCTCTCTGGCCTCCCGCACACAACCCCATTGTTCTAGGCGCTCACACACGTTCCTCCTCCATTGTTTTTCCTACGGCAGCCTTTAGCTTTTTTTTGTCCAGCAGCTACTGCTGGCCTAGTCACAATGCACGAGCATTTCCTGCCTTTCTACTCGGGCTTAGAGACACCCCCCCCCTCCTAAGCTGAAGAACATGAAAAAGATAACTGTTCTGTCAGTCACTTAGGCTGGTCACTGACTGACCCCAACCCTCGTCTCAAAAAGGGGAAGAATACAAGATTCAATGAGATTCCATTTCGGTGTACTTACCAAGCCACGGAGATGCGTGGGTCCAGGTAGTTTAGTTTGGAGGTGCCCAGGGCAATCTGCTTGTTCTCCTCTCGGTCGGTGGCCTGCATTTGCAGCTTCATCAGCTGCTCCTCTATCCTCTGGACCGCCTTGCGCTTCAGGTCCACAGCCCTGGGCAAACAGCCAGACACAGAGAGAAGCAAAAAAACATAGATAACAGTGAGAGGATGTACACAACGAATAGGTACAAATCCTTGAATTCAGTTGTGAATCCTGCTGTGTTTTGGTTTTGTTACTTTTTGCTCCTGTCGTCGCGGGAGCCCTTGTGCTCCGCCTTGGCGCTCTTCAGTTGCTTCCTGGCCGCTGCCAACTGTTTCTCCTTCTCTTCAATCTGAAGGGACGCACGCACACACATGCACACACACACGCACGCACGCACGCACGCACGCACGCACGCACGCACGCACACACACACACACACACACACACACACACACAAAGTGAGGGACCACAGGGTACAGTGTACAGGTCCCTATTGAGACGGGCAGAACAGGAGTGGGCCTTCCGTGTGCGTTCCGTCTGCGCAGACGCGCTTACCTTGGTCTGCAGGTTCTGCATGGACTTCTCAAAGGTCTTGGGCGGTGCCCTCTGGTGGTTGCAGAGAATGGCCACGGCCCGGTTGGCTCGGTTGTAGGAAAGGAGCTTGGCCGGGATGCTCTCGTCCGCTGAGGACAGACACATGCCCAGTGTTCAGTTCAAATGAAGGAAACCGCCATCGGCAAGAAGACTTGAATCACTCTAAGCTGACTACATCGCGTTTCTCATTGAACGTGAAAGTGTTTGTGATTAGTGATTGGCCGGGGAGGGTGTCACTCCTGTACGCCGTGTGCGGGTATTGGTCTAGCTTGCTGCCACTCACGATTGGTGAGCTCCTTGAGCTGCTGCTGTAGGGTAATGGAGGCGTTGTAGGTACGGAACACTTTGGCTGTCAGGCCTTCCATCAGCTCCTGTAAGTGCTTATTCAGGATGGTAGTCTGGTGGGGGAGAGAAAGAAAAAGAAAAATAATTAGAGACGTTAATCTATTTAGATTAAAAAGTGTGTGTGTGTGAGTGTGTGTCTGTGTGTGTGTTTGTGCGCATGGCCAACCTTACACTGAGTCTGTCGAAAAGGTCGTCCTCCGGCTCCTTACATTCCATGAACAGCTGGAGGTTTTTAAACACCTGAGACAAGAAAACACACAGGTTAGCACGGCAGTACAATAACCGTGTTGAGTTATTCCTTTATATTCATCTGATCCATTCCACAGTCCTGGCATTCTTAGTAAGGCTGGCTGCAATGGTAGATTCCTGCCAGGTGAGGGCGCTGTCTTTTGTGTTGAAAAGGGCAGGGCCAGGTGTTATCGTGCAGGTTAATGTTTATGATCTCTGTCTTTGTGTGCTTGTGTATGTACAAAAACAACTGGGTTTGAAAGAGAGAGAGAGAGGTGAATAAAGAGTGTATAAGAGAGAAAGAGAGAAGGGGGGGGAGTGCGTCTGTGCCAGTAATAGCAGGAAACAGACCTCCCCTTGAGGCAGAGCAGACGGAAAGCCTTCAGGGCCTAGAATCACCTGTCTGAGCAAACATCCTCCCTCACACACACACACACACGCACACACGCACACACGCACACACACACACACACACACACACAAGACACACACACACAAGACACACATTCGCGCGTGGCATAGCTCAATCGAAACATAACCGCACATATCATATAACCTTCTGCCCGGCATGCCGCTCGTAAAATGGAAAAGTCCAACCGTGTTTTCCGTACGCCTAATCCATATCGTCTTCCATCTACACTCTTCCTGAACCCTATCTCTCCTCCACAGAGTTTTATTCGTTTTTTTCAATTCTCCTTCCCCGTCCCGCCGACTCTCACCCTCTTCTCCACCGGGATTTTGTTGTAGTAGCGGATGGAGTCCTTGCCCAGGAAGTCAAACTCCACCACAAACTCCTGGTCGTCCAGCTTGTGGTGCAGCTTGATGTGCTCCACTCTCAGGGAGCAGCAGCCCACCGTGTCGGCCGTCTCGCCCTCCTCCTTCTCGTTTCCCGCCCTCAGGGCCAGCTACACAAAGACAAAGACAATGCCTTATAGAAAATGCTGCGGCTGTCGGCCCGAACTTCTTATGAAGTGTATCTTTTACTCAGACTCAATTGAATAAACCACACACAGGTCCATTTAACTGTAGGTAAATACACAAATAAAATATACAAATGACATAAAACACACATACGGTTTTAGATATAAATGACAGGTATATTTTGGATAAATGGTTCGGTTTATTGAAAGCCTTGAGTTTACTCTGCTGCTTACACCTATCGTGTCTGTTTAGATCTACTACCAGTAAGTGTCTAGGTAGTAGGAGCTAGCCGAGTCTCCTCACCTTGTCGATGAAGTAGAGAGCCACTGCTCTCTGCCGGATCCTCATCTCTTTGGACTTCCAGTCCTCTCTGTAGTTGGTCCGCAGACGGTCCACACACTTCTTCAGCCGCCGCGCCGTCTCATACTTCTGCCAGTCCTTCTCGCCCTGTCAACACACACACACACACACACACACACACACACACACACACACGCACGTACAATATTAGTCGAACAAAACAGCTAGGTTGTTCGACTAGTGGTGGCCCAGAGGGTAGAACCGCTAAATGGTGACCAAAAAGTCATGAGTTCAAGCCCACCTGGGAACACCACCACTAGTGTGTCCTTGAGCAAGGCACTTAACCCTAAGTTACACCGTAAGGTAATGGTGACAGTGTCAGGTAATACCTTGATCCTGGAGCTGGGGTTCAGCATGATGTACTTGATGGAGCCCTGGATGTTCTCTGTCCAGGACACCAGCCACGTCACCTTGTTGTCGTGACGGACCTCCTTCCACCGCGTGCCGGGGGGAGCCTTAGGGTGCTTGGAGTCCCTGAGGAGAGGCGAAAAACTGAATATTTAAACACAAAACACAAATCATCACAAGTATGGTAAATTGGTTCCTTCTTAGACCACACAGGTTATCCTTCGTCAAAAGTCTTCAATAAACATAAAAAAAAAAATGATGAAGCCAAGACTGTCACAGGGGAATTGTCATGGAGGCCGAGTTGTACTTTTCGGGTCATGTTATTGTTTCGGCGCACCACCAGACATCGGGCAGGATCGCAAAATAATATTGAGAACACTTGCATGCTATAAATACTCCCAGCACTCAAAACAAGGCAAGGAGATGGAGGGGCAGATAAGCGTAGAAGAGGAAGAGATAGGGCGGGAGAGGGGGGCCGAAATACGGCCTGGGAGAGAGAGGACCAGGGAGAGGGGGGCCGAAATACGGCCTGGGAGAGAGAGGACCAGGGAGAGGGGGGCCGAAATACGGCCTGGGAGAGAGAGGACCAGGAGAGGGGCAGAAGAGCACAACAATGGCAGCGTGTGTGAGAGGGGACCGGCCGGGGATAAAGGGGACGGGACGGAAAAAAAACCTTGGGAGTAAGTGCACTCACACAGACACACACAGACACACAGACACACACACACACACACACACACACACACACACACACACACACACACACACACACACACACACACACACACACACACACACACACACACACACACACACACACACACACATATATATGTAACAGTTCCAAACACCTTGGACAAACACATAGCTGACGTCAGGAACATGCAGCTCTCGTAAACAAACACCCAATAACACGTTCCCCTCTCACCCGCACCCATAGGGTCCACGTCCTACAACAAATAAGGCCCCGACATCATTCATACTCAGAGCATGTTTGGTGAGAAGACTTGCATCACTTGAGCTTACTCAACAGCAGACTGGGACCCCTTGTGACAAGAGCGTATAACTACACGTGTGACATTAACCAATCATACACTGAGACGTTACGGAATGAAGGGGGGATGAAGGGGACAAAAAGGTCACCCACTTGCTGCAGTTGATGATGATGTCTTCGGGTCTGATACGACGTTTCAGCATGCCCATCTTGGGATGGTCTCCTCGCCCGCGGAACAAGCCAGGCGGCTCGATGCGGAAGTTTCCGATGCGCTCCTTGTGGTTGTCCATGATGCAGAAGCCATACTCCTGGAGGATCCTTTCGTTCTCCTCTCTGATACTCTGCACCAGGGGGAATGTAGGTTTTCATCCAAACTGCAGTCTTGGTTGCTTGGTTACAATATGTATTCATGGATGTTGTGTCTGTGTGCGCATGCATTACGGTTTGTGTGTGTTTGCGCGCGATTTACCAATTTTTCATCTTTGGTCATCTGCTTCCTGGCTTCTGATTGGGCTTTGAAATATTCACTCATTTCGAGGAAGTTGCACTTGTTCAAGTCGGTGATCTTGGACTTCTCCTCGGAAGTCATTTCCTAATATTGCAAATGACAATGAAACAATTTACCACTCATTTTCACCTGTTATGATGAATGTATCCCTCTAATGTGGATACTCTCTCCCTGACTACCTAAAGAATGTACCCCTGCTCAGCTAAAGACGTCTACAGGGCTCTTCCTCTCGGATCTTCCAAGTGACCGAGTAGATCTCTCTCACCTTCCTCCAGTCCTTGTAAAAGTTCTTCCTGAAGACCTCCTTGGTGGTGTACTCGTGATCCAGCATCTTGGCAAAGAACGTCGCCACCTCCTCAGCGGGGGCACTCAGTTTCACGGCTTTGCCTACACGGGAGAAAACCAATCAATATCGTCACCACAAAATCCCCGCATTGGCGCTTTCAACCAAGTAGACAGAGAGAGGGGCTCACCGTCGTAGAAAAATCTGACGTGGCCGGGCAAGGGTTCGTAAGGCGGGGCAAAGACGGGGCCCTTGTGTTCCAGGAAACGCCACTTGGAGCCATCGGTGGCCCTCTCCTCCTCCCACCTAGGGACCCAAACGACAGAGTTAGGACCTGCCGCGAGAGAGCGGAGAGGGATAAGAGCGGCGTTCCTCTGCGCCTCCGCCGGAGAGTTACCGGCGTCGTGCGGTTGTGCCTTTCCGAAACCTCTCACCATTTCCATTTCTCCTCCACGTCCTTTTTGCCCTTCTTGCCGTGCACTTTTTTGTTGTCCTTGATCTTCTTCTGAGGCTGTGCACACAAAAAACACAAAATAATGGGTCAAACATGGTGTCTCGTTTGTCTTTTCAGAAGATGTGTTTGTAGAAAATCACCTCTTCCTCCTCCTCGTCATCATATTCCTGTTTCCTCTTCTTTGCTTTCTTGCCGTTCTCTGTCTTAACCTTCTTCGGTTTGTAGTCAACTCTGGATAAGAAAATCACGAAGACAATGAGTAAAACAAATGAACGTTTTGCATTGTCCATCTCCACACTTGTTTACTACATTAACACAGATGAAATAAAGAGCCTAACCCACAGATCGAATGAATCAACAATGCCATAAAATAAAAATAAAGAAAAATAAGGTACATTACTTACTGCTCTTCTTCAAGTTCTCGCTTCACAGTCTTGATAGGTTCCGGAGAGTGATAATAGCCGTTGTCTTCCTTTGCCTCATTCTTGATGGCATGGGCGGGACTGCTCCATGTGTCTTTGGGACTGAATTAAAGACAGCAAAAAGCCAGTGGTTACACATGGCAGTACAAACAGTTGATTGGGGGTGGGGCTGTCCTTGTTTATAGTTGTTAAATTATTACCTTACCTCGCATACCCATTTTCTTCCTCCTTTTTAATTTTGATCTCTACATGGGAGGACTTGATCTGTTGAAAAAAACAACAGCTCATATTTTAATAACTCACCTCCCTCATAGCCTTTCACAGAACTACATTATAAATTATATGGCAAAACAAACAGCAAAACTAGGAAGCAAACTCTCAACGTGTCGGTCTCTTATGAAGTGAACCCGTAGAGCAACAAAACACAAACCTTCTCCGCTCTCCTCTTCTCCTTGTCTTTGTGTTTGTCTTTGGGTCTCTCCGAGCTTCCAACGGTGTGCTTCAGCTTCTCTCTCTCTTTGTCCCTGTGCTTTTTCTCAGAGTGGTCTCTGTGATCACTAAACAACAGCCAAGGGGTCATGGGTCAAATGGTAAAGGTCAGACGTGTCTCAGACACACAAACCAGACAGACACAAAGGACGCCAAGACCAATCCAATGGTCAATAGAACATGTAGCCTAAATATACACATGTAACATGTAATAAACAAGAGTATTAGCATAAATGTATGCAAAGTGAGAATGGCCTGTTTTGTCTTGTATTACTACCTCAATCTAAATCATTAGGACATAGTTCCTTTTTCTGTCTACCAACTTCCAATATCTGAACTGTAAAAACTGTTTTTTAAGCTATGTGTGTCAAACCCTCTATCAAAGACTGTTTTCCAGCTGCTGAAAGAGGGGTAAAGGACAACAAAAAAACCTATATGGATGATAGCAGCAACATACCTGTTGTTGTGCTTGGATTTCTCTCTCTCCTTGTCTTTCTTGTGATCTTTGTGTCTGTGTTCCTTGTCTTTGTGCTTGTCTTTATGTTTATGAATATCTACCAAGAAAATATGGTAAAGATGGATCAAAAGCAATCCCGAACAAAGGGTTTATTGTCATCATTGTGTCACCTACAAATGACGGTTGCGAATGGTTCCAAGTTATGCAAATATCTTTAGGAAAGAATAAATACTGACTGTGTATATTTGAAATGTTTTCCAGTTGAATCCTGCCTTTTCAAACATTTCAGTGATATGTTTTGACTCTTGAATACTTGCAACTTGCAACTCTTGTTTTGACTCAAAATCCATAATTTATACTTTAATAAGTATTTTATTGCAGCAAGCAACCAGAACACAAAAAAACATACTGACTTAAGAAGCGGGAGGAAGTGGTGGCGTGATTCTAGTAGTATTATAAATATTACTGAAGTAAATTTGAAGTTGAGCAAATAGTCTAACCCCTTTTCCAAATTTCTTGTGCAGTGTCAATGCTTGGCTATGACGTAGAGAACGATACAGAAACTAGAAACATTGCATAAACAAAAAATGTTGTATAGGTATTAGGTTTATGATTAACTAATCAGCTCTTCAGGGAAGCATAAATTCAAAGAATGAAAATTAAAGGACACCTAGAGGACTGCTTAAGCATATAGAAAAGGAAACTGCATTTATCTATAATCAGAAATACATATGAAGTAACAGTGAGCCCACTACTCAATATCCTCACACAATATGTTGAAGCAGTGAAAATATTATTGAACAAACACAGAAAAACACATATGCACATGCCCTGAGAAAACATCATAAATGGTTTCAAACTTTGTTAATTACTTTAAACGTCAGACATTTGGAAAAAGAGAGTTAAATTAAAGTCGAGTAATATTAACACTCCGGAGTCCGGTATACGTTTTGTGTGGATGCTATTCAAAAGACTCAAATAAAAAAATATAATAGTTCGATGGTTATATCATGGGGTATGTCTAGAACTATCATGCCTAGAATGTGCTCCTCGCCTTGTGGCGTCCTAACGTTATTGCAGTAGATAGCGGGGTTATTGTCATGAATTAGACATCTATCCATCATTGAAATCAATTCTTGAATCAGTTTTTTTTATATAGATATAAAGAAGAAATGTAAAAAAAAAGACATTACTGGAATACTAGTCGAGGCTTAAATAATGCATGAATCTAGCGCAACTTTTTGAATGAGCTCTATACCCATTAAAAAAGAAAAAGAAGTATTTGGGATACATTTTATCAAAACCATATGGCCTGAAGTTGTACTGAAAAGTTTTTTAACTAATATTTACAGTCCTTATACGTGTTGTTGATTTAAATGGAATGGTAGTCTAGTTCAATTCGAACAGAACATGGCCTATGGAGGCATGGTACTGATAGGTCTATGGACAGGGTTAGTTCCCCGTTTTCGCCTCCATATAACCGCGGACAGTTCACTCAGTGATCGGCACTCTGTCTGTTAGATGGAGAAAAAGAAAATGGCGCAGAGACTAAGTCCTCAACCCCCATTTTGCTACTTTCGACTACAAAATTAGGTACAATTGCGAAACCTTGTCAAAAAAATATTGTCATTATGATAATCATCAGGCGAAGGGCTTCCAGAATAGCCCGTTATTTTACAAAACTGTGTTCGGCAAATTCATTTTTAGAGCCCTCTTTTTGAACAATAGCCGCAAGAGAGTGAAGGAGAAGGGACTTAGTCTCTGGGACGCCATTTCTGTCTATACAAAACTACCAGTAGATGGGTCACGATTGCGAGTACAAATCAGTTTTAATGTTTAACAAAATCAGCATAGCTAAACGTACCATTTCCTTTAGATCCAGAATTGACCTGCAAAACAAAATATTTTGTGTATTCAATGGTTTAAATTCCTAAATGCCGGTAGCTTGGTTATTTTCAAGTTTCATCTGACAAAATCAGACACATCAGAAAAATAAGGCCATTAAATAAGTGGCAACAGTGGCAAAATGACAAAGTAGTCCAACTTCTTTACAGTAACCTTATTCTCCATTTCAGCGCATGACATTGTAAAGCTTTAACCGTTAAATGTTAACAATTGACATAAAGCAATACACATTTGTATGTAAATTAAAGAATATAACAAGAAATAACATTGATTTAGGAATCCTGAATACCTTGGAATCTTTATGACCATGATCTCCACTCATTGTCAAGTTGCTTGTATAGAGCGTAACGCTGCAGAAGACAGTCTTCTAAAGATGCGGTTGATGGCTTACAAGGAAGCCAAGAAGACAGTGGGATGGAGACGTTGCGCACTCGGCTATGAAGTCCAAATATTCTTAAACTGCGCATGCTCACATACATTTAAATAATCAAGAGTCCTGCAAGTTTCAACCATGCCCAAAACAAATGGTTACCATCCTATTAGTCCAATTCATCTCAAATTCAAATCTGCTGGATGTAAGGTGTGTCTATCTTTGTCTGGTAATATATGGATATTTCGTATTAAATACCATTGTATTTACGTCACTGTAAGTCCCTTGAAAACATCACAAACTACCCCCCCCCCCCAAAATAAATAGGCCCATAGTAAACAAAAAAACAGCCTTAGATTTAAACTTCAGCATAGAAAATATACTATTAGGAAATGCTTAGTGAGAGGACACCGAATCAAAAAGTTATATGAAATTTTTGAATCACAAAACAAAAAATGTAAAGTTTACAAAAAAGGAGAAAGCAACAGATTGGTGTCTCAAGAATAACTTCCTTTGACAACATCAACCGACACCTCCCTTATATGACAAAACCAAAGCATAAATACCAAAACAAGTTCAAAAAGCCTTGCCATGTCACTGACATAGAAGTGACTTGTCAAATGGGTCTGAATAAAAAAAAAAATGCATAAGTGCAACTATTTCACAACAGAGAAGAAACCGTAGAAAATTTAATTAGTTTAACATAATTATACAGTTGTGACAATTCTCCTCACATGATTAATCCAGCATTTTAAAACACTAAACACACATTCACACAAGCTCATGTACACACACATTCTAACTAATTTACATTATAGCTGAGACAAAACAATCACACAATTACTTTTAAACATTAATCTGTACATACAGTTACTTCCTCCATGGAGAATTCATAATATGGGAGAAAGAAACCAATATCAAACAGTTCACAGAAAATTCTACATTTACAGTACAGTTCACAGGTTTCAACCATGGTGGTTTGGCCTATTTTGACTTCCTTCGCTTGGCCTGAGTGGGACTGGCTCCAGTTTCTGTGAATCAGAGACAAAATAACAAGGTGAATACAACCAATGGATCACAACACCTGGGGTAATAGTTCCAGTGGAGAATGTTGGACATGTACCTTTTGCAGCAGCACTGGCTCCAGGCCTGGCAGGTCTCTTTCTCATCCCGCTCTCTGTCACTGGTTCTTCCTCCACCTCCTTCTCTGCTCGGGAGCTTCGGCGGCTCGGCCCCTTGGGTTTCTCCACAGCAACCCTGGGAGTTGCACAAAGAACAAACAAAGAGAAGCGGAGAGGAAAAAAAGAAGAAGAGAAGAAAAAAAACGATGTTACGGACGGCACGACATAATTAGGGACTGTGCTCTACTCAGGGAAAGAAAGAATACCGCTGGGAACTCTGCTGTTTTTCCTCATCTACCACAGATTCTGTCCGTCTTCATCCCGACGGCTTCCACTATGTGAAATAATCATCATGGGCACTGCCTCTGTCCTGGCAGCGCACATGCATGTAAATACATACCTTGGGACTAAGTTGACGGGCGTCTTTCTTTTCTTTGCCCATCTGTGATAGAAGTGGAAAAAGAGCGGTAAACTAATCTGTGGTGCTGAACAAGTAGGGTTGTAATCCCATCCCACACAATAATGCATTTCAAGAATCCAAAATTATGTAAAAGGACTGCCATGGCCTGAACTATACTTAAAGGTCTATAGAGTGGAAGTATTTGTTTTGTCTTTTGACATGCATAGTTTTTTTTTGCATGCTAAGCATACATACCAAGTGCTGAGGCCACGTGGTTCATTGGTTTTCGCCATGTACCCCCCTGGCCAACCAAATGAACTCCCTGAGTTTTAGTAGAGTTAGAAATGACTAAGCATTTCACCTTAACAACATGGCACTTTGACTTGGCCACATTTAAAGAGGCCAACTGAAACTGAACAAGAAGAAACCCAAAACTATATCTGCACCGTATTCACCCCACTGCAACAACGTTCATTTGATAATTATACTTATCAATGAGGTGTTTGAATATGTTACAAGCATTGGAAAGAACCTCACCCCTGCTCAGTTACTGTGGAAACGTCTTCAGCTGCTAAGAGAAACACAGAGCACCAATTAGTTTCCGAGGTTTTTGAATGGTCTGGTTATTTCTCTGCTATAGACCGCAGGGGTAAACTGTGATGGGCAGTGGTTACAATACTCACAAGTCTTCTCACAGGAAACTGGCTCCTCCGACTCCGAAGCTTCAGGTTGAACTAGTGCTGGCAGAACGTAGACAGTGCAGATTATCATTCATCAGAAGTCGAAATTGTAATTATGGTGCACCAGACTGCGTGCATTGAAAAGTGCTCACCGGTATTAGACTGAAGATTACCTGGGGTGGCCTGAGAGGTTTCAACGGCCACTGGCGCCTCTGAAAGGATCGGCTGACTGAGACGCTCCGTGGCTGGGGGGTCAGGCTGGGCCGGAAGACCCCCACTGGGCTTAAAGGCTGCCAGGGAGGGGGTGGATGGAGGAACCTCGGGGAGGTTTGAAGGCCCAGGGACGGCCAGGACCAGGGAAATAGAAGGGGATGGACTTTGCACTGGAGCTGAAGGCGAGAGAGGGGTGGCAGGAGGAGAGGCCACAGTAGGGGTGGAGATTAGAGCTGGGCTTGAGACAGGGACTAGAGCAGAGGGCTGGGTCACAATCTGAGTAGGGGATGGGCCAGCAGCTGGGGCAGGATTAGGAACTGGGGCTGGAGAGGAAACAGGGGGTGGAGTGGTGACCTTTGGAGCGGCAGCAGCAACAACAGCAGCAGCCTGGGGTGCTGGAGCTTCTACCTGAGTGATAGGATGAGGAGGAGGAGCAGCAGTTGGAGTTAGAGAGGAAACTTGCGGGGGCACAGCCCCAGTGCCTGTCCCTGATTGGCTGGTCCCCTCAGCAGCTTTGGGAGTCCTCACCTCAGGACTTAACTGGGAGTCCGGTGTGCTTGGAATAGCCTGGGCAGACTTACTCTTAACCTGGGATGCAGATGCTGGGGACATGGGGCCCTTTCGGACACTGGCCAGAGCTCCTGGGCTGGT
Source organism: Galaxias olidus (assembly GCA_026901105.3). NCBI lineage: Eukaryota > Metazoa > Chordata > Actinopteri > Galaxiiformes > Galaxiidae > Galaxias > Galaxias olidus. Next base: position 160,769 of record JAPMUY010004891.1, read on the forward strand.
GCAGGGAGGAGGGGACGCCAAGGGCTGGTGGAAAGGGGACGAGACTGAGGGAGAGGGGTTGGGACAAGGCGAGTGTTGCCCCAAAGGAGGGCTGCACTTTAGGGCAGCGGGGACCTCTCCAGAGACGTCCGGTTTAGGCCTCGTTGGGCTAGGCTGCTGCGGGACTGGAACGCTGGCCGCAGAGGAGGACCAGCTAGTGGTTATGTGGACCTGCTCTGCCGCTACTGTCCTGGCAGGCTGAGTGCTGGCCACACTGGCCCCAGTGGTCTGCTTGGAAGCCGGCGCTGGGGGAAGCTGCGTGCCGGCGGGGGAGGTCTGGATGGTGGTGCTGGGAGCTGCAGAAGAAGTGGGTACCTGGAACATGGGGTTGCCAAACACTGGAGAGGATACAAATTGTGGTGCGCGGGCGTTAGGGGGTGGCTGTCGGACCTCCTGGGGTCTGACACTGCTGCTATTGGGGGCCGTCACCATGGTGGTGGAGGCGACGGTGGAGGGTGTCTGACTGGCGGGGGAAGGAGCAGGGGATGAGGTGGAGGTGATGGGGTTGGACGTCACAAAAACGGTGACCTGGTTTAGAGAGACAGTGGGCGAGGACACAGGAGTCTGCGGGGCCGTGGGAGCAGTGGACACTGGTTTAGGACTAGCACTGGGTTTGGGAGTAACACCGGGGGAACTGAAGTTGGACGCGGGACTGCTTTGACTGACAGGGGCAGGCTTGGAGCTAACGCTTAGGGTGACGTTGGGGTTGAACATTGGGCCAGAGGCAGGGTTCCCATTCAAGCTTGGGTTGTTAGTGGGGTTAGAGACGGGGTTGGTGGTATGGCTTGGGCCAGCAGCAGCGTTCGCGGTAGGCTGCGTGCTGTGGCCGCTAGTGTGGGTCGGGGGAGTCGCCTTTGGCTTAGCTTCCGGCTCATTCACAGTCGTAGTAGTAGTTGTAGTAGTAGCGGTTGCTGCCATGTCCAAGCTTCGCGAGACCGTGGGAACGTTATGTTGTCTATCGAGTTCAACGGGAGGCTTGGGGCTCTCCTTACCAGCGGCATCCCCAGCAAGGCCACTCTGAGTGGGCCTTGGAGGCACACTGGGGGTCTTATCCAACAGCTGGGTGAGGGAGGTCGGAGTCATCCTGACAGCAGGTGTGGCATTATGCGGGGAGTCCTGTTGAGGAGCCTGCTGGCTGGTCTGCCTCTCCCCTACTCCGGCCTGCTCCAGGCTGAGTTTAGACTCCTGATGAATAGGGGCACGGGGGTTAACCACCCTGGCACCCGACAAGTCTCTCAGAGGCTGAGGCTGGGACTGGGACTGGGTGGTCTGTGGCACCATCCCCTGCCCTTCCCTTGCCATCTCGGCAGGGTTGTTCTGCATGCCCTGGAAGGGGCTCTGCGCCGGCTGGGTCTCCGTGCCCACCCCAGGCTGTGACGGCATGGACACTGGGTTGGGGGGAGCTGAAGTGGGGCTCAGAATCATGGTCTGCCCTTGGGGGTTGGTCATAGGCGGCGGCGGCGGCTGCTGCTGGTGGGGAGGGGAGGTGAGGGTAATTTTAGCCCCCTTTTGACGCCCTGGACTCGGGGTGGCTGACTTGCGACTGGAGGCTGGACTTGACCGGCGGCTGTTGCTGGGACTAGCCCTCTTGGCCTGCCCGCCTCCCGACTGCTTGTCATGCTTTCCACCTGCCCCTCCACTGCCGGCGGGGAAACCCTGCTGCCCGTTGTTGGCGTTACCACTGCCACCGCTGCCGTTGTTGTGGTTGCCAGGCAGAGTTATGTTGTGAGGGGCCTGCCCTATGGCTTTCAGAGTGGTGGGGTTGAGGCCCTGCTGGTCGAAGCCTCGGTTTAGGTTGGGCTGCCTGGGGGGCAGTGGGATGTTGATCTTGGGAGGAAAAAGGCCAGCGATGGAGGCGTTGAGTCTCTCTGGGGAGAGGTTAATCTCAGAGGGCTCGGTGCTGGGTGGACGGTTGGTTGGGGTGAGAGGGTGATGGTAGGGCCTGGGGCTGGCCCGGTTAGGGGTTTTGGGCCTAGAGCTTTGGGAGGTGGTGGGTACGTTGGGAAAGTGAAGGCCTGCCATGGTTCCCCCTTGCTGAGGCTGAGAGGGTTGCTGGGGACTGGCTCCAGAGTGCTGGGGCATGGGAGAGGGGCCCGGGCCCTGCTTCATTAGGTGGGCATTGGAACCCTGGTTGGCAATCATCTGTTGGGCTCCGTTCCCAGGCTGGATCCCCATCTCGGGGCCACCAGGTTTCTCCTGCATGCTGTGGGCACCACCAGAGACGTCCTCGGTCCCCGTGCCTTGGCCCGCCTCGGGATGGGACATCCTCCGCGTCGTTCCCACCATCTGGATAGTAGAAAGTTGTTAAGCAAAACATTCAACCAGACATCCACCAATGAAAACAAGGCATTCGGCCTCATTCTACCTGGGTATTGACCATGAGGGGCATCCCTCTGGATTTATCGGGGGAGGGGGGCACTCCTCCGTGCCCTTGAAGGTTGATCATAACGGGCATGTTGCCCGACTGAGAGACTGGCAGTCTCTGGGCCTCTGCTGGGTTGCCCATTCCCCTGGGCTGGTGCTGCCCGCCTGGCGGGATGGGCATCCGGTTCTTAGCCTGCTCCTGCTGCATCTTCAACATCATAATCATCTGCTGCTGCTGCTGTTGCTGCTGTTGCTGCTGCTGCTGCTGTGGAACAGAAACTCTCGTCAAAAGATGAAGAGCTGAGGCCTCCCAACACAAGCACAGCAGTCACAATTAAAAGAGGAGGTTAAAAGCAGTGATATGTGGTTTGCCTACCTGCTGTAGTTGCTGTTGTTGTTGTTGTTGTTGTTGCTGTTGTTGTTGCTGTTGTTGCTGTTGGAGGTGAGGTTGCTGGGCCTGTTGTTGCTGCTGCTGCTGTTGTTGTTGCTGCTGCTGCTGGTGAGGGTGCATTGGAGGCTGACCTTGAATAGGCGTCTGAGGTCCCGTCACTACCTGCTGCCCTGGAGGTAGCCCCTGCATCTGCATTTGTTGTTGCTGCTGCAACTGCTGCTGCTGTTGTTGTTGTTGTTGCAATTGCTGCTGTTGCTGCAACTGTTGCTGCTGTGCTTGCTGCATCTGTTGCATCTGCTGCTGCTGCATCTGCTGCTGCTGCATCTGCTGCATTTGGTGTTGTTGATGCTGTTGCTGCTGTTGCTGTTGTTGCATGAATTGCATGGGGACTTGCTGCAGTACTCTCTGGTCTCCAGATTGGACAGGAAAGCCTAAGTTATGAACAGAGACAGGAATTCCCAATTATTACTATTACTTTAAAAATCACTAAATCATTAAAAGAAACCAGCCATATTCACATGATAAGACCAACGGCTTCTCGTACTTGCAGGTCTGTTGGTGAAATCAGACAGTTTGGGACCGGATGTCTCCATGCCCTGCCCCTGATCTCCACTCAGTCCAGGAAGCTCGGAGTCCTCTAGACCAGCACCCACGTCCAGACTTCTGGAGAACAGATCAGATCATACGTCTCCTTGCATGCCAAGTGACCACAATATGTTGAAAATAAGTGATCAGAGATGATAAAATGCTCACCCGAGCCCCTCCACAGGCTGCTGTCCATCCCCCACTTTAGGTTTCTTCTTGCGTGGGGGTTTCTTCTTCTTGGGTTTTGCCTGGTTAGGCCCCCCGGCCCCCTGTTTGCCACCCGGTCCAAACTGACTAGCCGAGATATCACTCTGCAGCAGGTTGACCAGCAGCGGGCTGGTCAGCGTCACGTCCTTGTTGACGGGGAAACCGCCGGCCTGCCCGCAAGGGCCTCCCATGGGCATCTGACCTCCGAACTGGGGGTTGAAGTTCATTCCTGGGAAGTGGCCGTTGCCCACCTGCATGTGCTGAGGTCCCCCCATCATGCCCTGCTGCTGGTGGGCCTGCATGTCAGGCAGCATCTGCTGCACCCCCATTTCCCCTGTGCCACCACTGGGGTCTCCCATAGCATGGGGGTGTTGCTGGGCTGCCTGCTGCTGCTGCTGCTGGAGCAGGGCCTGTTGTTGCTGCTGCTGCTGCTTCTGCTGTTGCTGCAGCTGCTGGAGCTGCTGTGGGACCAGCAGGTGCCCACTGGGGAGGCGCATCGGCTGTCCATGCATGCCCATGGATTGGTTGGGGTTCCCGCTTATGGGGATCTGCTGAGGCTGCTGCTGCTGCGACTGGCCCATTTGCTGCTGTTGATGCTGCTGCTGCTGCTGTTGTTGGAGTTGTTGCTGTTGTAGTTGCTGCAACTGCTGTTGCTGCTGTAGTTGAGCCATTTGCTGCTGCTGCTGCTGCGGGGTCATCGGTTGCTGTTGCTGCTGGCCAACCTGGGCCTGGAACTGAGCCATGTTTCCGGGTGCGTTGGGTGCGGGGCCCCGCATCATCTGGCCTGGCATGACCCCAGCCGGCACCTTGCCCCCAAATGCCTGCTTGTTGACTTGCATCTGATTGGCCACCATTTGCTCCATCATAGAGTTCTGCTGCTGCTGCTGCTGTTGTTGTTGTTGTTGTTGTTGTTGTTGTTGTTGAATAAGCATGGCCTGGTGCCCTGGACCTCCGACCATCTGACCCTGCCCGTGCATCACCCCCTGGCCCTGCTGAGGCATCATCTGCTTGGGTGGGGTCATCCCTCCTCTCTGCCCGGGGTTCAGGGGCCTTGAGAGCACGGTCTGACCTCCACCCTGGCTCTGGACCATCTGACTTGGGGAGGAAGACACAGGCTGGGCCTGATGCTGGAGGCCCATCATTTGAGTCTGGAGGCCAGGCTGGGGTTGGGCCATATTGGGCCCAGTGGTGGAACCTGGTTGGGGCTGGCCTGCCATACCACTGTGGAGCCCCATGACATTGGGCTGGGTATGAGGAGGACCCTGCATTGTGATAGGGGTGGAAGCCGAGGACTGAGCTCCTGAAAGAAGTAAAAAACAGTAGCTTTAACACAAATAGGAGTCGTTTTAATATTGAATATGTCAGGGATTGATAGTTTAAAGTGACTAGGGGCAAATTCCCAGTTTAAAGTGTGTGTAAAAAAAGATTGCTATGCTACCTTGAATCTGCTGATTGGGACCTCCGCCAGGGGTTCCTGGGGTAGTGGGAGGCACCTGACCCTGGACAAAGTTCTGGTTCCCCGGCATGTTGGGAAAGCCCATTGGACGTTTGGGCATGCCTGAAAACATAGTTGTTGTTTTTGCAAATCAGTAATTACACAAGATAGCTAGGTTTAACAAACACATAAATATGAACACGTTTGAGGGACATACCACCCATTCCTCCTGGATGTCCTTGAGCTCCAGGTGGTCCATGCTGAGGCATTCCCATAAAGCCTTGTTGCATGTTACCCTGCTGTCCTAGGACTGCCCTGCCTGGTGAGCCCACCCCCTGAGGGAAACCTTGTGGGGTCGTAGGTCGCTGGCCCATCATGGGAGGAGTTCCAGGTGAACCCTGCTGGAAGGGAGATGAAGAAGAACCAGGGGACTTGGCCGTGAGGTTCCCTTGGGGTCCAGATGTGGGAGGGAGGGGTGGAGGAGGTCTGGGAGGCCCTGCACCTCCCCCTTGCCCAGCTTGGGGACCTTTAGGCTGAGGGGTTGCAAATTGTGCCAGCTGGCCTTGCTGCTGTTGTAACTGCCCCTGCCCCATGGCATTGAACACTTGACCTGCCTGCTGGCTGCCAAAGGGGTATGGAGGTGGCGGGTGGCTGGGGGTTTGAGCTGTGGCAAGCGAGGGTGGCCGTGGGCCCATCTGTACCTGTGGTGGGGCTTTCCTCCAGGCAGGACCTCCCTGGGAAGCTGGGGGCTGGAGAACCCCAGAGGGCAGCTGATTCCAGCCTTGGGGCACAGGCATCTGGCCCGAGGGGTTGAAGGGAGGCCGCTGACCTAGCTGGGAGAGCTGTGCCTGTTGCTGCTGGTGCTGCTGTTGCTGTTGCTGAAGCTGCTGCAGAGCAGCCGGGTTGAGCTGTCTTCCAGCCTGCAGAGCCTGCATGTGGTGGGCTGCCTGGGGAGGCAAGGTGCCTGGGCCATGGAGCCCAGCTTGTTGGTGCTGAAGCTGTTGTTGCTGCTGAACTGACATACTTGACACCATCGGGTCCATCAAATCTAAAGGGCACAGGGAATGTCTCAATACCTTTTAAGAACTGCTTTCAAGTCTAATTACCAGCAATATTACAGAAGATGAGTTTAAATTTTGAGTCATTTTCTTACCTGTTTGGCCAGGTGGTCTGGGGGCTCGAGGGTGCATCTGGCCACTACTGCCTGGGATCATAGCCTGGCTTGCCATACTTGGACCCGGGGGAACCATTGATGGATTGGCCATTCTCATGACTCCTAGAGGTGAAACATCAATTTTCTAAGTCATCTTAAAAAAGGCATAGGTAACTGTAACTGTTCTTATAAGTTGCTTGGATATCACAAATTTCATTTGAAGAAGCAGTGTCCTACCTGGACCTGGTTGACCAGGAAAGCCCATATCCATTCTCATCTGACCAGGGGCTACAAGAGGTCCATTGACTCTGACCTCCTGACCTCTGTTCTGTCCCATGGTCACATTGATGGCTCCTTCACCTGTGCACAACAAAAATAAATACAAAATACTATAACAAGCTTCATTAATATCATACTGTACACAACAGACGTGTTAAAGAAAGGCGCATTGCAGCCACACAAATACATACCCTCTATCTGAACAGAAAGGATGCCAAGGTCCCTGAGCTGCTGTTGATTGTTCTGGGCCAGCAGTCTGAGACGCTCTGCAGCATCACGAGGTATGTTAAAGGTCACACGCACACTGTTCCATGGTTCCACATGCTGGGGCTGGAGCCTCTCGGAACCTAGAAAAGAATGAAGTGGTAAGCAGATTGTCAGGAAAAGAATTAATCGGATCGGATGGACTGAGTTTAAATTGTCATGAAAATCGAAAGAACAAAGGCAGGTTAAGCATAGGTTTGGAATAAGGCTGGTATTAAAAAACCAACCCAATTCAAGAACACTTGGCATGCCATTAAGGATGTTGTCAAGTTTATCTTGGAAATCTTCATCGTCCATATTTCCTTGAAAGGCAACAAAGACAGTAAAATCTTCATTTCTTTCTTCTTCATCAACTCTTTCATCCTCCTGCCATTGTGTTTCAGTTCTGCTGTGATGACTGTCAGAGTCCTCTCCAGTATCATCTCCAACTCCTGAGTCGTCAGAGTCATGGTCAGCTTCTGTTAACTGGAGAAGCTGTGGTGATGGTGTGTGTTGATTTGCCATCCTCTCTTTTAAGTATGAGTGGACTGGCAAAACTGAACTATAAACCGTTGCTGCTGTATTGACAGAAAAGGGAGACAAAAAAATAAATGTTAAAGATATATTCATATTCATTCCATAAATAAGAGGACATATAGTTACATTAACATTGTAATGATCTGCTAGCCATTTTCAATACAAATTGCTATGTTATTTAACCAAACAAATTCCTGATTCCTTTGCTTTGACTATAGAAACATCAACATAATCCGGCATTGAGCACTAACGTTAATAACAATACGTAGCCCCACTTAATCCCTAGATTTAGACTAACCCAGTTCATGTTCCTGCTAAAACGATTTTGCCTTGTGTTGCTTTTTACCTAATGTAACTAACGGTTCTGAGTATTTTATGCTGTCTTGTACTTGTTGTAACCAAGTTAGTCATATATAGGCGAGTTTGGCTAAATTAAGTCGCATTCGGTTCGCCAGGTCAACGTTAACTAGCTAGCTACGTTGCATGCCAATCAATTATGAATTAAAGTTTGCATTCTCAGGCAGTGCACGCGAGCATTTTATTAATAAGAAGGCAAATCCAAAATTCTGAGAATTTCCAAATTGTCATGATCTAACGTTAGCTAGCTAGCCAAATCAATGAATTAACTGAGCAAGCGTTAGCTAGCTAGCAAACAAACGTAGCTCCGAATGGTCCGGCTAACTTTAGTCGTTCAGGCTAACTAACAGAAATTGTGAATAATGCAGATAGCCAACCTTATCTGGCAACCTTCAGTTAAGTACGATGTCAACATTAGTTATTTTCATTGAGAATCTAAGCTCTCCATGAATCGTATAACAAGACCGATATCTGTGGAGAGGCCTTGTCATATAACTTGGAGTGGTAGATGTCATAAGCTAACTAATGTTAGCTTTACAGGTTGATTATGCAGATTGCCGTTAGAAAAGCTAACGTTAGCTTGGTAATAAAGCTAAATGGAGTTATGTTAGCTCGCTTCCACGATAACGTCATAACAAACTGAAAGAAAGTGAGTACCTTACATATCCATTTGAAGAGAAGAGCAGCGATTCAACATTTGTTAGCTAGCTAACAAAACATTAACCAGGTTGTTAACGTAGTCTGGCTGGCTGGCTAGCTAGCTAGCACTGTAGCCAAGTTAGCTAGCCGGAGAGATGTATACTGCTGGGAAGGAGGATGAAAGCCGACAGAGGAACTAATCTATCTACAACCTCTAGCGGTTGGGCAGCTGGTACAGATTCTGAGCCACAATATGGGAGATAGGAATATCGTGGATAGACTAAAATTAAGACACAGGAGCCAAAGTAAATAACGTTACACATGTGTAAGCACTTTATTTCTATAAGCTTGTGTATGGCATTCCTTTTCTGCTCAAACTAGTCTTAGTACAAAGTAAGCCCACAAATTAATTCTCAAACAAGGCATAAATAACAATCAGATGAATGCACTGGTAGAAAAAATATTAACTAAGTAACCCAAGAGCCAAGGCTGTTCTGGATCTTACCAACATCCGTGTTTTACTATGATGCTTTACGTTTAGGCTACACAAATTAAAAATGCAGGAAAACATAGTCATATCATTTAATATGCCATAATAATTATTAAAATACACAAAAAATACCCAAGTAAAACAGCTATTTGATCTCTGAGTTGTGTCTACAGTAGCAAATGCATTTTAGGTGTGCAAATATATACCACCAAATATGTATATAAAAATAGACAAAATCATACGAAAGCTAGATAGCCATCAGCTGTAAATTTGATCAGTCCAACTGTACATTCTAAAAAAGTATCCTTTCGCAAAAGAAAAAAAAAATTATAATAACAATCGTTGACATTTTTCGATAAAATCTACTTAAAATACAATTAATGCAGTTATGTATAACAATAAATAGCATTCAATATTGACAAGACAAAGTGGCTGCCTACTCAGTTTGAATAGTATTAATCCATCTAAATATTCACAAACTGAGTGGCTTGTAACTGGTCTACAAGTGTTTTTAACCATACAACATCAAAGGACAGTTATTCACCACCATCAAAATCACCAACAATTAATGGGGTTTTACTTTGCAAGGTGTCAATGCACAGGCGGCCTTTTTAGCAAAGCTAACTGTATCATGTAATTGGATTTTTAATGCTACAGCTAGCTCCCCCTGTTCATCTAGTTGTGTATCAATATAGAGCAGAACTAATGTTGAGGATTTGTTTGCATTTGAAATTAAATGTGTGTTGGCAAGAATTATTAGTGAGTATAGGAATTATTACAGCTACTGACCATTATCTTGGTGAGAGAGTTAGGGTGAGCATTGCAAATAGGGCAAGTAGATTGGTGTAGCGTTTAAGTTCTTGGATCTATTGTAGTTTTTGGAAATTTAAAGAAAAAAATCGTGGTAACAATCCCCAGACACATTTACAACTTTTCTTATATTTTTAGTTTGTTCACGCACAACATTTGTTTGTGGAGGATTATCAACCACATTGGCATCATTTCTCCTTCACTATTCATACCACTGGAGCTGTAGGTATTATTGTTGCCCACCATATTGCACATCTTTTTGTAAACCCTATCTACATTCCTCTGTTTTCTTCTCACCTTTATTTGGCTATCATCTTTTTAGGTGTAAAGGTGGGGTAGGAGGCTAGGGCATGTTCATAGACATAGTGAGGGCTGAGGCGTCCACACTGCGGGGGTCCTTAACACCGATGATAAGGTCATTGGTCCTCCTCGTGCCCTCCACCAATGAAAGGACACTTATTCTCTGGACCTCGTGACCTTTGGCCTGCAGTAGCTCTACGTCCTCCTCCAGGAACTCAGCTGAGAGGTGGAAAACAAGGAGTGGACATTGAGGAACGAGAGAGAAGAGATCCACTCAAACATGCGTTTACTTACTGGACTACAGTGAACAAGGACATGACTGGATCATGGAATCCTAACACGTCTTGAGCTCTAGAAAGTACTCACAGTCTACTAACAGGGTGTTAGGCTGCAGCTGAGGGTGGAGGCGACCGTACGCCAAGCTGTCACTCAGGTTCTTACGAGATGACAGCACGTTCATCAACACCTGTTGAAGCGAGAACAAAATGAGACAGGATCGCTCCTGTATGGTACAGTCACTTTAATATGACAGATACTTGGCTCTGTTACTTTTACGTTTGGGAAGTTGACGGAAACCTTATGTATCATAGTTGTACCCTTAACTGAGGAAATGGAATGAATTATTAATTTATGGGGGAGTAACCTGGGTAATGCCACTAAGAGCTCTGTCTCCATTGGACGAGCCCAGTGCCACATAAGTGCCACACAGGCCGAGGGCTGGCCTCACTGCAGTGGGCATCAGGAAGGACAGGGGCCTCTTCCCTGGATAGAGGCTGTTATGCTGCACACAATCACAACAAAGAGAAGAAGTCTGAGGACAAGCGCCGAGACCGCAAAGTGTGCAAAATGAATGAAAAACGGTCTTTAACGGCAGCCTTACCGGGTTAGGTGGAAAGGAGCTCCGTGTTTTATTGGGCCAGGAGAAATCCAGGATCTGACTGTTTAAGAGGATCCCTGAAGGTGTCACTATTCCACTGCCAAACGGTCGATTCAGTGAGCTGGCAGAAGTCCACAAATGAAAGGTTACGAGTTGACCACAAATATTCAACCTCAGGTAATTGCTGGTTATTACACATCTCATCCAGCACATCCATCGCGTACCTCATGACAGACACAATTAAGTTGTCCGGCCCCATGACCATGACCTGGCTGGCCACGGCGCCCTCCTCCAGGGCATACGAGGTAGTGTAGTGGCCCGGGGGAAATGCCTGGGAGTCGTTAATCATCTGGCGGAGCACTGAAGCCTGCGACTTGCTGGAAGACCAGAAGAAACACCATGAGTCAAAACCGGCTCTCCCGGTATAAGGATTTATCTTTAATGCAGTTTGTGGTGAACCACACATCGAGCCTACCTGAGCATCTGATTGACTATTGGCACGACGGAGGAGTCATATGAGGGGTCTCCAAGTCCACTGGCCAGCGCCAATGCTATCTTCACAGACTAGAAAGGAGAAGGTATTGTCAAGACAGACGATGAATAAACGTCTTAAAATCGAATGGAATTCAAACTTCTTAAACAAATGTTTACGTCTATGCTTTTCGTGTGTGTGTGTGTGTGTGTGTGTGTGTGTGTGTACTACCTCAGCAATCCAGTGGTAGGTGCTGTTCCTGGGCACCTGGTTTGTGATGTTATAGCCTTCTAGAATGTTCAGAGCTGTGATAAGGGCTGCTCCTGCATTGGGGGCTGGGGCAGCCATAACATGGTGGCCTACAGAGCAGCAGCAACAAAGAAACACACCACCATTATCATCATTAGTATTACAGAAAACATCCATGAAACACAGCTTTCATTTTAGTTAGTTGGGGGGTGTTTCGTTATTGTTTCTTTGCGATGTTTTGGAACAGTGACAGGTCTTGCTGCAGCACAGTAATCAGCATGTGGTATTCACCCTGATAGACGCTCACAGCCGGCTTCTGTAAGACCGTGCTGTAGTTCCCAAAGTCCTCCTCAGAGAGCACTCCCCCTCCTGCCTGCACCTGTTCCAGCAATGAATGAGTTAACACTGTGCATTTAAACCTTTCAATTATGATATGAAGCACACCTGTAAAAAGATTCCATTTGAGTAAATCAAACAGGCTATACAGTATTCATAACCTCCTTATATAATAAAGTGTCAGAGAGACTAGAGCTGCGCTTGCTTACTGCAGCCACCATTTCCTGGGTCAAGTTTCCACTGTAGAAGTCTTCAATGCCATTAGCTGCTACAGCATCCAAGATGGCTGCCAGGTCAAGACGTCTGGTGAACAAGCCAGAGATGGGAGGCTGACCGTTCGGCAGGAATAGATACCGGAACACCTCAGACATGTTTTTATCTTTGACTTTACCCAGGGCGTCAGCTGAAAAGAGAACAAACATTGGCAGGTGAAAACACAGCAGGTGAAAACCCATTCAATTTAAACCAGTACTATTTATTTTACTGCTGAAAATGATTTTGTATCCGCAGTGCTGTTGTCTAGTGTTTGGTGTTCCTGTGTCTGTTGTTTGTATACATGATGTATCTACTGTAACGCAAAGATTTCCCTCGGGATGAAAAAATACACATTTTTTGTGTGAATGTTCCTTACTCAACAAAATCTACATACAATCAGACAGTTGTGTTGGCCATAAACATAATACCTGTGGAGTTCTCATAAATGCAGAATTGTTTTTTTTTTAAAAGGCAGGTGCATTATCCACACAAGTAGTAATAAATGATTGATTAAAAAAATGTATGTTCTGCACACTAGCCATCTTACCCAAGTCATGTGTAACGTTAAACCCATCTCTGGCTATGTCTGCCGCCATGGTAACTACATCCTTCCAAGGCAGTCTAAGAAATAGAAACACAGTCTGGATTGGTTAGCCAGAGGTATTTACTCATGTTACAGTATAAACTCTTACCATGAACTCAGAAATATAATCTATCTTGAGCTTCTTTGGCTCAGGTAGTTAGTCCACGCTTGAGTTCAGCGGCCATGTAGCTAGTGCAAGAGAAAGGATCCTGACAGCTGAGCCATCAGTAACATGATAATTACATAGCATCCAATTAATTGGAGCCCAGGGGCTCAACGGAGCAGGAAAAGGAACACTCGTCATGCCTATAATGACCTTAATCGTGGTTGCTAACAATACTTGTTCAGTTGACAACAGCATCACAAACTGTCTTTAGTTTGTCTCTTAGAAAGTGGGTATAGGGTGTTGATTTGCAGCGACTCAATGCAAGACGATACATCTCTTTGCGTGCTTCTTTTCTTTCTGTGCCTAATTACTTTGCCATCGATCCAAGTTGACCGGGCAAGCGAAAGCCAGGTGTCATGTGGAGTTCACACAGCGAGGACGGTCTTTAGATCAGGTGGGAGGGAAGAAAGGGGGGAGGGACTAAGAAGGATGAATGAACCAGCAAGGGATTTAGACAGTGATGCCAGTTGAGTGGGGGCTAAGTATATGATACAACAGTTCCATAAGATCGTGACTGTACCTTCCATAGAGCTGGTGTGCCTGATGCATCCCACTGAGCATGCCCGGTACTCCAACCAGCAGACCAGGCTGAAACACATAAACACGTACACACACGTTCAAGGATCCAGTGACCACATCTCCCAAGATCCAACAACACTGACTGGAAACAGTTTTACCTTAAGATCCAGATTTGTCTGTAGCATCTCCTCTAGGATAGCAGACGGAGCTGTCTCACGGAAGTCAATCACCCTGCTCTCGTTCCTACGGATGTCGTGCACTAGCATCACGCCTCCCCTGTGGAAGACAACAGACCATGGCTTACACACTAGACAACACAGTGCAGGAAAAACCACAGTCACAGCGTATACCTGAGCTCGGGAATGGTAAAACCATTGGCATTTAATGCTAAAAACAATGAGACTGTGCTACATGGCTGGGTAACACTAGTCAAGAAAAACAAAATTTTTTCAAGTGATCGGGTAAGTTAAGATGCCTGCATAGCATATGTTGGATATTTTCAACATGCTTAAATGCTGTTGCAGCGTTCAAATTCGCTGACAAATTAAATACCATGCACGATACAATCAGCAGTTATGCTCAAACGAAGCACTACTTGTCGCTGAAGTATAAGGCAAATTTCATCGTCACATTTCACATTATATTTCAAGGGCACTTATTTCAATGCACTTTTCAAGCCCGTGGCATTTACCGTGGCCAATAAAACTTGCATAACGAATTGCGTACTCTGTGCACCTAAGGTGGGGTTTAAATACTCCCAACGAGATTGCAAGCCGCTGTGTTGCAGAGCTGTGCCGCAGTGTTTCCGCTTACTCACCCTCCGATGCCAGATGTGTGTGGGTGGATGATGCCCAGGCAGAGGGCAGCCGCGATGGCAGCATCCACGCTGGAGCCCTGCTTGCCCAGCGCCTCAAAGCCCAGAGAAGTACAATGTGCCACATCAGTCACCACTGCCCCCTGGTTAAAGATCTGCCGAAACGAGGGAAGCAGTTATATTTCATTGAACTGAGCTGGAGGGGTGGGTGTTGGGGTTCAGAGCTGGCGAGGTAAGGCAGGCATGCAGTACAGAGGACAGGTGGTGATGAGGGAAAAGAAGACGGGTAGGTCAAGTGCAATGGGGGCCTAATGCTAAGTAGGAGAAAGAACAAGACAGAAAGACAGAAGGCAGGTATTTGGTATTGGGGAAATGGGAAGGCAAGGACTTTCAGTGGTACCTGTGGATCCCCAAAGTAGATCTGCATGATGAGTGCTATTGTGACTCCTGTGGCAAAGGTAAGACAGGCTGTGATGATGACAGTCAACCCATCTCGCTGACAGGCACAGTCCTCGGCTAAGGGGTCTCTGGTGGTCTCCCGCAGGGGCATGTCATCGTGACTGGCCAGGTCGGAAGCGGAGGATGGGAGGCGCTGCAGGCGAGCAGACTTCAGGAACAAGTCTGGATCTGGGACATAAATAGAAGGACTCAATAGAGTCACCCAATATCAACAATGTTAGGTACCTCTGGTCGACATCAACATGCTTGTCGTCGTGCAAGTTGTAAACACACACCCGTGTCCTGCTCACTGAGAAAGTTGTCATCGTCTTTTCGAGATTTAAGTGTGTTTTCCCCGGAGACCACATCGTCCTCTGGCAGTCTAGGGAAGCTGGTGATGCTCATGTAGTCCACAGGTGAGTAAGCACTTCCTAAGGTGGTTTCTTGACTTGCATCCTTATCAGCCACTGGCCCAGGGGAATATCCAGCCACACATTCGTTGGGGGGGTTATACATGACGTTATTCCGCAGTCACACAATTAGCAAGTCACACGATCTGGAGTTATGGGGCATCCATACAGTTAGACTTGGAAGAGTTATAAGGTTTCAAGGCCGTCCATGTTGGTAACAATTTGGTTGGTACCTTTTTTATAAGGCTAATTTGTCATCATAATATTACAGACTGGGCATGATTATATGGTATCCCAACACCTGCAAAAAAACAACAACAAGTTAATAATTCAGCTTCGCGTGCATATTACAAATAAATAGATATCTGAGCCATGAGTAGATAATTAGGCTTGATGTAGTCCTATTAGCAATTTGGGGTAACCTATTCCTCTCGTGTCACGTAGTGTCGGTTACTGGCACATATTATAAATGTTGACTTGCGAAAAAACCTGTTTATGAATTTAGGCCAAGCCTACATATATGGTAATGTGTGACATATCACAATTAACAACCCCGTCTTATTAATGTTGGTAACACAAAAACATTAGCAATATTTCACATCCTCCTAAATCAAATAGGCTACATCCATTCCGTTTCAGATGAATATGCGACGTTTAGATACGCACTATTATAAATCAATGTTCCCAGCAGGCTGAGATTTTTCAAATGCGGAACAATCAATGTAGCGTAATAGACAATCCTACCTTACAAGTCGTTCACTTACCACATTTATAATCATTTACAAAAGATTAGACATTTAGGATGTTTATAAACGTAAGAAAACTGTGTTCTCCGCAACCGCCTTCATCAGACAGAAGAAGCCCTAATCCATGACATCACTGACACGAATAGTACCGTCTTAAAGGCACAGCATCTGTACAGCAACTCACCTGAGGAATACTCGAAAATGTATACGATGTATCAGATACTAGTAATTGTCGACGAGTTAATCGCCTACCTGCACACGCTCAATGTGTTCCCTGTTGAAAGGGAAAGGCCAGCCCCTGCATAGTCCAAAATTGTTGAATGCGTCGTAGACGGTTGAAGGCAAAAGACACCTAATATGACCTTCTCCAATTACAAACTGGTTTGACGATCTCCTGTGCAGGTATTCCTAGCTGAGCCTGAATCAGTTTCTGTATCTTGTGTTCAGTTATTATTCGATTAGGCTTCTATACTTCTATTTGAAAATTATCTTTCTTTCACATCTAAATGTTAACACATTGTAAATTATATTCCATACCCATTACTGCCCCTTCCATAACAACACTTTTTAAATCTTTCTGCGTTATTGTACCTAAACTGGTAACATGCCTCAGATTCGCTACTTTTGTATGCACATTGGCATTGTTTTAAAATACCGTTATAGTTTACACTCACTTATTTTGAATATTGAAGGATGAGACAAGATTCAGGTGTCAACCTGAGTGTTTATTGTTCATTATTGTTTTTGTTATGTCAGGTACCTGCGTTTTTTTAATGGATGTTGGAAAACCCCGTCCATTAGTTTTGCATAGGTATTTTCTGTACATGGACCAATGTCCATTTGGAGATGGAAAATGTAGTACATCACAAAAGCCATGCAGAAATAGTGAAAGGCACGATCACCATAGATACACCTATATTTTATGTGTTTATATATTTCTTTTCTTTTAAGGGGGAAGGGATCTAGTCTTCCAACATGTAACATAGGGAAACCCCATTAGGTTTTTCAGCTGCCTTAATTTCAGGACACAGAGTGGATCAAAACCTCCACAGACGTTCTACCCCTTTTTTTAAAACATCTTTCAAGGTGAAAAACTGTTCTAATAACAATATGGGAAAACATTGAGGAAGATATTTTCTTTCTTTCTTTCTTTCTTTCTTTCTTTCTTTCTTTCTTTCTTTCTTTCTTTCCCAACCCCTGCATCACACCGGCTATACTCAAACAAACACCTGGTCACTCCACCCAGTCTGCACCACAACTGAACTCTATCACAACCTGTCACACCTTTAATCCACCCACACAATATACGCAGAGCACAACAACTTGTGGGTCATATCAATGAGAAGGGTGAAAGAGGGGCAAATTAAAAACAGAAACGAGCTTGCAGTGAAGGAGGTCTTTGTGCTGATGAGTTCCCAATATACATATTCACACTCATGCATATAGCCTCACAAAATACACTTGTGATCACTCCTTGATCATCTCTATGTCTTGCTAGAATGTTTTCCATTGTTAATGTTACCTCTGAGGCACATTTATGCTTAAATAAGCAAATCACTCACAGTCCAGTGCAGGTAACATTGTACCGGTAGATGTGAATGTATTCAGGACTGATCACTAGAGTCCCAGAGCTGCTACCTTCAGAAGATTTTACACAATCAGGAAACGAGTTATATTAATAAGTATAAATAATTCACTTATTTAAATGAAACTTTTTCAAAAACTGGGCCATGACAAGTACTAAACAGCATGGTTTGTGAATAAATGTATGAGCAGGACAATGTTCTTAAGGATTTTGAAAAAAAAAGAAAAAGAAAATACAACGTCTATATCTCATTCAGTCAGATATCTCATTAAACTCCACAATGCATTCATAAATAATTTGGTTTATTTTTCAGAATGCAGGCAGTCCATATAACTTTCTGTGTTGTTTTGCACTGTAACCCCTAGGTGGCAGCATTTTCCCATGGCACGTGCTGTCATTTTGGTGCATAGAGGGCCAGAGTTGAAGGAAGGACACCTCTTTCAACTATTGAGATGCACCACTTGTGTGTACTTTTCAAAACAGACATGAGGAGGGGAGAGGATTCTCTGACAGCATGATGCCGTTACATCTAACTAAGAATTACAAACTGCAGTGTATTATTTACAAGAAAAATAAAATTACCATTATAATATTTTTCTGTTTTTAGCTTTTAAGTGTCATTACACATTTTCTCACACAGACCTTTTTCACGATTTGATTTTTAAAACGAAAAGAAACGGAAAAAAAACACATCCCAAAAGAAAAACAGCACACTTCACACAGCTAAAACTTTGACTTGACAAAATGCATAACAGTGCAAACTTACATCCATGTTTCAGATAATTTACAAACGTTTGTATATATTCATACACTTCAGCACCATAGTTTAACTATTATTGTTGAATACATATCAGTAAGCTAAGTCTTCAGGGGCATACTGTTGATGAGGGGGCAGGGAGGGGAAGTGGAAGGGGAGGGGGGTTATAGCAGATATGGAGAATTAAGAGTAGATGTCCTTGAGCAAGTCTATACTAGAAACACTTAGCAGTACAAGCAGAACAAGAGCACCAGCATGAGGACACTCTGTGTGTGTGTGTGTGTGTGTGTGTGTGTGTGTGCGTGTGCGTGTGCGTGTGTGTGTGTGTGTGTGTGTGTGTGTGTGTATCGGTGCCTGTGTCTGTCATTGTGAGTGTATGTATGGTTTCGAGATCTGAAAGAGGTTTCATCTCCCGTCAACCATTGCCTTCGTAGCAATAAACAAAATTTCCTTCAGGGGAGATTGCACATCTTCCTTTTCAATTTGATGGTGCAAATTCACAGCACACTATTTTCTGAATATTGGACTGATGGTTGCCAGGCAAATGAAGGTGTCAAGGCTGTGTACTTCACAGTGACTTGATAGCCATCAGTGTACTTTCTCCATAGCTAGGAGGAAAAGGCTTCTCTTTTGGTGGGAACAGGACAAAGAAAAATGTATCTGGATTATTTTGGACATCAGAGGAAAGGATGACCGAAAAAGACTTTAACAAAACAAAATAAAGAGCTGCCCTCTATACCGGCTCTGCACTGAGTCTCATCTATCACACCCTGTAATTCAAGACCACAACAAGTCTTGTTTTGTTCTGTAGTATTACTTTACACAAGAGTGAAAACTTTCTGTCTTTTTCAGAAGCCAAGAGTGGATGAGTGAGACATGTTCGCTTGCATCCAACTCTCTAATCTTGAATAATCTGCCCTTTTCTTGAGAAAAAAGTCACCAGTAAAACCAGCTGCCCAATACCCAGTCTTATTTGATAACGAGGAAACTCATTCATTAGGACAAATTTGATTGAGGTTGCACAGAGAGCTTCACTACACTTTACTCGATTCCTTTTTCTGTCATATGGAAACATAAGTCTTTTTATTCAGTCTTTTACTCTTTAGCCTGTTTTGTTCATCCTCTCACCATCTGTCACTTGCTTTTACCCCCCACATGTGAGGGAAGGTAAAGACATTTTTGTCTTCTTTGACTGCCTTTCTTTCTACTACATTCTCTTTCTAGTTATCCTAGTTTGGACTAAAATAAAGAGGCAGGTCAAAGTTCCTGCTGATAGAGAAAGTACACAGTGCTTTCAGTATTTCTGTTTGCAACATCTAAACCTTAATTTAGGTATAATGCATTTATATATATATATATATATATATATATAAAAATATTTAAGGAAGTACTTGGAAAAACTCGAAAAATTATATTTAGAAGCAACCAAAATAATTTTGTTTTTAGAATTTTCTTCAAATTGTCTAGGATGGTAAAATTTGTGTGGGCCTTTTTAACATAGAAGAGGGATTAATAAATTAGGGCAATATATCGTAAAAGGGTTAATACGTGTGTGCTCAGTTGTGTGACAGGGTGTCCCTTATGCAAGAATGAGGGTAAATGTATACATTTATGGTTACATATGTGTGATAGTGTTGGGTTTTACTATGTACTACTACTAATGCCCTCTGAGTAAACAGCATCCCCTTTAGATAGTGAGGCTCAGTGACGGATGTTGCGCTGGCTGGGCTGGTGAAGGTAGGTGCTTCTAGCGTGGGCCGCGTGGCGAGGAACCTGCTCCCTGGTGCGATTCTGGCGTTGGAGGCGGTTGCGGCCCAGATGGCGCCTCTCCGTGCGGGCCTTGCATCGCTGGACCCTGGCCACCTGGGTGACCTTGGCCAGGGCGCCTGCCTGGGCGGCCGCTCCACGGGTCACCCTGGTAGGCATGGTGCCGTGAGGGGCTGGGACGAGCGCTGGATCGCTGACGCGGCTGTGAGCAAACAGAGACAGAAAGGAGGAGGAGTTTATTATTTGTTCTCTATGATGTGACAAGACACAGAAGTGGTGTGCAGCGCACCAACTCTCACCCCACGCTGCTGGCCAGACTAACAATGCTCTCCTCTCCCACCACAGAGAGGTTCCCATTGGAGACCATGGACAGGTTGCTTGGGGAGACGTAGACGGACATGCTGGGATGTTCGATGAGCAGATCCTCCATGGGGCTGGTCTCGGCCGTGGCTCCTTCTGCAGTGAAACAGGGGGGAGGGGTGACAAACCAGCTCTCGTCCATGCAGCCTCTCTCTGAGCCCGCCCCACTGCTACGCCCACTGCCCCCACGCTCACTCCCAGAGCCAGGGGACACGGATGGTGTGGAGGGTGTGGACAGTCTTGCCCGTCTGGGCAGGGTTAAGGGTGTAACAGCAGCCGAGGCTAACAGGCTAGCGGTGGGCCAGGCCAAAGGGTCTGATGATGTTACTATCGCCTGCTCCCTCCCTTTATGTGTTCTACGCCGTTTGTGAGGTGGGACGGGGGTGGGGCATTCAGATCTGCTGTGTTTTTCCGACTGATTTGATTGGTGGCTTTTGGGTGGGCGTGCCACCAAGGAAGCCTCTGCCCCATTCTCTACATGCATTACACAATCCGCCTCGTCTGAGAGCATTGCGGGGCGGGATGACGATAGGACAGCCAATCAAAAGAGAGACCGTTTAACGTGGAGGTGGTTTGGGGTGGCACAGGCGATGCAGGGGTAATAGATAAAAAGAAACGCCATGAGGTTTAGTGGACCAATTCAAAAGGGAACACATACACACGCACACACATACCAGTGTGGGGAATGTGAGGGGGTTTAAATAAAAATTAGGGGAGGAGGACAGGAGGGGTAAGGAAACAACACAAAACATAGAAAATAGGAGTAATATCGTTAGTTATTTTGACCGTCAATCTTTCTGGTTATTATGTCGTTGACATAATTGTTTTCCTGTCTTTTCGAAGCGGTAGTTTGGGGGGTGGTTATGCCATTTTGATTGGCAACGGTGCAAGAAACTTACTAACACATATTTTGAGAGCTTGGTCATTAACAGGACGATCAAAAACAGGGTGGTTCCCCTGTTTGCGTCGTCCTTCAGACCAAACCTATATATGAGTCAGCATCAGGCTAACGTTATCCTATCTACCTGTGCCACGGCCCCGCCGCTCCCAACCCGACACCCATCCACCCTGCCCAGACAATATCCCTCCTCCAACCCCAAAACTAGTGCCTAAAAAGGTTAGTCAGCATTCATCGTCTTGGCATGCATTAAAGCACACAATAGCTTTTTAGCAGACCCCCAAAAGGGGGTATAGTGGGTGATTTTATTACTGTTATTCGTCCTTTGACTAACGGTCTGGCGCCAGATCTGAGGGGGACTCACCAGGCAAGTTGACTAGCATCCATCCCTCCTCGTCAGCCTCGGTCACACAGGGGTTGGGTCCCTTTAGTTCGGCGGCCACCTCCTCCACCTCCCCGAACAACATGCTGCTAAGACGTTGGAACATTGCTGCTGCTTACGCCGATGGACTTATTTCAATGAATTCAATAGTCAGGGTTCAGGGATCTAGTGCTGATGACTGCGGTAAGTTTAGGTTGGTCTCAGAAGAAACTCTGTAGCTGCCTTTGAATTTCTTAAATATGTAACTTATTTGACACAATGGATTTATCTACTAGTTGCCAGGCCAAGAAAGTGAGTAGGATGTTTCAGCCTTTTATTGTAATTGTTTTGTTTTTGTTGGATAACGTCTGTTGACTTTGTCACAGGAGAGGACGGAATTCCGTAGTGCAAATGTAAGGTTTCACTTGGTTTGAATCAAAGGCCTGGAGGGAGACAAGAAGCAAAGAGAAAGCAATCAATGTATAAATCAAATGACCCACTGCATTGCCAACATTTATGACACAGTTTATAAACTGTTTATATCGGTTTATTCCTCATAGGGTATAATATTTACATTTTAACAGCTTACATGGAACATAATATTATTAAACACACCAAGATAATGAGAGCTGATATTGTCAATAGACCAAACCTTTGTGAAGACTTTATTTTTATTGTTATACAATACATTATATTAGAGAAAATAAGCTTGAAAGGTGGACACGTCAAATCAAGACAATCACAACTGGGGAAGGAACAATGAATGAAGTGACCCCAGTCCCGCCCACCCCTCCCCGATCAGTCCCCTCCTCCGCTCTGTTTTTAATGAATCCTAAAAGACTGGACAGATGGACAGGACGAAAAGCGGACTAAGGTCATGAGCGTATACAATGAAAAAAGTAAAAAAGGAGCATGGAAAGATGCAGACTCACACAGACGGAAAAAAAAAGAGGCACATGGGAAAAGCAAGAAAGAAAGTGCTGGTACTGTAGGCCAGAGGGGAATGACCTAGAGATTTTTGACCCTAGTGTTGCCATGACGAACGCACGCAAACACACAATACTGCATTCAAATCTGCTGTGATGACATGCCAAGACATTCTTCATTGAACTTGTTTGTCCCTCAGAGAACTGTGTTTCATAGTGCATGGAGATAATTATTGGGTGTCGGGAAGGCCACACAGTTCAAACTTGTCTGTTGGATCTATTTCTGAGGAACACAACGTATCTAAGGAGGGGAAGAGGAGGGGCAGTGTTTTAAGTGCACAAGTTTTTATAAGAAAGGAGGAGGGGGATTGGAGGGCTCAGACGCGCATGAATAGCTAGCAGGAGACACTTCCTACTTATTTTGGATGGTCACCATGGCAACATTAAGACCAGGATCACAAAGGAACTGCATCTCATGCTAAAGACAGAAACATACACACATGCATACATACACACACACACACACAAAATCTGGGCCCCACCTTCTTAAGCAGCTGCTGCTTCTCAATTTCTCAGAGAACCTTTTTATAACCCCTCTCCATCAAAATACCCCATTGTTAGGAGGAAAATTGTATTAAGCAAGGATCGACTGGGGGGGGGGGGGGGGGGGGGGGGGGGAGCAAACATCCCTTTCTCAAAACCAGGGTAAACCATTTCATTATCATGTGCCTGTTGAGGTGGCAGACTTTCTGCTTTTTTAACAAAAACAGAAGACTGCATAAAGATTGTCTTCATGCATTCCTGTACTATCAGATATCCAGTCATAAGACCATAGTGGTAAAGTGGTCAAATAGGCAACAACAAATGTTTGACCTGTAATTCCCCTACCTTTGCATGCAAATGTAGTTCATAACAGCCAAAACACACAGTACTGAGATATAAAAGTGCAGAAACAAGGAAGAACATTAACACAATGTTCACACTGCCACTGGCATTAGCATAAATAGCTTTGAGATACGCCAGTCTAACCAGTTAGTCACACTGCTAATTCCGTACATTCTCTCTGATAACATAATGTCCAGAGATAGACAGGAATGGGGTATACAATAGAACCCTTTGGGTTTTTTCGCTAGCCTGAACTGACATGTCAAGTGAACTGACAATCCATGCCATAATACGTATTAGGGCTTTTAACTACATTATCATTACTCTGATAACCCTTCATGTAAAAGAATAACAGTGTTCATAACATATTAAATGTATTGTCAGTCTTGATTTGACATAACAAAAACATGAGCCAATTGCATCGTATTCCAACAATCATAAAATAGCCTAAATAATATGACAGTCAAAATATGAAAATACTCATTACTATTTATGAGTAAATTGTTATTCCATGTAACGCCTTTCCTCCGAGCTCTGGACTCCCTTGTAGGAGGTGCAAAGAAAAGTGGGCGGTGATTCTGGAAAAACTAGACCCTTTATACAACGACAAATAACAACGTCATTGATGCTTAGAGTTACGAACAGGGAATAGGCGGAGACGACTAGAGGAAGGAAAAATAATGCTCTTCAAAATATAATTTTTGGTCATTGTCATTTTATCTAATGATTTAAGCCGGTTGTTTAGGACTTGAAATATTACTTAACTCAAATAAGTGATTTAGTAGAGGAACGTTTTCATAGTCGAACTCTGGTGTCTCGATAGGCTACTACAATAGGCGTCTTATTTTAGGACCCAAAAGGCCGAATTGCTGTGAGAAATTCGGACTTTACCGCGAGGTTTTTTGCGAAAGAAATTTGCCGTAGAAAAGCGTTGCCTACTGCAGTCAAAACAAGAGGAGTACAAATCTGCCTATAGGGGTCAGGTTAGACATGAATTAACAGCGTAAGCCGAGTCCCATTATGGATAACGAAAGGGTCAAAGCAATGACAGTTTAGCTCAAAAGGACTATAGTAAAGATATTGACTGTTTATGCATTTCAAAATAGTAGCTGTAAAAGGAAAAATGTTCCGGTAACATCGAAAGAAATTAATAAAGAAAAATGTTTTGACCGAATGTTAGGACTGCCATAACACAAACCTCGACTCGACATAATTTGGTGCAATTTGCTATACTGCATTTGGTGTTGTGTAAGCACCTGGTCTCATTTGTAGCATAATATCTAAATATTTCCTCGAATTATCAGAAATAAAATATGTTTTTGTGGTGTGTACTTAGTGAGCCCGCAAATGTATGCATGACCTATAAAGATAGGCCGATGATGCACATCATATCTTCCACGAAGAAATAACAGACAATGGCGTCATAATAAGGGCTATTTATTCATCTGCTGATTATGACTCCCTCGATTAGTTTATTTTTAATGCCGATTTGGGAAATGCACCAGTCTATCGACATACAGCGACAGAACTAACCCGTCGACTATACGACCTCAGTTAAGTTGAACAGAAGCAGGCTATCAAAAGAAAAGGGATGAATAGCTTACCTGCCTTTGTAAAATAATTCAAGTTGTAAACGAGATCTCACACACAGTAGAAACGACAACAATTCTTAAAGCATAGCTTTAGGTAGCCTTTAAGTGAGGTAGTTAAAACACCATAATAGAAAAAATAAAAAGGCTTTCTTCTTAGAAGAAGGGCTTCGTGTAAAACTTGAATTTACACTGACGTTTTAGATCAAAACATCTGCAGTTTTTCACCCTTTTCTAAAAATTCCCCTGCAGATTTTTCCTCTGTTATTATTGCTGCCTCCAGCTGATCCTCAGATCAGAATGTAGAACATACATAACAGCTGATTGTGAGATCACAATACCCAGTGACGGCCCTTTCCCCGCCCACTTGAGCCCTTAGCCAATCAGAATATTACACAAGATGCAAGCCGGACCTCTTGGTTACAGGGTGGGGGTTGGGTAAACTGAGCAGTGACAACCTGCTCCCAGATGGAAATAGTGACGTTGCTCTGGGAGTCCGATCTGGGATCAGCTCTTTTGTTTCTGTGTCTGCTTGTCAGGTTCTGGACTGACGGAGAGTTAACTGATCTCGAGTCGCTAACCTTTAATATGCAAATCCGCTTTCATAAGTGTATATTGGTGGGAGCGCTCCAGTAGGGCTTTTCCACTACCAACCTTTTACATCGTCAACATTATTCATATTTACTAATAGAACAAACATTTTTTTTTGTTATTGTTTCATCCAATCTGCTGTACAGCATATAGAGGAAATTGCTGCAATATAGATACACACTGGTTCTTTAAATCAAATTTTTTAAATAATCCTTTTCCCCGCCTCCTTACTCTTTTTAATTTTTCTGGGATGGGATCAAGTGCTTCCCTGTACAGCTCCCAATCATATTGGGTTCTGACTAAATGCAGCATTTAAGGAGCCAATGAACTGCAGTTTGGCAGCCTCTGGTGGTCGGTCTCACACTGGTCTGTAACATAAGGAAGCCCTTCCTTGCAATTGCCAACTCTTTACAAGTTATGCAAGCTGGTGCCGATAGCTTGTGAATGTATAGTGTCTGTGTGTGTGTGTGTGTGTGTGTGTGTGTGTGTGTGTGTGTGTGTGTGTGTGTGTGTGTGTGTGTGTGTGTGTGTGTGTGTGTGTGTGTGTGTGTGTGTGTGTGTGTGTGTGTGTGTGTGTGTGTGTGTGTGTACTTGCCCGACACGTGTCAAAATAGACTGTGTTTGTAAATATTTGCCTTCCCAGTGTGGGTCCGCATTCGTTTAACCCTCTTGTGAGAGAGTGTGTGTGTGTGTGTGTGTGTGTGTGTGTGTGTGTGTGTGTGTGTGTGTGTGTGTGTGTGTGTGTGTGTGTGTGTGCTTGTGTGTGTGCGTGTGTGTTTTGCATGACTGCCTTTCAGGGGTAAAGTTTCTGGCTTATGTAAGGATGTCTACATATATTTCATATACAATGTACCACGGATCTCCTTGTGGTCAATTATTAATCTGGTGATTATTTTTATCTGTAAATTATTTCTTGAGAATTTCCTTTTAGTTATACCGGCTGTCCAAGTGAGAACATTTTACACTGACAAAAAACATCAGTTGTACTGAGTCAGATGTTTGCCCGATGTCAGAATGTCTCAGATCACTTATATTGGCAATACATCAACTATAAAGTACATTTCAATATGTATCTGTGTATGATTGATTGATTGATTTTATTTTATTGCAGTGTCATGCACTCAAGGTGCCCAGCCCGCATGGGCTTATAAGACACTTCACATATGTTTTGCATGATGGGTACAGACCGAAAGCAAAGGTTAATATGCAAACTCTAACTCAAATAAAAAAAGTATTTTTTCTTCTCTCCCATGCTTTATCAATGAAGTTTGCCACAAAAAGTTCCTTTTCTAAAACACAATCGCAGGTTTTTCACAGTCATCATGTGTAAGTATGATAAGTCCTTATCGAAACCCTTTAGTATGACTTTTGTCACAATATTACTAAGAATTAGGTTAGTCTGACCTCAGCTGCAGCAACCTCCGGACAGCAATGATAAGAATTTGTGTGAGAGTGCATTTATGTGTGTGTTTTCTGTGTGGTTGTTGCTTAGCACCTGGTAACAATATAGGCGCTTTGCTACTCATCTTGCCTTTTCTTGTCTGAAGCTCACATTGCGCTGGTTCAGAGTAATTGTATTGGGTTCTCTATGAAGTCATAGAATGACACACTGTCATGGTGGCTTACTAAAATATTCACTGTAGAAACAAACTGTTACATTACCTTTTGTTTGGGTTGTGTGAGAAAAACTCACACACACACACACACACACACACACACACACACACACACACACACACACACACACACACACACACACACACACACATTAACACTCTGTTCAAAATTGACAGTTGTTCAGTGAGTGAGACCCAAGAAAAAATTGTAGACGTTGCAATCTTTTGTAGCCATCCTGGCATGACTCACGTACAGTTCACAGTGTGATAAGACCCCTTGTAAGGCCTGGATAACTGGGTGAAAGGTCATGGAACGGCGTGTGAAAAAGAGTGGACATGGACTTTTACCGTGTTTGCAGGCGGTTGTTTGTGTGTTTGTGAGTGTGCTTCTATGAACAGCTGATATATGGTGTCATGCCTGCCCTCGTACAGTGTGACCTGATGGAGAAGCCTTGCAAAGCCCAACTCTTTGTGGTTTAGGACTGGGTGTGGTGCTGGTTTGATCTGCAAGGGGCCTTGCACAATCACAAGTGATTACACTCTTGTGGTAACACCGCAAGCATAACTTGATTGTGATTTTAAAACGACTATCAGACTCTTATTTTCTTATTTTGAGAATGTTGCTGGTTTTACACGCTTCCTTTATATTGGCAGAATGCAATTTTTAAGTATCACAACATGCATGCATTGTTTGCACCTGATAGCTAAGGCCGGACTCCAGGAGTCCAATGTCTCTGTGTCCACTTCTGTTATGCACTCACTTCAAATATCAAAATAACAGTGTATACTTTCGTAAAGTCTTGTGACTTAGTACCTAAAGCACTTAAACACTTAAGACTAGTATGTTTGTTTTACGTTGTACAACACCTTGCAACTCTGGTTTCGAAAAGCGCTTCATAAATAAAATGTACTTACTTACTTACTTACTACTTTTACCTACTTTTATTAGGCCCCTTGCCATTTTCTTAATTTTTTTTAACAAATTATACATTTCTAAATTTTGAACAAAATTCCCTGTTTGCACGTCTTTTGACTGAGGCTATAGAGGGAAATGGGAAGGATTGGAGGGGAGGAGAGAAGCAGGGGGGAAAGGGTCATAGTCAAGGCCTCATAAAGCAAGGACATGAAGAAGGAGACGAAAGCCAAGCATTCCATCCTCTCTTTGCTGAAGAGCTTTACACCACAGTGTTCCGACTAGCAGTAAAAATGGAGCAATAGTTACACAGAAACATCGCAAAAAGTATATTTTAATTTAATTCAATTGAATATAACTTGTGTCATTCCTTGCGGGACATCCTTGACACATCTCAGTTCGCACTTGTCAGCGCTGCTTGTGCTTTTTTTTTATCTGCCTGTTCTTCCCTCTCCTAAGTGTGCAGGCCAATGATAAGGCAGAGGCCACAGCAGATAGGTCAGGCTACATATCACTCTCTTCCAGACCACAAAGTGCTGTAATGTAGAGGTCTGTCTGCTGAGTCCACTTACAACCCAGAATAACATGTTGCACCAGTGCACTGTGGGGGTGTGTGATGCCTTGTTATGACTTCTCCTTAAGGCAAGAGACCTGCAGGACGACAACTAAACCACATTCTGATGTCAGTATCGAATTCCTTGATCCTCCCTTTCCCCGTACACGGACTTGATTTATTACAGAGATTCATCTATCTATCAATCAATCAGGTTGTCTGTCTGTCTATATATCTATATATGTCTTTCTCAAGTTCTGCCTGAACTCTGCGCACCATGTATGTGTGCTGTGGATTGGCCCTGGTCCCTAACAGGCTAACACAAACAAGGCTGCAGGTGGCGCGCTGTCCTTGGCACTGCATTGCATAACCTGTAGTCTTACTTGTCCTTAAATAACCTGGCACACTGTGGGCTCCCTTTGCAAGTCCAATAAGGACGTAGCCTCTCAGCTGTGAAAGGAGATAGCTCCTGTTGCACCTCCACTATCAGAAGGGTGGGTACGCGGTATGCTTTGCGCGCATGTTTTGTGCGCAGGGGGCAAACGCACATTCAGTACCGGCCAAAGGTTTGGACCTGACATACCTTCCTAGTCACGTGAATGAGAAAGTGCATCCAAACGTTTGACTGGTGCTGTAGGCGTAACAGACAATATGGAGATTTTTTTGCTAAACGTTTGCAGACTCCCGCGCAGCTGTGGCCACCGATATGTCTCCCTTTATTTGTAGTTGAAATGACAGGTTGCGTCGTGCAACACTAAATAAAAAAATAAATACATTTCAATGTAGGATAACTGCTATTTTCTGATAGGTTTTTGGATTAAATGTTTCCAACAATGGATACTTGTTGAAAATGCTCCAAAATAATGTCAGCATATCAACCGATATCAACAAGTGAAAATATTGTTAATATATTTTAAATACTGTAATATAAACATCTTTATTCAGCCATCGGGCATTGTTATGTTGGTTAAACGTTAGTTCGTCCAGGCACGGACGACAGCATCTGCTGGGCCTCTCTGAACTGTGTTCAAAATGCCAAGGTAATTATAGATCAGTAAACGTAAACTTTCACCCGTTCCTTTGAGCGTGGCCTGTTGGACAACAAGTCACTTTAAAGGCAACTGGCCCGTCTTGACACACTAGTCGAAGAACTGACCTAAAGGCGTATACACACCAAAAAATTTTTTTTAACTAAAAATCTGTTTTCCTGGATACAGTATAGGTGTCAGAGTTTCACAAACCAAACATTCACAGCTACCATTAATATAGAAGGACCAGAAACAGTAGGCCTACTGGTCACACATAGCCAAATGGTCTAGCAAGGTACTATGTTATAGACCCAACTGTAGTCTACACTTCATAGGTATAAAATTGCAAACTTTGTTATTGATGTATTGGGGGGAAATTATTGTAGATCATCAAAATATACTTTGGGCCTATATTCAAACGTAAAGTGGTAAAGGTAAAGTGTATCCAAACTCTTCGCTTGTACTGTATATGATGATTGTTTTTAAACAGAACCCTCCAAAAGAAAACAGTGAACATTTAGAAGCAGGGGGAAAAAATCAAATGCACAGATTGATTGCACATAGCTCGAACAATGAACACCTTGCTGACTGAAGCTTGAGGGTCATACTTCAGACTGCGAAATGTACTGAGTTCATTGCATCCTTTCTGAACATGTCTGTAGTCCATATTTCAAAAAGAATGACACATTGGCAATACCTGAGTTAGGTACTCTGTGATACCATACAAGTTTGTTGACCATTTCGAGAAAGGGCAAGGAACAAACTATTGGCCTACATTTCACAATGCTTCCAATAAAGCCTATCTGCCTATGAGTCATCAGTCATTCTAGGAATGGAGCTCCCTTGTTCGTGGATGTCTTTGTTGTTATAAAAATAAATCTGTTAGCAATAACTTAACACACTTTCATGTTTATGGTTGATTTTATAATATAGTTCTCTTGCTTGAACTATTCAGATCTGAGCAGCCCATTTTTTCTTTCTTCCTTGCAGGTGTTTATCGCCCTCATGTGGTTTCTTAAAAAAAGTGTTCAAAGGAGAACAGTTCCGCTACCAGACAGTAGATGACACCATTTATTGTTTATTTGTAATCCGTGGTAGGAAATTCAGCACTAACACCGAAACACTTTATGCGTCTTTGTGCGTCATTATCTATGATTCTTGTTATGCTTGAATATCAAAAAATGGAGGGGAGATGATGGAATGCCATGCAACATGAAAGATAGCGTCTCCCGTCATTTTAAGACCTGTGCTCATTCAAGTATGTTTCAAACTACAAACCATGGACACCTAATCTGGGAAATTCATTATTATTTTTGGCTCAATCGTATGTTTAATATTTGTAGCATGAATGGCAAGAGAAGCTAATTTGTAACTAACTACAGTAATAGAGAACATTTCAAAGTGTTTGTCAGAGTACAAAACAAACAGTTTGGTTTCCCTCAACGGGGTCCCCTCCAGTTAAGACACTGATCTTCCCTTGAGTTTATACCTGCCAGCAGAAGACACTACACAGCAACGCAGTCCTTAGCCTTTTAAAGCCATTTCAAGATGTAGTTATTTGAAGTGCCAACCTCTCTCCCTTCATGTCCAGATAAAACCAAACCAGAGATGGAGATTCCTGTCTCGGGAATTTAACCCTCCCTAAGTCTTGTTATCTAAAGTTTCTAAACATCTACTGACACAAAGAGCAGACAGTGAATCTGTTGGGTCTATATAACTTACTCATGTGTGACGAGGTGGGTGTAAGTCCAAGTGAGTTTCTCTGAATTTTCAGCAATCATTGAATTGGCACTGCATTGGATTTAAGTGTTTTATTTACAATGCCGTCCACGAAAACACCATCAACAATACAAGGTAATACATTCCAATCAATTTGAATAAAAATGCAATGTTTATTTCATAATATATGACAACCAAGCTCTGTGAATTGGTTGAAATGACCCGTGGTAGTGAATAATGTATTATTTTAACCGACTGCTAAAGTCCGTCTTTCACCACTGCCTGCCACTACAGTAAATTCTTTGTTTTGTTACTGCGTGTTTGTTAAGCTGTCATTCATTTCCATCTTCACCACAGAACAGAGAGCAACAACACATTTTTTAACACTGAAATAAACCAAATATGTGGGTGGGAAAAGAAGTGAGAGCCCTTGACAAGTAAGTCATCACAATGAGAGAACGTTAACATATTTCAAAGTATCTGTGGGAGGGGAACCCATTCAAAAGCACCCTGGTAACGAAGCGTACGTTCAGAAAGTTTGAACTTCACAAACAAAAAAAACTGAAAGGACTTCTCGTCTGATCAGGTTGTTTTGTACAGCTTGGAAAAGTTTAATGGAAATCCCACGTCACCTACCTTCGCCAGTGGGACACGTTCTTAAAGAGAAAGCTTCAAAACTCTCTCAGTGCAACATACAGTATATAGCAATAAAATGTGTGCATCAACCAAGTCCTCTCCTTCTCTCTTTCACCTCAAGCCAGCGTTATACAGTTGTTCTAACCAACAACTTCAAATGAAATTGAAACCCAGTATGTGTTCTTTGCACATATACAATCCAATTTGCCACCATGCAGACCCTTGGTGCAGCTCTGTTGAGTGCTGTGTCAGCTAGCATTAATACTCCTACAAGGAAGCTCAAGTCCGCCTGTATCCAAGAGAGGGACTTGCACTGTGGAGCAGCAGTGCCACCCGCCTGGGCACGTTGGTAGTGCTGGTCTCTGGAGGCACTAGGCTCAGAGCCAGGGTGAGGTCGGACGTGAGAACGTGCCTGAGGACAGTCACACAGTGGCCCGAGTGACCCTGACTCACCCCCATGGTGGGCGACCTAGCTGTGGCCATGTCCCCAGCCCTCCTCTTCCTGGTGCCCCTCCGGCCCAGGAACAGCTCCCGTGCCCGCAGACGGAACCCCCGGTCCCGGGCACTGTAGACCAGAACATTCCATCCGCTGCTGCAGGCCAGGATCCAGAAGGCATAGAAGGAGAATCGACACCAGTCCAAACCCGCCACGCTGCCCACCACCAGGACCGCTACTGGAGCTACGGAGACCGACAGCAGGCTGGTGAGGATGAGGATGGTCTTGGCAGCTCGCAGGTCGGAGAAGGTCGGCCCCTTGTGCTTGTGCGCGGCGTTGGTGCGGACGCTCTTGCGGGCGCGGCAGAAGCGGCGCACGGCGGAGAAGGTGACCAGGTTGAGGAGAGAGGTTGCTCCCAGGAGCGTGAGGTCGAAGGCAGGGAACAGGAGCATGATGCTCCACTCTCCTGCGTTGTCGCTCTGTGTGATGAAGAGAGAGAGCGGGAGAGGGAGAGGGGGAGAGAGAGAGAGAGAGAGAGAGAGAGAGAGAGAGAGAGAGAGAGAGAGAGAGAGAGAGAGAGAGAGAGAGAGAGAGAGAGAGAGAGAGAGAGAGAGAGAGAGAGAGAGAGAGAGAGAGAGAGAGAGCTTTGAGGGGAAACAGTGCAAACAGTGGATTCTTTTGCATAAAGTTACACACAGACAGGAGACAAACAGAAAGTGCAGGATAATCTACCTGGTTGAGAGAGGGAGCTTGCGGTCCTGTGGCAGAGTGGGCATAGTTACACATCTTGCTGCAGTGGCTGTACGCCAGGGTGATGTCCGCACTGTGGAGCAGCGGGGAGACAGCCAGGACGAAGCAGAGGAGCCAGGAGAGAAGGACCACGGCCAGGGTCCTTTCTTTGGTCACCACCACGTTCTTGTGCAGCGGACGGAGCACCGTGATGCTCCTCTCCACCGACAGGAGGAAGATGGTGGAGACGGAGACCAAGGTGCAGCCAGCAAACACGGAGCCAATGAGGAGACAGGGCGTGAAGCCCCGCTCTGTAAGATCAGGCTCAGAAGACAGAGCGTCACCACCCAGCAGGTGCAGCATGGTCTCCGTGTAGATGGAGTAAGGGATTACCAGGACCCCCACGGCCAAGTCAGCTGTGGCCAGGGAAGCCTTGAGGTACCCCTGGGGAGTGCGGAATCGCCGTGAACCCATTAACACAGTCAGTGTGACAGCGTTGCCTAACGTTATGGCAACCGCCAGCAGTAGCATAAAACAGACATTCAGAATCGGACTGCTATCAGCTTCCATCCAAGAGCAATTGTTGTTTGTCTCCATGGTTTCCAAGTCCTCCATCATGAAGAAGATTAATAGTTATACCACTTCATAAATGTGGCAAACTTAATATTCTCCTGTTTTTCAGTTCCAATATCTGTAACAAGTGGACATGCCAGTAATTATATGATAAGATCAAAATATCATGAACAGAAACAGAAAAACATTGCACAATCTATCATAACAGCCATATTGTAAAACAGCCGCGTATTTGAATGGCATCTGATTTTAAACAAAACCGGCTACTGTATTTGGGAAGTAAAAAAAAATATCAATATCATTAGCTTATCTCCCTAACTTTGATTGTGTGCTGCCCTTCCCGATAAATCCCTCAAGTAAGCCTGGAAAGTAAAATGCGTGTACATTACCTCTTTATTCTAGACGGCTGCAGAGTAACAGGTTGATGCAGCATCTCTCTTGAGAGTGAAGACTCACCGGCACGCGCACTCTTTCTTTCGAGCGAGTCTCCAACCTTGCGCGCTCTGTATCCGCGCACACTTTTGGCGCTACTACTCTACAATGGAACGATCAATAACGTATTACTCGATGAATACAAGTTATATAATTGCTTTAATTCAAGTTTTATTGTAAATGGAGAGTAAAACGATTTAATTAGCAATTTCAATGATTTATTGGGTTTACCAACGTGAAGTCAAGGCCAGGCCCACCCCACTGCCAGTAACAAAACACCTAACACAATCACAGATTAGTCAACAAAATGCAGACGCATAGCATTGCCATTTTTTTCAGGTGAAGTTCTCACAGTTTAATGCAGAATGTATCTGCTAAATAAACACAATCGTGCAAATGTACCTCCCGTCTTATCATGTCTGGTGGCACAGGTTCATAAAGCTCTAACCCGTCCCCGATGCCCTTTTCCCAGCTGTGGCCACTCAAACCACAGGCCAATTGTGAAGGTTCAAAGACAGATTCTCAAGTGGATGGCTGTTTTTGAACATGAAAAGCAAAGAACAGACTCATTTTGTACACATTTACATTCACAAGCAGAATAGCATGCATCCCATGAATTTACTAAGATTATGAATTTCTAACCTGATCTCTTAAGGTGTTTCATCAAATAACTTTTACAATTAGCTAGAAAAACATTTAGGTTCTTAACTTCTAGGCCCAAGGGGAGGCGCATCTGGGGTAATCAATCATGACTCACACCACACATATTATGTCATTGCATTCAAATACGGAATGATTGCTTTTTGAGTCATACTTTGGTTGAAAATGGTTCATATAATGCAAAGGCCCATCAGCTTCAGTGAACAATAGCTGCAGCAGATGAGCGGAGGGGCAGCAGGAGGAGAGCTCAGTGACTAAGGAGCTGAGTGGTCCTGGACACAACAAGGAACATGATGTCCAATCTGGCATTCACATGCAGATCCGGTCTGTATGCAATTTCAAGTGATGCTCGTCTCCTTCGGTTTTTAACACCTTCCGTGGAGATGGAGCCAGACACAGTCTGTGTAATAAAACAGCTAATCTTCCTATTCTTGAAGGTTTTTGGTTCTAATTTCTCTCGGTTGTTTATACATTCTCTGTTTTGTAAACTTCCACCTGGCAAGTGAATTCACAAAATATTGAACTGAATCACTACCTCCTCTATTTCATGAAAATACATGTTTTACTACACTGAAAAGGGAATAACTTAGAAAGTGTATAGCATTGATTGTCATGCCATTTGTAAGGAGTGGCTGTGCTTCCCTAAGTGTGAGTGATATTTGTGTGGGAGTTTATACGACCTGGTCTGCCCCACATTCCTTGGGAATACCTTATCTCACCCCCGCTGGGATAGTGGTGGATCTGGGCACAACAAAGTAGCCTGGCCCCTACTCCCTTCCTACCATCTTAAGCCTTACAGAGTACAACAGGCCTGCACTACCATCCAATAGCAGGAACATCTATGGAACTCCAAATTAAAAATATAACTATTGTCTCATTCATTGTCAATGAAGAGAGTGGACTCACTAGAAAGACATGTTAATCTGATCCAAAGTAAAACACAGGCGGGAAATTAGAAAAATTATGCTGAACCAATAAAGGTCTACCTTTCAGAATGATTTACATGCCAAGTGATGACGCCACATATCCTCTGGACCTTGGTTTAAAATTGAGTTATCTGAGACTGAATGGAGCCCTCCTCCGCAAATCGCCTTTGTAGCCGGAAGTCAGAGAAGTGGCTGAACCATAACAAACAATTCCATCTAATGGACCTCAAAATGAGTCACCAGCTCTCCTTCAAATTCAGAATGGACTGAACATCCTTTGGCCCGAAAGTCAACCTGAAGGTAAGCCAGAGAATGCGCTAGAGTGTCTTCTATGGAGTACACACAACCTGACCCACACACAGGGAAATAATTTAGAGTTGCGCTTTGCTTTCAAGTTTTCAAAAAAATATGTCTTTCAGAAAGTTTCTACAGCCGGTGGATGTAAAATAATGAAACAAAGGAACAGCATCTTCCTTGATGTTGTCAGTGTCCCACTATCTCGACTGATCACGTCTGTTTGATGGACAAAGGCATACAAAGCAGTTTGAAGTGCACTGGTGACTTGAAAGCATCCTGTTGAAATAGGCATGCACCTTTTATGATAAAATCTGCCCTTAACTCCAAATCATTATTGCCCAGTATCTTCCTTCTGTGTCTCATTGCACTTTATATGGGTATGTTGTAATGTTCTGCTATTGTTATTTGCAAAACATGACCCATGAATTACAATATCAATAATTAAATGGATGATGCCGTAATGCAATCCTTCCTTTGGTCAAAAGAATAGCATAAGCATAAGTAAAATAAGATAGTGTTGTTAAACTAGGGTATTTAAATAGTTGTGGACTGTTGGACTAAAATGACCCCTTGGGCCAAAAGCCTCTGGTTTGAACAGCTCCTCAACCAACCTCTCATTCTGTGAGTCCTGGCCTCATAATTTTTGTCAAGCACTATTTTCTACTTATTGTAATTTTGCGATTTGAATACATTACTTTTCTGTGACAGATCTCCCTCTGCACTCTATAGGCCTACATGTCAATACCCCTCCACTCAGTAATAATTAGGACAATCTGGCCTATTCAGAAATGCCACGAATCGGTCTTTTTATACACAATGTCTCATTGATATATGGCTTATTGAAGGCTATGTCTCTACTGTTTGCCTATTGCTTTTACAGCAGCATTGCCCTCTGACCTCAAGTCTCCTTGGCGTCAGTGTGAACTACCGTTGTAAGGACGTGTGAACTTTTGAGCATTTCGTGACATTCCAATGTGCCAGAACAATGGTCTTCAGGTGAACACCCAAAAACCCTTTCCCTGCAATGAAGAAACATTTGACCCTTCTTCACTATGCTAAATAAGGCCGACGGTGTCTTTTTACATTCCAACTCAACTGCCACCAGCATCTAATAATCATGATAGAGCTCTGCACAGCTCTTTATATCGTTAAAAGGTTTGGACATGAAAAATCAGCTCTGTTCGTTGTTTCTGCTATATGAGTGATCTAATATTTGACTACAAGATGTAAAGAACAGTTCTTTGTTACTTTTCAAACTACCCTACCCTAAAACCCCGTCTAATCAATTAGGGCGACTCTGTAGACTGCACAACAGCCCCTGTGTAGCCCATGTAGTTTTCATGCATGCCCTAAGGGACAATCGGATTGATGCATTCATGGCACTTTTAGCACTATTTTATCATGACATTGTTCCTGACAACTCGGTAATTTCTCTCTCCGTCTGTCCCGCTGTGGCCGCATGCTGGAGAACAGCGTCCTCTTTCAACGAAATTGACCGACTTCCCGCAGTGCTCCACAGAGGGCATGGATTGAGAACCTTTTGGAACAGAGCAAAAAGAGCGGTGCGCTTGTCTGTTGTTCGTTGATACAACTGTCTCCACTGTGGGGGTAAATGGCTTTGGCATCACATAGGTGTGACTCATTAGGTTGCAGAAAGCTGGCCCTCAATTAAAATAAGATCAGCATAGTCTTATTTAAAAATGTTCTTCGAAACCCTATAAACTGAATTCTTCGCTAACTGCAACGTTAATCGGGGAGTTGCCATGATCTTGTCTATAGCTCCGAGCTTGGCAAAATAGTGCTCTGTTATTGCGGACCCCAATTTTAATTTATTTATATTAAAAATGTTGAATTCAACCATTTTTTAAACAGTTTATAATGTCGAAAGTCCTAAAATTAGATCTTAGTCTTATTGCGACCAATGTGAAACAACTGTAAAAAGCACACTTTGGTAAATAATTCCTATTTGTCGTAGTCTATTTTTTACATCCACTAAACTCCTCTGTCCCTGATACTTTTTTCATAAAGAGTCTACACATTCATACAACACATGCTGCCTTACCACTTTGTGGCCAAACTTCGGTCTTTCATAAACCCAACAGGGGACGCTCAAGTTTCACCTGCCCAATAACTTTGAGAAGGCCATACATCTAGATTTTTTTGGGTGAGTTTAGTTTACAGATAAGATTTTTTGTTATTTTGTGAAGAAATTTTGTGTCCATCGACCATCTCGTTTGTCATGGAATTTTACAGGTTATAGTCTGTTGCTAATCTATAATGCTATTTTACATTGATTGAAAGTGATCCCTGTAGATCTGGAATTTAGATCGATTAAAATGCGCCCTATCGTGATTAGCATTGGATTGGGCACCTGCTATTGCAAGTGTTAAATGGTGTGTAACTACTCTCCTCCTTGAGCAGAAGGGTGTGACTTGAAATAACCCCGCCCAACCCGCACTTTGACTGTGGACCGCTATATCAAGCCAGCCATTCAGTTATATACAGTGCTAGGCAAGAGTTTTCTTATGAGCACAAGTAAATTCTCCACTGCAAACAAGTTATTGTTGAACTGAAGAATGGACAGCTACCTTTAGCGTGCACAGAGAAGTGAGGTTGTGAGTGTTTTCGAAGACTCGAGAATTTAGACACCAGCCTACTTGGAAATAGTTTTCTCGTCATCATCATCAACAACAACTTTTAAAAATGCCTCGGTCATTCCTTGTAAAGAAGTATTTCTCAAATAAGAAACCAAATTACAGCGAGTTGGAGAGTCAGACTGGTAGGTTTTAATACTGGGGCTTATGTATTAAACATTTGAATGGTTTGGGCTGTGTATTTTGACTGCATAGATAATGGGAAAGTGCTATGTGCACACACGCAATGCGCTTCTAAACGTGATAGCATGTGTCACAAAGCATTACTCTAATTGTAATGTTGCAAGTTATACAAACTAACTTTATCAAAAACTACATTGCATGTGGACCGTGACATACTACATTGCTCTTTTCGCAGGGCGTATTTTAGATCTGAGTAGCTAAACAATGCTTTAAAGAAGGATTCTTGCAGTGCAAAGGAACTCTTGGGATAATTTCGTTAGAATATGCACAGTCAACAAGTCGGTGACTGTATGGATTGTGTATGTTGTGCGTGCTGAAAAGCCTGCCCCTTTCCTAGGGACACACAATATAGTGTTTCATCTGGTCAATTGGAAAATTTGCTAATGGAATAAGCTTGGTCAGGGCCATGGTGAATAGAGAGTTTGAATGTAACAGGACACCAGGAATGAAAACAAGTTAACTGTGTAATTAAATCATCTGACCATGTAAGTGAAAAGCCACCTGACTCTATTTCTTTCCGTTCTTTCTCTCCCTGTTTTTTTTCTCTTCTTCACAGCAGTCATCCCGGAGTGCTACCCCCTGGCTGAACTTCCATCTCGGGACAACAGCACGGCCATGACATGCTTCCCCACAGGCTTGGTCTTCAACAACTTTGACGCTCTCCCGGCACCCCTGTCCCCCATTGACCCCGTTTCACCCACCCTGCCCTCCTTACCCCTGGGACCCCTGGACCTCAGCAGCTCCCCGTCCAGCAGCAGCGGAGAGGAAGAGGAGGATGGTGGGCGTACCTCCGACCCGCCCAGCCCGGACGGCCTCCACCACAACTACCACTGTCTGAACTGCAGCGTGGGCTTCGGCAGCGCCTCGGCACTGACCCGCCACCAGCTGTCCCACAGCCCCGGTGGGGAGGAGGAAGGGAGCCTATCCATTGCGCTGCCCAGCCAGGCCTCCTCGCGCTCGGGCTTCCACTGCAAACACTGCCCTAAGGAGTACACCAGCCTTGGGGCGCTGAAGATGCACATCCGCTCTCACACCCTGCCCTGTGTCTGTACCACATGTGGGAAGGCCTTCTCCAGACCCTGGCTGCTGAGGGGACACATCCGCACACATACCGGTGAGTTCAGAGCAGATAGATTAAAGACAAATGCATACAGTGGTTAAGGAAAGGGATTACTGTAGTCTGTTTATACTGATTCCTATCTGTAATCTGTATCTTTGGCCCTGAAGAGTAGCATTGTGTGTTAAGACTGGTTAAAACCAGCGCAGGGCCGGTCATTGATATTCATTGACGAGTCCTGAGGTGTAAACAAATGTTATTGCTCTGCATGGTGCTTTCTTATCTCAGGCCCTCTGTGTTTATGCGTGAAAAGTTAGCCCAGCCAATCAGAGTCAACATGGAGCACTTGAGTGGCCAGTTGAAATGGACTTGGGGGAGACTCTTTTGTTCCTGATAGCCTAGTTTGTATCATTTGAAAAACAAAGACACGGGGATAGACCTTTTGGCCTCAAGGCCACTCGTTAGCCACCACTCAATTTCTGCATTCGGAGGATAACCTTTGTCTCCCTCTTCCCTTCCCTTCCCTCCCCCCAACCCCTTCTCCCATCAAGGCGAGCGACCGTTCTCCTGCCAGCACTGTAACAGGGCGTTTGCCGACCGCTCCAACCTGCGCGCCCACATGCAGACCCACTCGGAGGTGAAGAAGTACCAGTGCAGCTCCTGCTCCAGGACCTTCAGCCGCATGTCCCTGCTGCACAAACACACGGCGTCTGGGTGCTGTCCGGCCTCATAGGGCACCCCCCCCACACACACCTCCAGTACGGAGACGCCCCGACTAACTCGCTGAACACACGGCCCCACGTCATGGCAAATGGCTGCGCATACCAGCCCATTTGGCCCCCAAAGTGGCTTGGGTGAGAGTGCATATGGTGGATATTTTTGTGGTTACAGGCCAGCCACTGAGTGGGTATCCCCCCCCCCCCACCCCCACCCCAACCCACCCAAACAAGCAAGAGACCGAGGAGCAGCCGTTCTTATGAGTTGCTTTCATCAATGAATCTTGACAAATTTTTTTCCCAATTCATATTTTCAAACGATATGCGCACACTATACAATCCTTGCATTTGTCTGGCTGTTAGGCTATGTGTGTGTGCGGGTGTGTGTGTGTGTGTTGTGTGTGTGTGCACGTTGAACGGCAGCTGGACATGCAGTTAATTCCCAGGAAACCCTTCGGTGCCGGCCGGTCCGGGACTTTGGCCATGACGCCGCAGCTGCCCCGTGTGTGTATACTTGTGTGCAGAAAGGAGATGTCATCCCTCACCATGCTCTACATACATGGCATGCATGCATAGGAGCAGCTGTGGGTGTGTGTGTGTGTGTGTGTGTGTGTGTGTGTGTGTGTGTGTGTGCACGTGTGTTGAGACAGCTGTCAGAATGGTGTTCTTTGGAAGCAGAGTGCTGAGAGATGTGTTAGCTGTGACCCTAGTCCCTCTCACTCCACATCCATTCACTCTTGCCGACACAGGCACGCACCTACACATTGAAATATTAGGTGACTGGTAATTGTTAGTTCTTTAATGAAAGGCTTGTTGGACCAAGACACTGCTAGCCATACCCCTTTCCAAAATAAAAAATGTTTACTTGTTATAAGTGTACCAATATCATACAGTGCTTTGTGCTGTCCTACATTTCAAGATTTCGAAATGCCTAAACTGGTACCACATATTTTTTTAAGATGTGCCATTTTTTTTAAAAACAGTACGATAACAAAATGTAAAGTGTACTTTAATCCTGTACCAAAGAGTTGTTTCTATTTACTATATGATCCGCTTGCCTTTATGTAAATAATAAAGCTTTGTTCTTAAATTCTAAAACGTTGTTGCTGTTTTGTTTCAAACAACGGTTCGCAGCAGCCTCTGTGGAGTATTTGCAATGAGAGAGCACGCATAATTTTAATCAGCAAAGCACTGAGTGAGTATGACTGACAAGAAGGCATTGTGCGGCCTTGACAAGTGTGTGGTTGTGTAAGAGTGCAGACAGGTTTGTGTTCCCCAGTGTTGAACAAAGTGTGGAACACCTGCACACACCTGCTGAGCTGTCAGCGCCATGTACACAGGGCTAGCGCACGCGGGCAGCAGCACATGTGGCACGGGGGAATAAATGGAGAAACCGCAGGTGGGCAGGGCAGCAGAGGGCAAAAAAAGGAGGGATGAAAGTAAGCAAACAGTGCGACCGGCCGGAAAGAAGGGAAAAAAAGAAGGGCGTACGTGGAGAGCGAGGATGTCCGAATGCGTGACATGAAGGAGCCCGAGAGATAGCCAGTGTGAAATTAGCTGAGTGTGGGAATCCCCCATGACCCATTTCCTGCTCCGGGGCGAGACCCCAGCTGGAGACAGGAGACGCTCGGGGGCCGGGGGCCTGACACACATGCTCCAGATGTGGAGGGAGTGTGGGGAGGAAACCAAGGCACACCACTCTCTGGTCTGTCACGTGGCTCCACTCCCACACCATAGCCCACAGAGTCTGAGCTCTGAGGAGTGTGAGCCACCAGGTAGCCCATATGGCAACAATGTGTCGGCTCTCCCCGCTGGCCTCCTGACCCACACACCACTGACGCCAGCCTGTCTTGGTGAGGTAACGATGTGTTTCCTCCCCTGGCTGTGGCGTTTAGAGGGGTGCACAA
The DNA here is from genome assembly GCA_026901105.3 of Galaxias olidus. NCBI lineage: Eukaryota > Metazoa > Chordata > Actinopteri > Galaxiiformes > Galaxiidae > Galaxias > Galaxias olidus. Next base: position 203,217 of record JAPMUY010004891.1, read on the forward strand.
CAGGGCTGGGGCTGGGGATCGGGTTACCTGTGCTAGGGTGTGTAATGTAAACAGCACCCTAAAACACACACGCACGTGCACAAACACACAGACACACACACACACACGCGCACACACACATACTATAAAGCAGAGTTTGGACATGGGGGATTTTCTACGGAGACAGAGAATCAGGCTAAGGGCGTGAACTCTGCTTGATCCCCCGATGGTGTCAGGTTTGGTGGGTACAGACAGAGAGGAGCAGTGGGCGGATGGGGGGATATGCAGACCCTTTGTGGGACTTCCAGAGAAAATAGATTATGGACAACATTCTGGATTTATTGAGAGGGAGCTAAAATGGGTCATGTAAATATTTACAAATGGGGAAAGCGTTTGCACAACGATTGCACAACTTCAACGAGTAAGTGAATTGCTCCTTTCGGCAGTTCTTTTCTCAAGTGAAACCCAAGATGTGCCCTCTTGCCAGGGGGGCATTTTTGGGGCTTGGTGTGTGTAGGAGGTGCAATATCGCTCACTAGCTTTGAGGCAATGAGATCACAGGCCCTGTCGCTGGGTTTTGAAGTGAGTGAGTGTGTGTGTGTGTATGTGTGTGTGTGTGTGTGTGTGTGTGTGTGTGTGTGTGTGTGCGTGCATTCATTTGGGGGAGATCATGTTGGCCCTGTCGGTACGTTTCAATGTCCGCAACGTCACGCGTGTGCTCCATGACTAATGTGACATTCCTGAGCCATTAGTGACAGACACACAATCCTGCCATCGGACAGGAGAACGAGTCAGGGTGGGGAAATAGAAAGGGTCCGTGTCGGCTGCTCTCCCCATAGACCAGATGCACTGCAGTCCAGGACAGGAAACGCTTCTCTCTGCTGACCCCAGTTCAGAGAGCACCGAGTCCTCTGCCAAGCCCGGTGTGCTCCAAACCGTTTGCCAGGTCAAACAGCCCCGCTCTCGGCCTTTCTCTTCCTCTCTCTCCCTCCGTGGCACCACTGTTTGAGGCTGCAGGAAGTGGCCTGTCAGGCTCGTATAAACAAGAGCCATCCTAAGGCGCTGATAAAAAGCATCTGGGTGCGGCTCCGGACATGGTTGTGAGGGCCTGACTGTGTGTCTGTGTGTCAGAGGGAGTGTGAGTAAGTGTGTGAGTGTGTGTGTATGTTTATGTGATGGCTACTCCAATGCTTGGCATTGCCTGATATCACTTTTGAGCGTGGTATTTCATATTTTGGGTATGAGTGCTTTGCGGGTGTTTGTGTGCGTTTAATGTCATAGCCTGAGAAATGAAGTGACTCACTGGGGATCGGGTTCGAACCCGGAGGGTCTAGTCGCTGGGGTAACGTTACCCACTGCCTCACGCAAGGTGCTGTCAGTGGCTTTGATGCCGAAAGGTTCGAGCGAGACAACGTCCTCGCGGAACAATGCCGGCCTGCCTCTCTTCTCGCCTTCGCCGAGTCATTTGTGGTTGCGGTCTGGTTATTTTCTCCACGGTAGCGTTTGGCAACGGTCTGTTTCATAGGGGTGAGGCTGTGTCGTGACGTTACCATCTAGTTGACTGCGTGTTGCTGCTCATCAACAGTAATGAGTAAAATGTGATTCCTGGGAGGCTATCTGGAGTTGGGATGTGTGCTGTTTGGTAAGGTGGTCGGAAGAATAGAACTGGAACGAACAGAAATGGGGAAAGGGAGAGAGGGATTGACGGGTGGCTGAGGCATTAGAGGGCTGCTGTAGCCTGGAAAGCCAAAATAATAAGTGAGTTTTGTGAGTGCCTTTTTTTATTTTTTTTGGGTGGAGATTGGACTGTGCAGAGGACTGGCACATGATGCAGTGGCTGCTGCATGACTGGGACAGAGTGCACAGGAACACTCCGCACACACACAGGCCCAAGAGGCTCTCTCTCGCAGAGCCCACATCTCTGGACAAATAAAGCAGGCTTATCCAAGGCCAGGATATGGCCTCCAGGAGGTACACACCGTTTCCTGCCCACCTCCAGTTCCGGTGTGTGTGTGTGTGTGTGTGTGTGTGTGTGTGTGTGTGTGTGTGTGTGTGTGTGTGTGTGTGTGTGTGTGTGTGTGTGTGTGTGTGTGTGTGTGACTCTTCCTACACAGAGCTTCTCTGTCAGAGGTTAGAGGATGAGGCATGAATGGGCTGGGCAATAAACAGACAAGAGGACGCTTGTTGCAATTGTCTGTAAAAGATCAGGGCCCAATCCTAACCATTGAAATAAATCCATTGAAAAGGCACAGGCACATGAATAGGACTTAAATGTAACCCTGTCCCTGACGTACGAATTTCAATTGGATATCCCCTGGTCGCAAAGTCATAAAAGATTTGAAGGCTGAATTCTTGTTAATGCGTTGTGAGACACTGAGCGATGAGCTGAGGATGTATGCATGTCTCATTTGAAACTCCTCCCCATGCTGTGTGTATGTGGAACAGAGAGCATTAGAGGGCTAGCAAAAAACAGATGGCAAGCTAGCAAGTCATGACCTGCAACGGAGTAAGGGAAGTGCACGACTACGTTCAGTAAAAAAATAAAGGAAATTAAAGGAAATGCCGAGGCCGTGGAAGAAAAGATAAAGAAATGCAAAGTCCACGTTTTTCTTTTCTTCCTTTCATTACATTGAGTGCAGGATAAAATGTTTGAAAATCAAAAAGCTGAGATCGTGGTGTCGTTTGTTCAGGGGACTTTCTGTAGGGGCGTGGTCTCCGGGCACTTAACCACCACACGAAGCTGAGGTAAGCACGGAGAGGTGGGCGACCACCTGTGGCCTCTTAAGTCTTTGGACCTATCTGTTTCCCTCATCTCCCTCTTCCCTTGTGTTCTGCAGCTATGCGGCCCCCGGGGTGCTGGAGGTGGTGCTGAGAGGTGCAAGGTGCACCGTTGTCCTCCTGTCAGGGCCTGTTCGGACCTGGAGGGGCCGCCAGGGAGGGACCCGGGGACTCCTCCATTGTCCCCACACATTCCAATCAGTGAAAGATGGACCGGAGAGAGAGAGAGAGAGAGAGAGAGAGCGGAGCAGAGGGTGGGGGGGGGGGGGGGGGGGGGGGGCGACTGCTTAGAATATTTGTGTGGCTGCAGGACAGCATGCCCCCCCCCCCCCCCTCCACCCCCACACAGTGAGGCTCCCATTTCTCGCTCCATCCTGTCCTGTCCCTGGAGGAGCCGCAGGGCACCCGAATGCACCTGCCTGAAACACACACCCCCGGGGGCCAGACGGTTATCTCACCATATCCTCGGTGATACAGAATCACTGCATGTGCCACAAACATGGGTGTCGCCTTTCATCGTGCTGCGCCTTCACTGTCAGTTGTGGAACTCCGGGGGGCCTGGGATCATGTTGCTCAATTCAGACACCATTCCGTCCTAACGCTACGGTAGTTCAATTTCTATTATTAAAAAAAGATTTGCTAGGTTGCTGGACGTGTACAGGTTGTGGTGAAACTGGCTAGATGTCTTTATGCTGTCAGAAGAACCCCCCAAAGAAACAGCAAACATCGAGCATATTTACCATTTTCTTCCAATGACCAAACATGCTTCAGACTCATGTCACTTCCAATGAGGAGGTCACTTGCAAAACCAGCTAAGTCAGAGAAAGTTCATCATTCAGAAAAGTTGATTTTGTGTCACATGTTTTTTTGCAAAAAAAAAAATTTATGTAATTTATACCGACTTAGAATCATGTTTTGAATGTTCTCATTTGAAGTGGAACGTCATTGTGTTAGCCAAGGGGACTAACTCTGATTGATGCTTTGCAAGTGGCCTCCTCCAATGTTCATACAAGGGGAATAACATGCAAAAGCTACTGTAACATTTTGGCCACAGGTTGAATATTACTGCTCTTCTCATGTCAACGCATAAGAAGTTGTTGGACCCACCCAGACCACCGAGGATCATACCAGATTATCCCGCCTAAAAACTCCTCGGAAACGAACTGCCTCGTTCACAGACATATGAAAACACAACAAAGTAATAAACATGGCTTCATTCTAGTTAAGAAACGTTACAATCTGGCTGTATCCATGATGCATTCAGTGGTAAATAGAGACCTGTTTCCTAATGTCACGGTGATTCCTTTCCGAAATCTGCACTCCCTGACAGAGTGCTAGCCTGGACTTGCAAGCCAGAGCACATGCACAGACGTGTGTGTGTGTGTGTGTGTGTGTGTGTCTGTAACTCGACTCTCTTGAGCCGAGCCATTAATGACAGGTGTGTCACCCTCTGACCACACCCCCAGGCTGCTCGGCACCTCCTGTCCCCAACACCTGTCCCCTCCGTCTGAGACAGGACCTGTGTCTCTACGTTCTCCCCCTCCCACGGCTCTCCAACACACACACACACACACACATACACTGTCGCACTGGTTTGTTTTGGTAGGAGGGCAGGTTGCTGGACTGTGGCGGGGCTTAGGGGGGGGGGGTGCAGGCCGGCAGGTCTGGTGGCCAGCTTGGCTGCAGCCTCCCTGAAGTGTTCCTACAGCTGTTCTTCTGAAACCAGAACTCTCACTATGCCCCCCACCTCCCATCGCTCCTTCTCAGTTGTCCCTATGCTAACACGGTGACATCTCCAGCCATACAACCAGATCCCCCACACTCTGACCCACTCCCAGACATCACATCTGGCCGGATAGCTCATGGAAGCAGATGGGGCTGTCTCGGAGCGTGCCCCTTTTCCCAAAATGTTGAACAACAAGATCCACCATGCGAATGTTGTATATCGACGTGCGTCTGTTTGCATGCAGGAGTGCGAGAGAGAGAGAGAAAGAGAGAGAGAGAGAGAGAGAGAGAAAGAAAGAAAGAAAGAAAGAAAGAAAGAAAGAAAAAGAAAGAGAGAGAGAGAAGAGAAAGAGAGAGAGAGAGCAAAACAAAACTTTGTGGGGTATTCACTTGTTCAACCAATTACATTCTCCTCCGCTCTTTATATTTTTAATCTTTGTGTTCAGATTACCAGCTACGAGCCCTGACCAGAAGAAAAGGCAGCGTGAAACAAGCATAAAGATACATTAACTGCACAGAGGTGATAAATTAATTTACATATTTTCCACACACAGACACAAATGTGGGTCTACTCACTCACTTTACCCTAGCACACACGTTGAAGTCATTACTCCACTTTGTTATTGTAACCTAAAGGAAAATAGCCCCCTAAGGAGGCTGCTAAGAGGATTTCCATATGACCCTGTTGGTACTGTGCCTGTGCCACCCGACCTTACAGACACACACATACACACACACACACACACACAAACACATCCGACGCATCTCTTCACAAAGCTTTACCAGATGTGCCCACTTCCTCTACTGCAGTGATGCCACAAGGACCAACATGGATTGTAAGAACCACAGGCCACACACATTTTTTAAATAATATTAAAGTAAGGGCAAATTTCCTTTTTTTTAATAAAGACCATAATAAACTGCAGAAAAAAAGATTATTCATTTTGGTCAAATATAAACTATTTTACTGCTATGACGTTTAAATGTAATTCAGTCAGACAAACCCGTCCGTCTTAAACATTTATTAAATGTGAATACATTTCAGTTTGGCATGATTGGGTCTGTTAAGTGTTTTGAGGTTCGCTCTTGTAACATATCTGGGAGGCAGGGAGCACACATCGATCATCGATCCCCCTTTGGAACGGATTAGTAGACCCGAAGTGGCATTTGGTGTGGAGGGGGAGTATTTTACCATCACTTTATCTGACAAGCACAGAAGCTAACTTTTATTTAACCCCCCCCCCCAGGTGTGTCAAGTGACTAGTGTGTGTAGCACACGCAGTATGACGACAGCGCACAGACTTTGAGTATATGCCTGAACATTTGCTGAAGCGCCATAAAGTTCAGACATAAAATTGTTTTTTGTCAGGCCAACATCAATGAATGATACACGCGGACGACAATGCAATTTAAGACGATCTGAAACACAATCTTTAGCTCATCCTCACAGAAAGCCCCAGACTATGTGAGAAGGTTGTAAATACAACTGAGATGAAGAGACCACCCACTTGTAAATGTGAAACGAAATGATTGTTTATTTTTGTTGGTTCGTTTAGACTCTGCTGGTTTCTTCACATGGGCCTCCTCCTTATTCACTTTTGCTTCTGTGAACATTTAGTTTGATCTCCCTCTGCTTGGACTTCCTATCAAACTTCTTTTCTGGTCCTTCTCCTACTTGAGTTTTTACATAAGCAATGGTCCCTCTCTTTTCATTCTTCTCCTTCCGGTTATTTTCAATCACACATTATTGTTCCCCTTCACAGTCTTTAGCCTTCCGGAAAAAAAAATATTGTCACTTCATCCGAGATGTTCTTGTCTGCTTGTCTGCCTCCTTCCAGCAACCACCTCCTCAGCCACACCATCACAGTAGTTTTGAATCCTCCCGGAACTCAGTTTCTCACCATTTCACTTCTAAAGCCTTGTTCTATTCCATTCAGTTTCCTTGTCTCGAGGTTTTCATCTCGAGAAAAGGGCCATGAACCACATCATCACAGACAATTGATCACAGACAAATCAAGCCTAACCACAATTCTTTTAAAAAAGAAATTATCAATGTCCTGGATGGACTTTGTAAATAAGAATGTGTTCTTAACTGCTTAAATCAAGGTTGAATAAAATAAAATACAAATATGTTCTGACCAAGTCACAATTCACAAAGACCATTTGGAGTTAGCGCTTAGTCTGTGGCTAATAAACGAAGGCTAATATCCAGAGTGGAGAGAAGGACATACAGATAGACACACTGTTTACACTGGCACAGCACTGTCTGTACCATAAATCAGTGCAAGAATAGTGCTGTTTAGCCCATAGTGACACCACACACACACACACACACACACACACACACACACACACACACACACACACACACACACACACACTGTCCCAGGCGCATACGTTTCTGATCCACAACAGCTGGGTAAATCTGGGCCACATTGTCATCATTCTGGCAGGGGGGGCTTGCAGCAGGTTCAATAAGGTACTCGCACAGGGGGGCCGGGGGGCTGGGGGCCCCCCTGCGGTCCAGGGCCCTGGAGGTCTGGACCTCTAACTGTCACTCTCAGATTATACGCCAGAATCGCTAAATCACTACTTTGTCAGGACAGGCTAAGGTATTTATCTGTGCAGCACATAATGTGTGCCACACATAAAAGCAGGAAGTTAGGATAAGTCTTCGACATACCACATGTTCTTCATTTAATTGCTATGTAGTCCTCAATTACACATGTTTTTACCAGATTACCTTTACCTCCCCTTAACCCCACCTTGAGGCGTCACAGCGCTCCATAACACTTCCACGCTAAATGAGCAACACACATCTTATCAACCAATCATCGACACCTCTCCTCAAGGGAATGGAGGTGGGGTTGGGGGTGGGGTTGGAGAGCCGCTGGGAGGGACAGGAAGATAAAGAGCGGCCTAAATGAAGTAATAACAGACTTCCAGCCAGTTTAGCCCGCCCCCCTCCCGTCGCTTCCCCCACCCCAGTGAAAAGCCTTCACAGGTGCAGAGAGAGAGAGAGAGAGAGAGAAGGAGTGAGAGTGTGTGGTTGAAAAAAAAACACAAAAAAAACAGCGCAAGATGAAAAGAAGGAGTAGAGAATAAGAGCACCTGCTTTGCTGTTCCAGAGCTTTCCTTTACTGGCCCAGGCTTGCAGTGCGCCACCCAGAGCAACAGATTCCCCATTCCTCTCTTGCTCGGCTATGTGAACCACGGCTGACTGGGGTCACTTCACTTTGGAGCACGTGGACATGGGAGAAATGTGAATGGAAACGTTCATCCCAGAGAACATCCATTGAGCCATTTTGTGAGCCATTCTGTTGCTCTAAACATGGTATCAGCTTGCCTATAGAATGCATGTGCTCAGAAGTGAGCCGATTCACACGTGTGCACATTGTTCGAAGAACTTTAGGTTGGAAGTCCAACTGCTTGGCCCGCTGTGTGATGGAGGTATCCTAAAATGAAGCACCGCATGCTAACCCAGAACGGATGGTTCTGTCCCCTTATTTCAAAAGGTCCCCACACCTCCAAACTCTACCGGAGAAGTGGTACACTGGCAAAAACTAAATGTTCACACAGGCTGGCTATGTAAAACCACAACTCTATCAACACACACACACACACACACACACACACACACACACACAAGCAGATCCCACACAGGCTCATTAACCTCCTGGGAGGGGGGGCTGGTGGTGGGGGCATCAAAGTGGCAGGATCACTGCAGACTCACTGAGGCAATCCTACCATGGGGGTCTGGAGCCGCAGCGTCTCACCCCCTAATGAGAGGCCACGACACAAACACACAAAGTGACCCCTCAGGACCAGCTGGAAAAGAGAGTAGGGCATGCCTCGTCCGCCCTCTCGCCTCCTCCACCCCCCACCCTTCTCACCCTCCACATTCCGCCCCCGGTGAGTCGGCTGGGACAGTTCGTTGTCACCACTGGCCCATTTGTGTAGGGGCTTGAAGTGCTCACCTCCCTCCATACCTTAATCCCCCAGGGCAGTGGGAGAGAGAGAGAGAGAGAGAGAGAGAGAGAGAGAGAGAGAGAGAGAGAGAGAGAGAGAGAGAGAGAGAGAGAGAGAGAGAGAGAGAGGGAGCGCGAGGGGGAGGGGGAGGACAGAGAACACCAGGAGGGAGGCCGAAAAACCCTGGGATGAGTGAGAGAGATGGGTGCCATAGAGCTAGTTTTACAAGTGTAATGACCGGCCAGCTTTTTCCGTATAATGGATCCTGTATTCTCTCTGCTTTATAAAAAGGCCAGTACAGGAATGATATGTTTGTTAACCTATCGAATGTGTGTGTGAGTCGGGGGTAATGTATAGCACATCAATCCGGGTATTAATTTAAATCCGGGTATTAAACCGTTATGAGATAGCGAGAGACCCCACACTGCTGTATTCTGTCAATCAGCACAACTGATGGGGAGTGACTGACCCCTTCAGAGTGGGCGGCCATGTGGAGAGAGGGGGGGGTCTCTTTCCAAATACCAGCGGGTCCGAAAGGCAAGTGCAGTGGGAGGGGGAAAGAGGGGTGCAGGGTCAAGGCAAGGCACCTTGCAACAGCTGGTCCCAATTATCCGTGGAGGGGCGGGGGAGTGCACGGGGGCTGCTAGGGCATGTGTGTACGTGAGAGTGTGTGTGTGTGTCTGATGGGAGGGGGGCATAGCGGGGCTGAGACCACTGGCGCCAGGAGAGGAGCAACAGGTCAGAGAGGATGAAGATTATAAAAATACTAGCAGGCAGTTGCCCTTGGTGTGGCTAGTGCACTGCATGCTTGTGTGTGTGTGGGGGGGGGGGGGGGGGGGGGGGGGGGGGGGGGGGGGGGGGGGGGGACGCTTCTGGTGTACTTCAGAAAATCAGTGCCAGTGGATTTGCACTGAAAATGTGCCTGATTTTCAGTGCATACTGTAGATCAGCTGGATAGTAGCAGGGCTGCGAGTTCTTTCTCACATCCTGTTACATAACCGTGCGGTAAGAACCAGCTGGGCATGACGAGTGCAATACAAATTCTTCACTGATTTTATTCCCCATTGAAAAATCATGCATTTGAAAAAGTTAAGAAACTTTTACAAATTTAAATAATTTCAGCCTGTAACCAAGTCCACAGAACACTGGGAGAAACTGACATGTTACTACACAAAGCACAGGACAAAAAGTGTGGCTACTATGGGGAAGACCATGTGCCAGGATGCAAACACTACTTTTACATATAATTGAGTCCATGTTGCCCCCTGGTGGAGAAACATGAACTAGCCTCAATAACATAAAAGAGGTTTTAGAACCAGGTAAATAGCCAGAGAGCGCTTTATTTTCCAACTGTGGACGAGTACAATTTACACCCAATATTTACTTCAGATCCATTCACTGCTGAGGACATCCTGAGGGAAATCTCCTTTTACAATCTTTCACAAAATATATTTTAAAAACAAAGTGCAAAACGTAGATCAACAAGCAGCTTCCTGACCCAATAGTTCGGTTCTCTTCCTCTTGCGTCAGGCAGCAGACGCTTATATTTTGGTAAAAAGAGGGTGACATATTTAGTGTCCACAATGAGCCTTTGAAAGACTGAGGCAGCATTGAGCATGTAAGGTTACATAGAACTAAATAAATAGCAACAGTAGAAATACAATACTTAATACACCATAAGGATAAACACATTCCAAGTTGTAAACAACACCAAACGCACTGCAAATTGTAAACTAAACAAAAATGTATACTTTGAAACCAAATCAAAATGTTCTTTAAATCAATATGTAACACACTTATCAGGTAAATAAAATCTGTCACCCCATAACAATGCCCTCTTACTCAAACCAGTTCTAGTCTCACTGCTCACAGATACAGAGGCCATCAGTATGCCTGGTTTGTGTTAAAACGGTAAAAAAAATATATAAGCGTTGACAATAAAGTTTCAACGATTGATTAAGACAATGCCCTGGAAAGTAGAAACATGGACGACTGTTGACAAATTAAAAAAAATAAATAAATACACATTCAACCCCGGAATCGAACTACGCTCATGATTTGATTGTCCATAAAGGGTGTCTGAGGGTGACTCAGCCTGACATGGATAAAATGTCGGAAATAAACATAGAGCAGGGAAGTAAATAGGAAAGATATGATATACATTAACATCTTCCAGACTTCCATTACTGATGCAAATACATGATGACACAAGATACTGGAACACTGGTATATTGGAAAAGGCCAGATCCTAAAATCAGAGACTATAAGACCAGCCATCTGAAAACACAGGTTGAAAAAAATTTAATGGGATAAAAATAAATGGAAGATTGCAAAAAGCTAGAAACCCTAGCACTAGAGATTTAGAATAAACCATGGTCTAGGTTTATAAATGTTCCTTTCCCCAAAGAAGGCTGATAGCAGGGAATATATTTAAGGTGGCTACGTCTTCAATTGCCAGTCTAATAAGAAATCACCTCAAACTGGAGGCAAATTTTTTTTACGTCAGATGTGCTATCTGACTTTTCTCTCTGCTTACAAATACTCATTAGCTCTCTGGTGGTAGAAAAATATATAATTTTCGTTCTGATTCTACCTTAGATCGCATTTTTCAAAAAATAGATGTGCTTGTCCTCCTTGGGGGGAACAGCCGTTGCTTGACTGTGCTTCCATTGACCGGCGTCAAAGCGCTTCCTCTCTGGCCCCCTTCATCGTCGCTGTCCTCCCCCTCGTTGTTGTTGGACCAGCTGGCCTTCAGTGGCGTGAGCTCGGGCGCGATCACATCTCCGTCCTGCACACACATGCACGTGGACAAGCAAGCGTCACACGTGCAGTTAGGAAGCGCCTGTTACGCAACACAACCCCTATTTTGGGACTGGCTGTTTCGGTCATGGGTCGAACAGGACAATCAGGGCACTTCTGTGGCCATATCAAATAAGCAGTTGCCATAGATCCCCTATTATAGAGACTTTGAATGGAAGTATTTCTTCCACCACGCTGAGAGGCGGTGGTACCTGAGGTTTGGAGAAGTTCATGCCCATGCACCACTGGACAAAGTACTTCTTGGCTGTCTCCACGCTCCGCTCGTCCGTCTTCTTCAAGTACACCCGGATCACCTGCTCGGAAAAGATCTCCGGCAGCAGCTTGGAAACCTGGAAGTTCAACAGCAGCCAATGGCGTCAATGGATATGGAAAAAAAAGGGGACTTCTAAAGATTCCATTTTCAGGACGATATACAATAGCAGAAACGGACAGAGAGAGAGACAGAGAGACATAGAGAGCACATTATGAAAAGGGCGTAGTTCCCTTTAAAAGGCTTTGGGTTCCTGGAAACAGTTCTGACCTGGTTCTTCCGGATCTGGATGGCTTTGGTGGGGTCCTCCTTGCAGTAGAACCTCACACTGTTTATTGGGTTTTTACCCTTCATCCCGTAATCCATATTAATGACCTAAAAAAGGATGGTTCAGGAAGCAATAAACCTAGTTTCAGTCAGCCTTGGATTCATTATTATTATTCATTAAATGTAAAAATGTAAATGCGTAATGAGAGGAATGAGATCTTCAGGCACCGAATTAAATTAAACTAACTGAGGTTAACTATAAAGATGGAGGACGTATACGGCCTTTTATTTAGGAAGCCCTTAATGATTCCTCTAGGGTTAAGATGCCACATATTCACATTGACTATGAAGTCCTCCGCGTGCAGATCGGCATCGTGTGGGTCCCCCTCGGGCCTGGATTGGGCCACGCCTTTAGCCCAGTCGAGACGCATCTCCTAGTAGAAAAGGGAAAAGGAGGGGTCAAATGCTCATCCGTGACCTCCGCAGTAGGGCATAGGGAGAAACCAAAACACACACACACACACACACACACACACACACACACACACACACACACACACACACACACACACACACACACACACACACACACACACACACACACACACACACACACACACACACACACACACCTGAGTGACCTTCAGCTGGACCTCGGCCTGGGTCTGGCCCAGGCACTTGTAGAGGCGTCGGCGGCTGATGTTCTGGAGGATCTGTCTGGCCTCGGCCAGCTCCGGGGACGAGGAGTAGAGGATCTGTTCATACACGTGGTCTGTAGAGGGCGGGGGGGGGGCAGAGTATGGCAGAGGTCAGATAAGAGACGCTGGATTGTCTCTCACAGGGAGGGGCAGAGTACAGGGTAAACCACAGATAAGGCCACGCACGGCCCTCCCGCTGACTTTCCCTTTCACTTTCTTTCCTCCACCACACAGCGGCCTCCGCGCAGCGACTGACCTGTGAGCTTGCTGTAGGCCTCCATGTCGTCTATGGCCGTGGAGAGCGTGCACATTCGTCCCCCCGAGCCCGGGATCTGGATGTGGGGGTCCGCCTTGATGAAGGCCTCGGTGATCCTGGTTAACGACGGTGACACTTTAGGGACTCTTAATTTTTCACATGCGTGATCGCATTACGAGAGCGGCGGTAGGCGCGGGCAGAGCAGAGCAGTTCGCCGCTGTACTTACATGGTCTCCACGATGTTGCCCACTTTGTGCTGGTAGGCTCTCCTGTGGAGGCAGTTGCGAGTGTGGAACATGTCGTACAGGTTGCCCACTTCCTGTTGGAGGAAACGCACCCGCATAACACGGAGAGAAGTGAGTCAGATGTCTACCGCCATCGTCTGGCCTGACCGTTCTGTTCGTGTGGTGGGCCGACGCGTGGAGACCTTGTCTCTTGTGCAGATGTGCTTCTTCCCATCCACCTCGCACACGCGGGCAAACTTGAGGTAGCGGTTGTAGTCGAAGTTGTTCTGGATGCCCAGGTGGTGACAGTCCCTGTGAGAGAAAGAGAGGAGAGAGAGAGAGACCAAGGGGGAGGGAGAGAGAGAGAGAGAGAGAGAAAGAGAGAGAGGGGGGAGAGAGAACGAGACGGGAAAAACAGAGAAAGAACGCCAGAACAATACAATTATACAAAATGGCAGTACATAGTATATGTTTGACATTTAAGTAAAATGCTATGGACGTTCACAAAGACACTCCACCTGGCAAAGTAGTCCCACTTGTCCACGTCGATTCCGTTCTTCTTGTTGGCCACGATCTCGTAGAGGAAGGACTTCTCTTCCGGCCGGCCCTTGTAGGGCCACTGTGGAAAGAGCAGGAGAAACCCCAGAGGTCAGAGAACTGTGGGTGGAGAGGAGGGAGGGATTCTATAGAAGTGACCCATCCAGGTGAACAAATCTTAATAACGATTCATCAAAGCTGAACCCCCCCCCCCCCCACCACAGCATGCTGTCAGCTTAAAGGGGTCCTGCAGCTAGGAGGTGTGCCGTAGCGACTGACCGGCTGCCCTCGGCGGAGGGAGGTGGTGGTGTCCAGGGGCCCGGCGATCTGCTCCTTGATGAACACCAGGTCGTCGGGCAGGACCAGGCCGTGCTCCCTCAGCACCCCCTCCAGGCCGTTCTCCTTCACCAGGTGGTCGAACATGGCCAGAGACGCCGTCTCGTGCTGCAGGGGACGCACGCATAAAAACGCTGACCTTCAGTCCAGTGAAGTTTCAGCGGTTTCAGCGGTTCTACCATTTGCGCTTCGCGATGGCCAACGGAAACAAAAGCGAAACGACCGACTCATCAGTTAGCGCGCTGTTTGTTTTTACGGCTATGTAAACAAACTTGCCAGGGTACAAAGGCGTAGGACTTTAATCTCTGCCACGGTAGCCAGATGACGGACCTGGGGTCATAACTTACATGAACATCACCCAGCTTTATCAGTGGCAATAAGCCAGCAGTTAGAGTCAATAAAAAGAGATGCTTGCTATCTCTTTGACAGCTGTTCTTTGGACACGCATGTTTGAGCAGGAATGCTACACGAGGTATTTGGTGGGCATTTATTAATGTGAGTCGTTTCTTTCCTCTCTGCCCTCCATTATTCAGAAGTTTCAGTGAAACCATTGCAGGGGCTTCTGAAATGAAGGGCATGACGCTGCTGAACACTGCACCTGCTGAAACTAGCGCAATAAATTCAAACCGAAAGAGAGGAGGGTGGGGTTTCTTACTTTCCACTTGGTGTCTGGGCGCACTTTAGGGATGAACATCCCATCAAACATATGCGAGAAAGGGCCATGTCCTGCACAGAGGGAAAGAGAGGGTTAGCTACTCAAAAATAATAAGACCAGAAGAGGAAACAATTAGATGTTACTCAATTTCAGAAAATATTATCATACATACAACTCACTCGTTTAAAGTCTCAAAACTTTCAAAGTTGTATGACTATGTACGCAAATGTTTCAAGATTGTTCATTTCAAAATGTACAATATGGAGTGTTCAATTTCACGTAAGTCATCCTCTTATGGATCTTTTGTTTCAATGTAACAAAAAAAAGTAGAATGTTAACATTTTTTAAATGGATTCCTGCACATCACATTTGAAACTGAAAAGAAACGAGAGCCCTATATGAGAACTAAATAAATAATGGGTTACTAAATGGATCAACTGAGGGTTGGACGGGAACAGTACTTCTGTGTGGGAGTGTTTTTTGGCCGCATACCAAGGTCGTGGCAAAGGCCTGCGATCTGCACACACAGGATGTCTCGATGAGATATGTTGAGCTCTGGCTGCCTGTCAAAAAGAGACTGGACCAACCGGCCTGCAAGGTATCCCACACTGAAAAGAAAAAAAAAAAACACAATGATTATAACCAATTCTTTTAAAAACGACTTCCAAACTGCCATCCTAGTAACAACAAAGCACAAAAATAGCTCCCGGGAACAGACAGAGCATAAAGCTCGTGCCGCATGGAGAGCCGTGATTACAGTGTATCATAACCGACGTGCACACAAAGCGGTGTCCATTTAAAGGGAATGAGGTCCTACCCGATGGAGTGTTCGAAGCGGTTGTGCGATGCCCCTGGGAAGACAAAGTACACTCCCCCAAGCTGCTTGATGAAGCGCAGTCTCTGGAATTGGGGAGTGTCGATGATGCTGATGAGGAGAGGGTGCAACTCCACATGGCCGTGGATGGGGTCGTTAAACACCTTTTTAAGGACAACAACAACAACACCCGGGTCTGAATTAGAAGTTTACTGGTCGGAATTCTGTATCCTTTATTAAACCAGGCGAGTCCAATTCAGATGGACATCTCTTTTGCAAGGGAGCCCTGGCCAAGAGGAAAACGTCAGTATAAAACAACAAACATAAATATACAAACACAACAGTAAATTCTATTTTTTCTACTCCCTGATATCGGCGTCGCTAAATATCGGTCGGCCTCTCGTCTGAATGAGTACAGCGCTCACACCCACAACAGACAAGCAACATCTAGTCTGAAGACAAAAGGATAAAACCTAAATGACTACCTCTGCTATTACCACACCCAGAATAGACAAGCAGCATCTAGTCTGAGGACAAAAGGAAAAAAAAACTAAATGACTATTTCTGCTATTACCATTCCCATTGTGTTCCACTCTCTGGTTCAATTTCCCTGTCTCTCAGTTTCTCTCACATCCCTGTTTAGGTGGGGCAAAAGTGAACAATAGAGAATACAGTGGAAGAGGAGAAAGAACACCTGACTGGTTTGTAGTACAATACACCCTTCCAACGAAAGTCTAAAATGCACCAGACTCTTCACATCATTCACTATCTTTCTTTCTCCTATTAGCTATGGCCTTGTGCAGAGGAAGTTGTTTAGGGAGGACATTGCACTACCTTGACCGTCTCAGACTCTGCTGCTATCTGGAAAAGCTTCCGGAGCTTCTGGAGGACATGCAGCCGCTCACCCAAGGGGCTGAAACAGGAATAAGTGATGTTAGACGAAAGGAAGAACCGAAACACCGAATTGCCGGTGTCAACCACAGTCAGTGAAACTAAAATTAGGAATGGGAAGGTTTGTACATTCTACCCTCAATAAAAGAGGTTGTATTTGGGTTGGTTGCTTATACCAGGGTTTCCCAACCGGTGTCAGACATCATCAGGCGTGCCGCAGAATTTTGGGAAAGTCACATTTGAGAAAGATAAACAGATCTTTTGTATTAAGTTTGATTCAGTTTTACATGATCTGGGGTGTGCTGTAAAATAAATAAGTTTATGCAAGTGTGCCATTGGTTGGAAAAGGTTGGTAAACGCGTGCTTATACAAAGTTTGCCATGCAATGTTAAAGGTGGTGTTAGGCTCTCATGTCTTACACAACTCCCATCTTCTCCAGGTCAGTCTTGTCAAGCTCTGGCAACATGTTTCCAGTGATCTGTTCTTCTATTTGATAAAAGAGAATGAGAGACAAAAATAAGAAGTAATTAATACCTGAAGTGGTTTCCTGCCAACAGCTTTTTCTCAGCTTCACTTTCTTTTAGACAACCAGGTGGATAACCTGGTTGTCATCATGAAAACCAATAATATAAAATATCGTTTTTTGTAGCGATGTTAATCACATTGGTTAACAAACAAATTCATCTTTATCACGAAACACTGTTGTTAATTCCATGTTTGTTTACTGGGTAGGAAGTCAACATTAGGTAATATAGGTATCCGTTAACTTGAAACGGACATTCTAAGAAATGACCGGTTTACAGTTACACTATGAATTAAAATACTTGAACAAGCTAGCTAACCAATGGTTTTTTGACTAGTGCTAGCTGAAGAACACAAACCTCGGAATGTGTCCTCCCATTGCTCCAGTCCTTCTCTCTGCAAGTATAAGCAAGTGTCATTTATGTCCCACTTTCTGTAGTCTGTGTCCCGACGGTATGTCACCACAGAGACACATTTCTCTGGGGTTTTAAAATTGTCAACAATCGCCGGATTATTTCTTGGACGTTTTCTACTTTCCATATTGATAACGACAATGTTGTCAACCCTACAGAGCCCAAATCATCGGAGTACTAACGAAAGTGGAGACAATATTTCGCGGGAACACTTTATAAACGAATAAAGAGCCGCCTTCTTGTAGCGAGAACGATTTAGTAGGCGGAACTAAATGACGAACAAGTTTTGTTTCTGTGAGGTTGGAGAGGAGGCAGGACTAAATTTGAGATCGCGGCCATGCACACTGTTTACTATCGCCATTCAATGTAAGTTATTTGCTTTCGCTGCGCTGCTCTCAATAACCATGCTAGTCTTACGCCCAAAAATATTTTAATTTAAGACAGTTTTTTTATTATTATCTTCCGAGTAGAACAATGTGTTGTCAGTGTATAATACATTCTTAGAGCCTTTATTCTGAAATTCCACAGTGAATTGTTCAGACAATTGTTGTGCAGCTACCTGAGGTACTTTAAAATATGTCTGCAGTGGAATTAGTGACTGGAAACAGGTCATTTCTGAGTAGTAGTAGCGTTTTGTCGACGGATTGTTCACTTTTTTGAAGTTGAGAAACCGTACCGCAGCAACGGAAGTTTACTCGCAAGAGGAAATACCGTGCCGGTGTCGCAACCAGATCTCACTACCAACACGATAGTGCTGCCCACGTTGCGACATCGTGGATCATGATTCGCTAGTTCACGCCGCTTCGCTCCTTAGTTACTGTTGCTATAGCAAACATACTAGTTTGTCACAATCTACCTTAATATTCTTCAGATCAATTCCAATTTAAGATTACGTTTTTTAAATAAGAATAAGTATCAATAAATTACACTTTTATTATGATACTTAAGGTAAACAATGGAACGAAGTGGTGGAGAGAACCAACGAATCATGAGCCACACTTTTGCAATGTGACGTGGGGCAGCACTATCATGTTGGCAGTGAGATCTGGTTGCAACCAGACCGTCCTGACGTTGAGTCACTGGCCTTGTTTCTTTAATCTGACTAGATTGGCCTGGATAAATAAATACTTTTTGTAATACTATAGAACCGAATAAAGTTTTTTTGTTAGAAATAATACTTCCATATTATAAAGAAGCTTTCATCATATTAGTCTTAAATCCACATGTTTGAACAGTCAGGGGCCAGCGGCATTGTACTGTCCCAACATCTAACAGGCAGGGTGTAACGTTATGTGGATGTGCCATTTGCCCCTCAAAATGTCTGTGCACTGCCTTGGTTAATAGGGTCTTAAAAACATGTTTAGCCCAGCAGTTATATAGGTAACTATGTTGTTGTCCCTATGTGACTGACTGAAGTCAAGTGGCCCTCTGCTGCTGTAGCCCATCTGCCTCAAGGTTTGACGTGTTGTGCATTCTGAGACGCTTTTCGGGCTTACCACAATTGTACAAAGTCAGGTCATCTGAATTACCATAGCCTTTCTGTCTGCTCAAACCAGCTTGGCCATTCTCCGTGGACCTCTCACAACTGCAAGTCACTGAAAGTTTTTTCTTCTTCATTTTCTACTTTTAATTGAGGGATATTGTTGATTGACATAGCAGCATGCATAATTGTTTTACCACACTTTTCTCATCCCAACAAAGGTTTCCCCCTATTCACCCACCAAGGTTAGTTATATTTATTCACATAAAAGTAGCATAGTAGTATCTTCCCTTGGTAGCAAGAAACAGAATTATGTGAGTGCAAACGTAATTTGTGTTATCATTCAACCTATGGGGAGATGTAGTTGAATCAATTTCTTCCTGGTTGATTAGCCTAGCTAGCAGATGTGAGTGTAATGAAACTTACAGCTCTAATTAGTTTGATTGTAAATCAATATCCACAAAAAAAGAACTGTAAACCGTTTAACATAATACAAATACATCTGACATTTAAAAAAAATAAATAAAAAAAGTGTCTAAATTCAAATGTTTCCTTGTTTACAATTTAATAAAGTTGAATATGAAAATATAACTTAGAAAGCCAGATTTGGCTTTGAAATTCTATCTAGGGCACGTGGCCACAAAGTAAAATGGCCGCCACTAGACATCTGTACATCATGTATTTCGCTCACTATCAATAGGAACCTAAAGTAGTGTACTGTTGCTAACAAAAAGCTTCTAAATACATGATTGCAGTAATAAGTGCTCACATTCATCTTTAGTCTGGAGAGTTTTTGAACCTTGTCTGGAACATCGAAGTCACAACATAGTTTTAGCTTGGCCCAGACAGATGGAAAATACTTAATGTCAAGTGCTGGGAATGTAAAGGGATTTATACTTCAAGGCATTTTTGCACTACCTCATTTAAAGAAACATGATCAGAAACTGCATTTGGCCCAATTATTTGAAACACACACACGAAACATGCAAACACTTTGGCCCAGAGGAACACGTCGCCTCACACTGTGAGCCTCAGCGTTCCTTCAAAGTCAATCTCTCACTCCCTCAGGGTATAAATACAGATTCATGTTAGTGCAGTGTCATATTCTACCACTCTTCCCCTCCCTCCTGTCCTCGCTCTCACACACAAAGCTCCAGTGACGTCTTGCAGGCTAGCTCATTAGAAGATATCACAAAAACCAAGGCAATGGCTCTATTTATCTCTGTGGTAACCAGACGCCATGTCATGTTGGTGCACTCTCATTCAGAGTGGGGGAGGAGACTGGGAGACCAAATGGAAAGCCAGGGAATGCGCAGCAGGAGAATGAAGAGGAGGAAGAAGATGGCGAGAGGAGCAGTGTGACACAATGGTTCACAATTTCGTCATGGCCACGTCCTGAAAAATAGAATACATGGTTACACTTAACCTTTAAGGATGTTGAGGGCAGTTTTATATGTGAAATGCAAAATATAGAAAAAGATTAAAGGAGGTTACATTTAAACAGGACAACCAGCTCGTGCTGAGGTATTTACTCACCAGAACACAGTCACAGACCGGCGGATCAGCCAGCTTCCTCTTCTGGCAGTAGAGCACTGCATCGTGGATGCTTGCAAACAGCTGGCTCATAGGAATGGCTTTAAAGAAACCAGCTCTTTCCAGTTCCTCAATGACGCAGGCTTGGGTTCAACACAGAGGGAAAAACAGCAACAACTGTAATCAGTCAGGTCATACGACGCTCTAAAATTACATCCAAAAACATGTCCAGTATGTGTTTGTTTGCATTCTTTACAACAGGTCTGAGATGAAACTAAAAGGCTCCATTATGGCCAGGACCTTGAGACAGTTTCTTAATAAGGTCTGAAGTAAAGATAAGGTATTTTTGTGGGTTAATAGACAGATATGGAATTATTGTTTACAGCCACTTACCTTGGCACGCTGCTATATATATATCCACATCAATCTCTCCAAAGTCTCTGACTATCTGATGGAGAGATGCAGGAAAATAAGTTTAAGTAATAAACTGTTGATTGATTCCTCCCCGCTAGTTTTTAAGTCTGTGTATGATATGTGATGCCTCGCATGTTTCTGCCTTCACACATTCAGTTCAAAACACAAACACTTACGTTTTTGAGGGTATTGACAGTGACTGTGTCCACAAAGCCGGCCGTGGAGAAGTCCAGGATGATGCTGTGGCCCGACATACCGCAGTCCTTCGCGCACTCCTCATCCCCACCAACGGGGCTCAGCTCCACTGAAATGTCCTCGTAGCTCTCCAACTCATTGTTGTGGCCCGGATGGTGCTCAAAAGCACAGTTGGGCTGGCCATTGTCCAGTCTCTCGTTGAGGGCTAACCCTACACCATTACTATCGCTCTCGCGTCTCATTTCTAAGGAGACTTTTCCGTTCAGTCCATTCCCCCTGGATTCCTTCTCTGGCAGGACGACACATTTTGACTGGAGGCCATTTTGTAGAACGCAGACAAGAGATCAAAGGGGGTGGGGAGTGAGATATTAAGCTGTTAAGATTGCCTGAAATCATTTTCCGAATGGCTTGCTGCCTACCAGTTTTATTGCCTCCTTTTTTTTCTTCTTGGCTTCTTTAATATTCTCCTTTGCAACTTTTTTCTTTTTGGCCAGGGCCTTCCCACTGTCGATATGACTCTACAAGAATAAGATTAAGTTTTAGTCGATAAAGAAAAACCAAAGTGTACGGTCACGTATTTTGTGATGAAATGTTCCACAGCCACTACACACACCGCTTGCTGCAGGGCCTCCAGGTACATTTCTGCATTGGCGTAGTACACGGTGCTGGAGCAGCGGAAGATGGTGATGCCTGGGATCTCTCTGGCCTGCGTTGATAATCCAACATGCAAACAAGAGCATTGAGCAACTTATTACGGCCAAGACACAAAAAGATGAAGTATTATCACGTATGAAAAGTATTCCACAAAATTTAAATCTCTCATGGAGCTACCCCACCCCACTATGGAAGTCTAGGGTGTGGCATTTAAGTGACAGGACTTTAGCTTACACCAATCCTCCACCCACCCCATCCTTTTGTGAATGGAGTCTTACCTCCTCAAAGCACTCCACGTCCACATATAGTTCGGTCCCTGGAACCTGACCCAGGACAGAGTAGCGAGGTCTGGGAGACACGGAAAGACACAAAAACAAACATCCGCTTTTACACATCATAGATACACAGTTTAAAGTTACCCCTCTCTCGGTCAGCAGAGGAATGCAGTCGCACCCTAGCCACCCAGTGCATACTCACAGCTGTGACCTAAAGATAACAGTGAGCACGGAGAAGCCGATGGACACAGCCAGACCTATATCCAGGTTCAACAGGAACGTGCACACGAGCGTTACCAGCCACACCATCTAGGGGGCAGCACAACAAACTGGGGGTCAATTGAAGGGCATAGCAGAGGTTGAATCTTCTGAAACGTACGGTAAAAGAAAATAAAAAATATAAGGGCATACTAACCATGTCAACCTTGTTGGTTTTCCATAATAAAGGGATGTCAAGTAACTGTTTAAACATTCCTTTCAAGTTCACAAACACGATGGTTGCCAGGATTGCCTGGGAACACAGCACACACAAATACATAATCACACAATACCCAGTTGTGTGTATATTTAAGGGAGAGAAAGACACCCTCTACGTGAGAGTTACCTTGGGGAGGTCCTCAAACAGAGCGCCTACTTTCAGTACACAGATCAGCACAATGAGCGAGGAGACCAATCCGGCAACCTGACAAAACGCATGGAAACGGCAGCGTGAGTGCATAGAACAGCCAGCCTACTGTCATCCAACTTTGAGCGCACAGTTTGTCAGTATGTATGTGTGTGTTTATGTGTTTGTCATGGGTGAGTACAGTGGGCTAACCTGCGTCTTGCCACCGGTGCTCTCCTGGATAAGACTCCGGGACAGTGAAGAGGTGACAGAGAAGCACTGGAAGAACCCCCCCACTGTGTTACTGAGTCCCAGGGCCACCAGCTCCTAGGGAGAGACAGGCCACGTGAGAGGAGGGAAAAGGAGGTCAAACCGGATTGTTTGCATCCTGCGGGCGAGGAGAAGCACTACACCGAAGGTTCCTTGGACACCTTGACTAGCATGAACTTACATTAAATTACACAAAATGATGTGAGTCACACATGTTAACACAGACATAATGTTCACTGGTTAAAGAATAACTGCAGCGCAGTGTGTATTAACTGAATTGTTTGTGATGGGGTCTGCAGACTTTCTGGCCACTGGTGAGACCAGCTAGGCATACTTCATGCATAGCTGATTACATGTAGCTTGTCGGCTATGAAAAGATTTAGCAGGCAAGCTTTTACAGCCAGACATACAGTGCATCCGGAAAGCATTCACAGCGCTTCACTTTTTCCACATTTTATTATGTTACGGCCTTATTCCAAAAGTGATTAAATTCATTTTTTTTCCTCAAAATTCTACACACAATGCATTATAATGACAACGTGAAAAAAGTTTAGATTTTTGCAAATATATTAAAAATAAATAAGAAATTACATGTACATAAGTATTCATAGCCTTTGCGCAATACTTTGTTGATGCACCTTTGGCAGCAATTACAGCCCCAAGTCTTTTTGAATATGATGCCACAAGCTTGGCACACCTATCTTTGGGCAGTTTCGCCCATTCCTCTTTGCAGCACCTCTCAAGCTCCATCTGGTTGGATGGGAAGCTTCGGTGCACAGCCATTTTCAGATCTCTCCAGATTTGTTCAATCGGATTCAAGTCTGGGCTCTGACTGGGCCACTCAAGGACATTCAGAGTTGTCCTGAAGCCACTCCTTTGATATCTTGGCTGTGTGCTTAGGGTCGTTGTCCTGCTGAAAGATGAACCGTCGCCCCAGTCTGAGGTCAAGAGCTCTCTAGAGCAGGTTTTCATCCAGGATGTCTCTGTACATTACTGCATTCATCTTTCCCTCTATCCTGACTAGTCTCCCAGTTCCTGCCACTGAAAAACATCCCCACAGCATGATGCTGCCACCACCATGCTTCACTGTAGGGATGGTATTAGCCTGGTGATGAGCGGCGCCTGGCATTCACGCCAAGAGAGTTCAATCTTTGTCTCATCAGACCAGAGAATTTTGTTTCTCATGGTCAGAGTCCTTCAGGTGCATTTTGGCAAACTCCAGACGGGCTGCCATGTGCCTTTTACTAAGGAGTGGCATCCGTCTGGCCACTCTACCATACAGGCCTGATTAGTGGATTGCTGCAGAGATGGTTGTCCTTCTGGAAGGTTCTCTCTCCACAGAGGAACGCTGGAGCTCTGACAGAGTGACCATCGGGTTCTTGGTCACCTCCCTGACTAAGGCCCTTCTCCCCCAATCGCTCAGTTTAGATGGCCGGCCAGCTCTAGGAAGAGTCCTGGTGGTTCCAAACTTCTTCCATTTATAGATGATGGAGGCCACTGTGCTCATTGGGACCTTCAAAGCAGCAGAAATTTTTCTATACCCTTCCGGAGATTTGTGCCTCAAGACACTCCTGTCTCAGCGGTCTACAGACAATTCCTTTGACTTCATGCTTGGTTTGTGCTCTGACATGCACTGTCAACTGTGGGACCTTATATAGACAGGTGTGGGCCTTTCCAAATCATGTCCAATCAACTGAATTTACCACAGGTGGACTCCAATTAAGCTGTAGAAACATATCAAGGATCAACAGTGGAAACAGGATGCACCTGAGCTCAATTTTGAGCTTCATGGCAAAGGCTGTGAATACTTATGTACATGTGATTTCTTAGTTGTTTATTTTTAATAAATTTGCAAAAATCTCCCAAAAACTTTTTCCACGTTGTCATTATGGTGTATTGTGTGTAGAATTTTGAGGGAAAAAAAAGAGTTTAATCAATTTTGGAATAAGGCCGTAACATAACAAAATGTGGAAAAAATGAAGCGCTGTGAATACTTTCCGGATGCACTGTATGTCTTGGCCTGGCACTGTGTGTGTGTGTGTGTGTGTGTGTGTGTGTATAATTTGAATAAAGTAAAAAGCATAAAGCACTGTAACTGTACCCGTCCTCCTATTCCTTGGACCTACCTGACGCTATAAACCTTCTGTTTATTACAGACACACGAGCACACATGAGGACATAAACACACACAAGTACGTTATGTGTTTGTGTGACACAGTGACACACCCACCCACCCATCCTCTCACACATTTGATTATGTTATGCCCACGTCCTGGAAAAGACTAACATTTAACTTCTCTCTGTGTGTGTGTGTGTGTGGGTGTGTGTGTGTGTGTGGGTGTGTTTGGAGGGGTCCACCTTACCTGGTTGCTGTCCACTTTGTAGCCATGTTTGAGAGCAAAGGTTTTGCTCAGAGAGATGTTGATGGCGTAGCTCACAATCGCCACTGCAAACGCATCGCCGACCACTTGGGAGAACAGGCTCACCTTTGGGACCCGAGGGGGTATGAGTCTGATGGAGGAGGGGTGGAGAGAGTAAAACAGAGAGTGGGGGGACAAATAGGAGAAACATCCCACATCATCCTCTAGGGGTTAGTCAGGCCCCGCTACAGAGTTAGGGCCTGCCGACCCAGTCAAAATGTCCCACAGCTTTTTCATGTGTCAGGTAGCTAAACCTTATTTTGAGAAAATGTCTACCGAGAATGCATTGTTTTATAGCCCACAGTCACACATTGTTATGCTGGTATGCCTTGCAGTTAGACCTAACTGACCCTGTAAAGACTGTGTCTTTTACAGACACACGAGCACACATGAAAACATTGTTCTGGTACTTTATGTATCTGTGTAATATCAGCCTTGAGACAAAGTGTTCCCCCCACCTCCCCATGCCAGCGTTGTTCATGTTGTGCCCATGACCTGGAAAACAGCTAGGCTAACCACAAACCTCTGCTATTATCTACAGGTCAAACCCACTGTACGCAGACAAACACAGTAAACAAACTCACCCACTGGGTATAACTCCGACCACATCCACAGCATATAGA
This sequence comes from Galaxias olidus, assembly GCA_026901105.3. Taxonomy (NCBI): domain Eukaryota; kingdom Metazoa; phylum Chordata; class Actinopteri; order Galaxiiformes; family Galaxiidae; genus Galaxias; species Galaxias olidus. The sequence continues at coordinate 228,819 of JAPMUY010004891.1, forward strand.
CCACTCAGATTGCCATAGTGGGAGATGAGTGTCCCAACGATCAGCTGTCACACACAGAAAGGGAGGAGAAGTTAATAATGTGCGAGTACGTGTCAGTGTCTGTCGATGTCAGTGTCCACGTGAGAGAAAGAGAGTCGTAAATGATTGCTTTCATCGGGCAACCGAACAAATTGCCACTCGTTTCCTAATCCCTTTCCCCCGTTCCATCAGGTCAATGAGCAACTCACGGAAGAAAAGGGGACGGAAGAGTCACAAGACAATTCCACTACTCATAAATGAAACACAGACTTAGGCTGCCCTCTGTTGGTCAATCATTACATTTCCGGAGGTTGGGCTTGACAGAGCAGCATTGTATTTTGGGAAACGGAGAAAGGTAAAAGGACTGAATGAGTAACTGCACATTAAAAGGAAAAACAATCTCTACTGACCACCAGGAGTTCAATAGGGATTGGTATTGGCAGCTTTTTTCTGTAGTACGCGTTGAGTTCCTTCACCACGATGAGGACGGACAGAGACACCAGACTGACCACCAGTGCCCCCCACTTTGTCAGGGGCAGCAACCTGCAGATGTCCACCAAGAGCTGATGGCAGAGGCAGAGATAGCGGGAGAAAACGTAGTAACGTGTGGGCGTCCAGAAAATCATTACCTACATGGTGTAATAATGGTCAGACGTTTACAGTCTGTGGCCAGCACTTACATAAACCTGAGCGAGAGGTCCAGAGAATCGTGTCGGGCTGATTCCAAACATGTACTTGAGCTGGGAGATGACCACGTGGAACGCCGCTCCCGTGGTGTAGCCTCGGACCAGAGGCTCAGACAGATAGGTCACCACGAAGCCAAACCTAACCATACCCAGGAGGATCTGAGGGTTATAGGACGAGAAAGAGGGAGAGAGAAAGACTGAGAGAGGAAGAGAGGGAATCAGGCATCCCAATAAAATAACTGATGGAAATACCGTATTGACAAAAGCAACGTTCTGCCAGAGAAGACAAGGACCTTACAAGCAAATGTTAATGGAAAGGTTGTGAATCTCATTCCATAGTGTAATGTAAAACCTCCGGAAGACTAAATTCATGACATAGCAGCAATCATCTCCTGTTAGACCACGCCATCATGTCACTTGTTTTTAAAAACAGCCTTCAGTGGGCAAAGGGGCCACGGCCACACAGACTTTGAATTCAGTCGATGTTTAACAGTTTAATAGCACGGTGATGATTCGTTTGCATTCGTAGGATATAACATTCCACTCTTGTCACATGTACGGCACAAGTTGTTCAACTTTATCTATCGTTCCATCATGCTCTTTGTAGCCCAAAACTGAAGAAGGTAGAGAGGGTCATCACTTGGGTAGATACTGTAATTTTCACAAGGCCACCCCCCCCCCCCCCCCCTCCTCCTCCCCCCAACCCCCCTTGCGTTGCTATCTTGGATTCCCACAGAGAAAGAAAAGATATGTGTGCAGCAGAATACACTCTGTAACCAATACATATTATTTATATACACAGTAAATTGGTTCCCATTGAGCACCCCTGCTAAAACTTTCCACTATCTTGCCCATTGGATAAATTCAGTAATCATCTCAAATTACAGAGAGAGAGAGAGAGAGAACAGACCTGGGAAGCGCCTGGGTCTCTCACATCATCCTGGTCAGGTTTCCTTCCATACTCCCCCCCCCCCACCTGCATCAGCAAAACCTAACATGGACTGACCTGTGGAGACCCTTTGTTCCAACGTGGGCTGTTTTTCAAACATGGGCTAACTAGATTTTGTTCCTCAGTTATTAAGACGGTCAGACGTGAGAAAAGCGGAGTTCCTTTCCTACCATCGCGTTGACCCTGTGAGTCAACATTTCTGTTGCCTCTTTGTATCCAGCATGGTTTCATACCTGAAAGAGTCCTCCCAGGACAGTGACAGATGCAGCTATCTGGACTCTGAAGGCGTCGCGGGCCGCGATGTCCACACCTCTGGTTACATTCGTTCCATTCGAGGTCATAAAGTCATTGTCTGGGGCCAGTCTCTCTGTCACACTGCCAACCATTATACTGACAACAGCAAAAGTACCTGTAAAGATACATATTGTCAGAGAGCAGGTTGGTTGAACCCTGAAAGGTGTAATTGCCGCCATAATAAGACAATACAAAAGGAAACACTTGTCACGCAACAACAATAACCAGGTCAGCATTTACAGAGGGCATCTGAATGATCAAAACACATTATGCCAAACAGTGTGAATCAAATGATATAAAGAAGGATTTAACGAGGACACTGGATAGGGCCAGGAGGGAAGGGGTGGATGCTGATAGCTTCAGCTGCATAATGGCTTTGGCTCCTCTGCCCAATCCTGATGCACCCTCCACAGACACACAGCTACCCCATCGGAAGAGTTTACTTTCTGCGCCTTCGTTTGCGTGCACACACCAGCGGCTCACACTAAAACACTGCCACGTTCCCCTTCTCTTCCGTTATCTCCCGTAACTCTTTCATTTTTCCCGCTCCTTCTTTCTCACCCAGGGAAATGTGCCTGGACGTGCCGAAGATACAGTAGACCAGCACAGGGAAGAGGGAGGAGTACAGGCCGTACACTGGGGGCAAGGATGCCAAAAGGGCATAAGCCATACCTGGGGAGATAGCACAGAAATGTTAGCCATATTTGCAATGAATCTTTCCAAAGGGCAAACACTGTGAAGAGTAGATCTGTGGGAATGTTAGCGCTTTACATGTAATAAGCACTGATGAAAACAAGCTTGAAAAGCTGTTCTGTTGTTTTGAAAGCGTTTCATGTGATAGGGGGCATTGGGCCCATGTTATCATGTGCCTGTGTGTGTTTACACCAACTTTGCGGCAGGTGCATGATTCCCACGCTGACACCGGAGGTGAGGTCCCCCAGAGCGTTATCTCTGATGGAGTAGCGAGGTAGCCACGAGAGCACGGGGACACATCCCAGGATCGTGCGCTTCACCCGTGGTCCTGAACACCTAGCACCAAGGGTAGAGGGAGAAGGATGCATCGGTTATGACGAGCAGAATTGATTGGTAGAGATAAATTATATTTTGTAAGGCTGGCGACAGTAAGTGACACACAAGAGAGGACAAGGCGACGAGAGAGAGAGACAGCTGTCTGTGACCTCATGCAGGGCCGAGTTATCAGAAAGTCCAGTAGAAGAGGAAGGCAAAGAAGAAAAACAGGCCTTCGAGTTATCTGATAAGAACGTTCGTGTGGTGAGTAGAAAAAAGGGTACAAAAACATACAAATTATTCTGCGTAATTTGGTCAAACTGATATAGGATAATCCTTTTTGACTGCCAGGAATGTTTATCAGCCTGTTGTACACCGTTGAACTGATCCAGGGCTCTCATCCAGAGAAATGTGAACTTTGCTTGTGGAGTATAATTAAATCACACAGTTGAAGCTTTTTTTAACCTCCCTCCCGTTCTGACCTTTTCTTAGTCTCTGGAATTGCACAACGGTCATCGACTGGAACCGTAGTCAAGCAGAAAAACACAGTTTCTTATTTATGTGTCACACATTACACTGTCTTACTCTGAACCCTGCCAAAATGAAGTTACATAAACACAAACACACAACACGAAAGTCCTGTGTCGGCTGGCGTGCCTTGCTTTTCAGCAAATGTCACACGCTACAATACCTCTTACGGCTCCCTTCTCTCACAGCACCCTCTCGCTCTGTGTCCAAACTCTCTCTCTCTAACACAATGCTCTGCTCTTACCTTAGGGAATCTTTCACACGCTCAACTAGGGGAAGTTTGGTAGAGTGTGTCCGCTTTCTGGCCACTTCATTCAGGCCTGGCTGGTCCAGAATATCCCTCCGGACATAGTAGCCTTCAGATTCGTGGGCCATAGCTCCCAGAAACCTCAGGTTGCTTGTTTGGTTGTTTGGTTGAAAAGTGTCTCCCTCTCTCGTTTGTTGTTTACAATGTGGTCCAAAACACACACCTGTAGATTCCCGTCACCCAAAATGTGATCAAAGACGAGAAGAGGACCAGGGATACCAAAAAAGACGTGAGCAATGAAATGTTGACTGCTAAAATGTCAAAAGCGCTGTATCAGAAGCCACTAGGCACAGCTAAAGATACCACATGAGAGGAATAGCTAAAAGAAGATCCGCTGTGTTGTGCTGGAGATTGAGTGACTTCTCTTTGAGGCAGAACTAATAAGACTTGTCAGACTACCTAGGAGGAAACACCCCCTCCCTCCCCTGCCCTCATAGAAACGTACACTTCCTGGCAAAGAACGTGTGGGGTTTAGTGTGTGTGAATGTGTGTATAAGTGTGTGTGTGTGTGTGTGTGTGTGTGTGTGTGTGTGTGTCTGAGTGTGAGTGTGAGTGTTTGGGTGGGGTGGGGTGGGGTGGGGGGGGGTTGATACCTGTTTGCAATAATAACAGATTATAAACTTATGTCAAGAGCTACTGCATAGCAAGGTTAGGAATACAGCAAAAAAAAAAAACACACAAATTATCTTATGAGACAAGTAATTTTTTTTTAGCCCTCTTTATCTTCAGCAATTCTTCTTTGGTCACATGCTCTTTACCGTTATGTAAGGTCATTGTTCTAGGCCTTATTTCTGGGTGTGTAGTATTATATCAACCAAATCCGGTTAGATGAGATATGCATTCAAAACTTTACCAAGGTAGAATGTTCCAATTCTGAGATCCCTCAGTGACAAACTACCAAACAACAGTAAATATGCTTAACTTTATGCTCCGTTATGAGCTTAACACTGAACTTTTATGATAATGACACCGGTGTCATTGAGATGGTAAAAGAAGATTGGAGCTCTTCTTAAATATCATTATCTACAGATTTTTGACCAAAGGTTAATGTTCTTTAAAAACAAGAGTAGGCCATATATGCCAGCGAAGCCTACTCTTGTTTTTATATATACTTATTGTTCAAAATAAGTGGAATTTATAGATGACAATCCCACATATATTTGACACCAAAGAAGCGTACTTTAATAGACACTCTCTCAACCTGTTAGCCTGTGTTTTAATTAAATTAAAGCAACAATAGGTGATTTTTTTATATTAACGGATTATCAATACATTTATTTTGATAGCACATTGTAAATCTATGGGAGACTGAACAAAAATCGCGGTTCAGATCAGTCCTTTTGAAGTCTCAATATTTAACACAAATTGTGTCTGCCACCAGATACGATCTCCCGCGAAACTGAAGAATTGCTTTATGGCACAAGAAAGTGCGTCAGGGAGAGATGCCCATACTTTGGAGTATAGCTGTCGATTGTGCCAGCGATATGCAGTGACCACGAGCTTTCTGCATGAATTCTTTGAAACGGTTAGGGAAAAATAATCACACTAAACAAATGGTAGGGGTCGCCAAAATCACCTCCCACAGATAAACTACCTCTAGTAAATTTAGTAACTTAAATAATTGAAAGAAGAAGACAAATTTTAAAACAATTATCTATGATAGTATGATATTATCTACAGAGCTGAGTCTGCTCTTCACCTTCACGTAAGTATTCATTAACAACTTTTCATCTAGTGAAATCTTCAAGTATTTTAACATGCTCCATTTGGGCTCCACGGGAGCAAACATTATATGCCTTTGATCTAACTTTTTGGCCTTTGAGAAAAGCATATATTTAGTACTTGACTCCTTAAAGATTAATCTCAGATCTCTATTCTGTACACAATGAAATGCCCTTGTAATGTTTGCATGGCCTGTTCTATGGATGGTGCACCAGAACAAAGAATAGAATCATTTACATAGAAATGTACTTTACAGTCTTTTACAGAGGCACAAATAGCATTCATATAAAGTGCAAACAATGTAGGTCAGAACCTAAGACGGAACCTAGTGGCACACCATTCTCTATTGCTACAACCTTGGATTTCAAACTATTAGCATCTATGCACTGTGTTCTATCAGAGAGGTAGTCCTGAAACCAGTTAAAAGCTGCATCATTAAATCCCAGAAAGGCTAATCTATCCAGAAGTAATCTGTGATTAACTGTATCAAAATCCTTTGACAAATCAATAAACAAAGCTGCACAACGTTTCTTATCATCAAGAGCACTAACTGGACCGTGCACTACAAGAGTGGCTACTGTAATAGTATTATGCTCTGAACCCAGACTTAAAAGGGCTTGAAAATATTATTGGTGGAATAGAAAGTATGAAGCTGTTAATTTACGATATACTCGAACATAGCTATTCCATTTAACTCGTTCGTATTGTTAGTCTCATAGTAATGTATGTCAAGCACTGGAATGACCCAGTGGAAGTCAAGCCCTGACCCATCCCAAGTCCCTGATCCCTCGTGCTGATCTATTTAAAACCTGTTTACCCTCTGAGCAGGGGTCCCACAGACGTAACCTTCCACAAAGCACACAAGTGCCGCATGTCAGACCTAGACACAGCTGATGGGTCACTTATCCAGAAAGCTCACCACATCTGACTCTTCAGGGAGAGCAGCCACACCCGTCCTGAACATCTTCTGCACCACGGTACAGTATGTTAGGCCCCTAAGGGCTCTGCTGTCTAAGGGGACACAAGCTAACCTTCCGCTCACTTCCCTACTCCTCGATGGCCGGAGGGTGTTGGATTACCTGGGTCTAACTATAGAACACCAGGGTCACTGTGTGTCAGGCGTTGCAGACTTGCACTCTTCTTTTCTCTCTGACGCGTCAAACCTCATAAAAATACAGAACTGTTTCTGACTGAACGATTGTGCAGCGTCCTCATGTACACAACACAGCCTTTCTCTTTTTAAGTTCGGAGAAGTGGTTGGAGATGGAAACCCCAGCGTTGAAGCTTACTCAGGCTGAGCATGGCCTTGCTCTGCTGAGACAACTGGAGAGAATGAGGAAGACTGGGGAGCTCACTGACGTGGTGCTCCTGGCCGAAGGCACTCCTTTCCCTTGCCACAGGGTGGTGCTATCAGCATTCAGCCCCTACTTTGAGGTAGGTTCATGGAAATATCAAGTCACAATGTTATGGCTACATGAACAACCACTATGATCAGAATAAGATCTGCGCACATTCAATTGTATTTGTATTTGCATTTGAATATCAGTCACTAAATCAACGACATGGCAATTTCTCTAAGAACAAAATTATATAAAACAGTGTATAGGGATTGATACAATTAGGTTTGTTTTTTAAACATTGACATTGTGGTCCCGACTTGTCCCTAGGCCATGTTTACGTGTGGTTTGAGGGAGACTCGTGGAGGAGAGATCCCACTCCGAGACACTCCAGCCCAGAGTTTGGAGCTGCTACTGGGGTACATGTACAGTGCTGAGCTGCCCGTCTCCAACGACACAATCCAGGGTGTGGCCTCTGCCGCCTTCCTGCTGCACGTGGACGGGGCGTTCAGGTAGGCACACTGAGTCAGGTAGAAGCGTAGGGCTTGTCCATCAAGACATGTTGTTACATGACGGGTGTTTCCCCCACTCCCTGTCTCAAACACTGTCCTCCTCGCTGTTCCAGTCTGTGCCAGAGTCACATGGAGGCCAGTATGGAGCCCTCCAACTGTGTAGGACTGTACCACTGGGCAAAAGACCTGGGGGCCACAGGCTTGGCTGACAGCTCTTTGAGATACCTTTGTCGCCATTTTGACCAGGTGGGACAAAAGAAGCAAAGAGTTGAAATAACCTAGGTTGTTATTAGGCCGGAATACAATGTGTGTCAATGAAAGTTTAGACTTATTATGTATAATATTGTATCATATGATTGAATCTGAAAACTCAAGAGAGCATTTCATATTTGAGCATAGTCTTTGTATTGACAAAGAAAGTAAATAAGGTTAGTACCACCCAGCATCACATGATGGCAGCAACAGTCACACAATTGTCCATTTACATTTTTTAACCAGTAGGTGGGGACAATTCCCCTGCATCAACAGTTAAACTATACATGCCCTGCAGTACTCAATATTTAACAAAAAAGACAAATGCATCCTTTACACACACACACACACACACACACACGCACGCACGCACGCACGCACGCACACACACACACACACACACCCTTCTCCCTTTTCTCTCTCTTCTGCTTTCTTGGTACATTCATCCTAAATCCTCTCAGTATTTACCTTAATCCTTTCTTCTATCGCTCGCTTAGGTGTGCGAGGAGGAGGAAGTTCTGGAGCTGGATGCCCAGCGACTGGGTGCTTTGTTGAGTTCAGACGACCTCAACGTGTCCCAAGAGGAGAGAGTGCTGGAGCTGGTGCTACGCTGGGTGGAGAGGCGCAGGGGGGACTCCCACAGCGAAGCTCTGGCCGTGGAGCTCCTTGGTCGGGTACGACTGGAGCTTGTGGACCCCGGATTCCTCCGCAAAGCCAGGAGGAGGAACCCGGTGAGTATAGGGGTTGCAGAGAAAGAGAGAGGAAGGAAACAGTGAAGTGAAAACAAACATCAAATCCGTGACAGTTCTCTTTCAGAAGAGCTTGAGAGAGTTGTTGGGCTACCCCGCCACACAGGTACTACTCCGGGACGCTGAGTGTTTTGGCATGATCGACGCGGCGCTGCAGACGTCGGGCCTCTCCGTGACGGCGGCCCCCCCTCGACCGGCCCTCCGCTACGGCATGGAGTCCACCCACCTGCTGCTCTGCCTGGGGGGCACGGACGAGGGAGGGGTCCCTGCTCGCCGCGGGGGACATGCCGAGCTCAGCTTCTGCTTTGCCCCCCAGGGCGGACGGACGTACTACATTCCCACCCCGGGGAAGGGCCTCGAGGGCAAGGGCTCGCTCGTAGCGGGAGGGGTGACATGGGACAACAGCCTAGTGGTGGCTATGGAGGTGGAGGACGAGCGCAGGGCAAAGAGGGTGGAGCTACACCGGTGTGTGTGTGTGCGTCTGCAACATGAATCATAAATACATATTAATGTCATGTTCTGTTGGTTAAAAAAACAACGTAACTTTACTTTACAGAACTATAAATGTATACGTGTGTATTGCAGTGTGTTGTGGAAACAAAGAGTTTGTCTCCTTGTCTGTGTGTCCATCTACGTATTGCCTCTAGATACGACCCTTCAGAGGAGGGATGTTGGGCGCTCCTCTGCTGTGCCGCCTACAGGGACATGTATGCCCTGGGGTTGCTAGGCGACAACCTCTACCTGATAGGTGGGCAGACGAAAGTGAGGAATCACTACGTCGTCAGCGACAGCGTGGAGCGCTGGTCCCTGAAGAGAGGCGGCAGCTGGCTGAGCTTCGCCCCACTGCCCCTCCCGCTGGCCTGCCACTGCACCGTCAGCCTGCAGGACCACCTCTATGTGCTGGGAGGCTGGACGCCACAGGTAGCAAGGCCTGTCAATCAATACGTCACGTCATGTTTCAAATCGAAATGACAGTCTTTGAACCCCTTTTGAGATGTTTCCTTATATCGTACCCTTTTGAATGCAATTTCCAGCTTCCTCTCCCTTTTCCCTCATCCTCCCTGTTGGTACTGTCATCACCCGATCCGTCCCCATTCCCTTACCCATCCTTTCTTTTCTCTGTCCTTACTGTCGCCGGGCAGAATCATCCGGATGACGAGCCTGACAGGTTAAGTAACAGGGTGTTCCTGTTCGACCCTGGGAAAGACAGATGGACTGAGTGTAGCAGCATGACGTACTCCCGCTACCGCTGTGGCGTAGCTGCACTCAATGGAGAGATCTACGTAATAGGTCAGACCACAATAAAGGAAGATGGAGGACATGAACCAGGGACGTTGTTAGGGGAGTTCAAAAGGGAGGGATTGGGGGTGGGGGGGCAAAAATTTACAAAAATGTACAAGGTACAAAGGTGGCTTTATTGAATCTACTCAGCAGCATTGCTTTTGCCAAGCCCTTGACAGAATCTGGTGACGTGTTTGTACCCTTAGACCTTCATCTTGGTGATATGCAATCATGTCTGCAAGTCAAAACATCAGCGTTTTTTTTGTGTGTGTGTTTGTGAACACAAGGCGGTATTGGGTGTGATGGAGTGGATCGTGGGCAGTCCCGTCGATGTCTCAGCTCAGTGGAGATCTACAACCCAAAGAAAGACACTTGGAGGCCGGGGCCGACCCTCCCCATGCCCCTTCTCTCCCTCCGAACCAACGCCTCCAACACAGGGGTGGCGGATGGCAAACTCTACCTCTGCGGATACTTCAAAGGAGCAGGTATGCATACAGTATGTGGATGGCCTATCCAATAATGTAGGCTTTAGCCAATAACAAAAAGCCTAATGACTTTATCGATATATTTCACTTGTATGACAGGTCGTCATGACATCATCACCAAGGAGATTTTGGAGCTGGATCCCAAGGATAACGTATGGAAGGTGGTGGAGCGACGGGCAGCTATGCATGACAGCTACGATGTATGTCTGGTGGCCAACCTGAACCCACGGGACCTAATAGCCCCCACCTCCTGACTGCTATACCCTCACTTTGAGAAACTTGAGGAAACTCAGATTATGATAATATGGGCCCTGCTGAGTAGTAGGAAACATTGATATTACTAGTTAAAACGATTAAAAAACATTGATATTAACGATTAAATCAATTGTCTGCCTGATGACTTATTATTATTTGTTGGGGCTTATGCACTGTATTTGGTTAAAAAAAGTGGATTCTGTCAACAATTTCTATGAATTACTGATTGCTTAATTGTATTGCTTAGTTTAAATATATTTTATTAGGTATATCTATGTTTGAATAGTTTTTTTAGAATAGAATAGACCTATTTTCTACTTAAATTTATGAGTTTAAAGAAGTAGCCCACCCCTATGACAGTACCCCTGTAATCTTTCGCGGCAGTTTATCTATCCAAGGAATCTCACTGGTATATTTTCTTGGGAACATTACCCGGCCAGCCGTCAACAAACAAGTTTGATTGAAGTGGTGATTCCAGGATGAGCGTCTGACCCGCTTACGTTCCAGACATTCCTTGTCCTCACTCCTACCGTTCCAAGAGCTCAAAAATAGGTCGACGGAAAGACCAAAATGCTTCTAAATCAGTGTGACGAGTCTGCCTGTTGCTATGACAGCTGGCATTGGTTTGGGAAAGCTCCGCCCTTTTCTCCAGTCAAGAACCATGTGGCTTTCGCCTCTCGTGCTTCTGATATTAGGAGGGAAGAGGTAACATGAACAAGTAACAATGGGCATGCTGCAGAAAAGATGCGCAAGTCAACGGAACGTGCGTTTGACAAAGGGAGTTTAACACTCTTTGCTGGTCCTCTGCTGGCCTCCATTGTGTACTGCACATGGGCTTAGAACTTCTAAGCTCAGCTGAAAAAGCCACACAGTCAGGGACATACCAATTGTCTCTTTTTGGCAGATAATTTTGATAAAACAGTTACTAGACCCTTCAGAGTGTTTGAGTTCGCGACAGGTGCGCACTTGTGCGCATTAAGGATGGGAAGGCGAGAAGCCTGCAACAACAGTAGCACGATGAATACGAGGTATCGATCGGAGTTGGAGAGTCTGCAAGACACCGCCACCACAGGGAACGACAACGACAGGTCCCTCAGCCTTGACAGATGCCACCTTCGCCACACAGAAGAAAACATGGCAGGAGCAGTAGTGTCCAGCGCAGTGGAGGTGAAAAAGCACCAGCACAAACATAACTTGAAACACCGTTATGAAGTGATGGAGACCCTTGGAAAGGGCACCTATGGGAAAGTAAAGAAGGCAGTGGAGAGAGCAACCAAGAAAACTGTAAGTATTCCTGGCCAATTAGCATCTGGGATGCATGCATACTTGTTTTGTTTTGTTCTAATTATGCTGTCTTTTACTACAGCGTTATGACATACACTATTTTTCATTGACCCATTTTATTGTCTAAGATGTTTTGGTTAATGTGAAGTGATGTTTAGGGTTAATCCTCTTATCCTTAGCTGTTTAAAAAAAGTAGGGGAATGAGGAGCTCTATTAGGGCCATATTGTTTACCAATCCGGAGCTGTTGTGTTTGTCTGTGCCTGCATGTTTTTTTTACATGCTGAACCGTGCACCAGTATGTAGTTGTGAACTCATCTGCTAGCAGCTCAAGCCTGTTGGCAGGGGCTGTCATGCCTTTGGTCTGACTCACTCAGCACTTGAGCAGGGGGATAAATGGCCTGCACAGGGGGTCGCCTGCCCTGTAGGTATTTCACCCTTAACCCTTGAAGCTTCACACAGTCTGGTAACGACAAGCAGGCTACAAACACAGTATACATGCAAATACAGAAACCCACACTCACATCCCACTACAGCAACATCTTTGCTATGTGTTTTCCATGACCCACACACTTACTTTGATATAGAGTGTGCCTTGTGATTTAGATTGACGGTGTATTTCAATGTTTAGCTCAGAACCTTAATTTCCTGATGAGTATGCTGTGAGCCGAGGACAAAGACAAAGATACCCAGCGACCTCTCAACCCTATTGAGTTTTTTGGTAAACAAAACACGGCGAGGTAATAAGGATAATCTGAGCGATCAGATTAAATGACGGGGATCAGCCAGAGAACCTCTCGCTGTCGACCACTTAACCCCCCCCCCCCCCCCCCCCCCCCCGAAGCTTGCATTCCCTCAGGCACACACAAAGGCCAAGGAAGTAATCTGACGAGAAAACGCGGAGGAGCCGAGGAAGACAAAGGCAGACAGATAGAGGAACGGGAAGGAGAAGAGAAAAGAAAAGAAAAGGCGGAATTCTCCCAGGCTGAAGCTATGCATACCGGGGATTCTTCCAGACAAAACGGACATTCTTTTTGGGACTGGGAGCTGTTGTCTGGAGGGGAGATGGGCCTGAGGGATCTAGTCGGAGATGGGATCAGACAGAAGAGGGGGGAGGGGTGTGGGAATATTTTGCAAACATGAACAAACCTGTGTGAGAATAAAATGGTAAATTGGTATTGGACGGAGGAGGAAGAGATGAGAGAAAGGGAGCACTGGAGAGGAAGAGGGGAGATGGGGGGATTTCAGGTCAATAGGGGGCTGGAGATCAATTGCTATGAATCTGCTGTGGTTTGACCGGTCATCGGGGTCAGCTTTCAAAATGTCTGCTAACTGTCTCGCCATTCAGTCACTGTGTTGACCTCGTCTGTTGAGTATAGAGAGAGTTTGGAGGTGTATATTCTGCCTGATAGGCCATGCCAGGCTCCACGGTTGGGCAGAGAGCCTATGTTCTGTAGTCTTACTGTTATATTAGCCACAGATGCAGCAGGGGTCTCCGGTAATTCACAAGGTCTTTTGGGACCTTTATGGAAAGGGGTCGGGAAGCAGACTCCAACCACTTAGTTGCTTCCTGTCCCGCTGCTCCCACTAAACACACATCAAATTGTATGTGCACACACACACACACACACACACACACACACACACACACACACACACACACCAACTTACTGAGCCTTCTTAAATTCTGGGCTGTCAGCTGATAGCAAGTGTACAGCGCATTCTTTGCTTGGCTGTCCAAGGTGTGTGTGTGTGTGTGTGTGTGTGTGTGTGTGTGTGTGTGTGTGTGTGTGTGTGTGTGTGTGTGTGTGTGTGTGTGTGTGTGTGTGTGTGTGTGTGTGTGCGCGTGTGTGTGCGTGCGCGCGCGTGCGTGCATGAAGCGCTTAAGTGGGAGGCTAATGGTGCGATGGTAAAGAGTGCATTCACTACACTTCCTTCCTGCCTGCATTTCTGATCGGGCTCTGCAATCCATCAGCCTCACTGTATGGGCTATGTACAGGCATAGCTGCACTGTTCACTGTAGCCCTCTTGACTAAGACATCCTACCACTGCACAGAGCTCTCTCTCTCTCTTTATCACTCACACACGTACACACTGTAAGATGGACATTGAATGAACAAGCTGTGGAAAAACAGCGCTTGGTCTCAACAAGTGTGTCAAAGTCCCATATACAAACAGCCACTTGTCCGTCCCGCATGCAGTCGACGGTGGAATTCCCAGGCTCACGGAAGGGCGGCTCACAATGAAACATTGTGGGAAAAGGACACAAATATTTTGGAGGTCAAATATGTTAGATAATCGGGAGGAGCTGACATCATACCTTTGACGCAGCCTCTCCCCCCCCCCCCCCCCACACACACACACACACACAGAGTACACTCCGAAACATTGTTACAGGATAGCGCCAGTAGAATACCACCCGCCTGCCCTCTCTCCTGCTTCTCACTTCTACCCCTCCCGCCACCCTCCTCTGCCCGTCTCTCCCCACCTTCTGCCCCGCTCGCTCTCTGCTTATGTGGGTCACACAACAACAACATGGGGGCTCCCGTGTGCCGCACCTGGGGCCAGGCTTGTGCTGACATGACCTGATACACACGCACATTTGCAACATTCACACACTTGAATCTAGACTGTACGTGACATCACAGCCTGTTGTTAAGCAGGCTGTTCAGTTCAACACATTTTTTTTTCAGTAGTAGTAGTATTTTAACACTAGGTTTATGAATATGCTTTAAGGTCTCAACAGCAGTACAAGGTTTGGATGGGTCACCTTGGTAGTATTAGATGCGGTGCATTTGGGCCTGTAAGAAGTGAAAGGCCAGTATACAACTGGACCCGAGCCATCTCCAGAGTCAGGATGAGACATGCGCAGCTGGCGTTCCGGGACAACGCTCCCGCTCACATGACATTGACAAAAAGGCCTCTGCGGCGTGTGAGTGCGTTTGCGTAGTACATGTGCGATTACACCCCATAACCACGGCCCAGAGAGCGTGTGAATCGCGTCATCCGACGACCTTACGTCCTTTCCAGCAGCTGCTGAGAATCCTGGTGCCACGACCCAGTCGGAAGGCCCGGCGGGCGACATTTAGCCCAGGACACCACGGCTCCGTCTGTCCAGGAATGCGCTGGGACGGAGAGGACGTGACTCGTGGAAAAGTACTATCCACGCGACCGTGTGACATGATCCGATGGAGAACAGATGCAGTTTGTTTTGTAAACGACACCCTACACCTGATGTTGACGGCTGATTCCTTCATTCCCTGCTTCTCGTTCCCTCCTGTTATGTCCATCACTGTTGATCGACAACTAACTTTTCATAGCCATTTCTTTTGGCCGTGTGTTTGGGTGTGTGTGTGTTTGTGTATGCGTGTGTGTGGTTGTGTGTGCGTGTGTATGCATGTGTGTGTGTGTGTGTGTGTGTGTGTGATAGGGGCACGAGCGCATTTGGCACACGTGTGTGAGATTAGGAGAACAGTTAGTGAACATTGCGACAGCTGTCAGGCTTCTGCCTCTGGGGGAGCCTCAGATCACTCAAGACCCTCGCTCTCACTATTCAAAGCTAATCCCCTCTTAACGCCCCGACACTGTGTCTGGGTATCATTTAACCACACTGCAGTAAATTGGAACCAGTTACCCCCTCCAGCGCAGAAAGAGGCGATTTACTTTGAGGTACGGGAGATTGAATTAAGCAGCGGATGTTCGGGATGCTTGAGGAATTAACTGGTGAAGGGACTTTTGTTGTTGTCGCCGCGTGTTGCTGCAATCCTCCGGCACGGGATACAGACGGTCCAACAACAACAGGGGTGTACAGCGAGTGTCACCATGGTTACGGTTGGCTGTCCGTGGTCAGACGCTGTTGGTGCGTTCTGATAGAGGGATAGCAATAATACTTCACGGTCTAATCGACGATTGAAAATAAATAGACGTGAAATTTCCTCCTTTATTGTAGTTTCTAGCCTTTTCCACTGTGTATATCTGTGAAATATAAAATGTTTCAGCTTGTTTTCATGTTTAACGCCACGTACACCTGTTTAGTTAACCTGTCATGCGTGCTGATGTGTTTGTGTTTCTCAGGTGGCCATAAAGTCCATCCGCAAGGAGACCATCACCGATGACCTGGACAAAGTGCACATCCAGAGAGAGATTGAGATCACCTCCTCTCTCAAACACCCCAACATCATCCGCTTCCAAGAAGGTGAGAAGGACCCATCCAAACACTCTCGCTCACAATAGGCCACTGCTGTCGGATGTGTGCTTGTCCCAAAAACATGCTTTGTTTGACATGCTTTGTTTCCACAATGATGAAAACACATACACACACACACACACACACACACACACACACACACACACACACACACACACACACACACACACACACACACACACACACACACACACACACACACACACACACACATCGGCTGTATTCTAAATATGTCCTGTCTCCTGTGTCCTGGGTCAGTGTTTGAGAGTCGGGATAAGATAGTGATAGTGATGGAATACGCCAGCCAGGGAGAGCTGTACGACTACGTGCACGAGAGGAGGCGGCTGGCCGAGACCGAGGCCAGGGACGTCTTCCGACAAATCACCTCGGCGGTGCACTACTGCCACAAGGTACACGGACCGCCTTTCAAAATACACAGGAAATCCATTATGCCATAATTCAAGATGAGCACTTCAAGCCATGTTTTAGAATGGGTTTGGGTTGAGAGTAGATATGCAATTTGGGTCTTCAAGTTTTCAAGAACAATTATGAACACGGTTTAAAACCAGATAATAGCAAAACTCTACAAGGGTAACCAGGCAGCACCTTAGAGCTGGGATGGGATACAGAGCCTTGCTTATACTTACATTTTCAAAGGATGTGGTAAAGAGTTTGTTTCATAAGTGTTTCCTTTATCGATTTTTGTCAATATAAAGACCGGCATTTGAGGGAACGGTGAAGAATATCAGTAGCCAATATATAAAACAAAGCCAAATGGCTGTCCTAGCGGAATGCTCATGTCAAGTTCTCGTGGGAGGACTGTTTCAAGTTTTTCTTACTGTTTTTGCCCATGTTCCGGGCTAAATTCGTTTTAAAAATCTAGCTGTTCATGGATATACAACCATGTCCACATCCAAGGTCCCCCCTCCAACCAATGCGCTTTTTTTAAACTCCCTGCTAATGAATTTGTGGAACGACAGGTCAACACATAGTCCACTAATCCTAATGCTGTAAATCAAACATTACGCGAGAGTTCAAATCTTTGTTAGTTGAAGGAGCATAATACCCTTATTGTTTTAACTTTACTGGTTTATTTTACAGTCAAACTCACACACTGACCCGCATAAAAGTCAAGTATCTTAACACAGCCTTGTTTTTTTCCAACGATTTAGGCGTACTGCTTAGCACAGATACCACTACTGTGTGGGATGTGAGTGTTATAATATGTATGTATGGATTTGCACATTGAGAATCCAGATAGCTGAGCATCCTGAAGCGGGTATGGCTCAATGTAGCTTGTTTACCATTTATTTTAACCATGGGACAGGTACATTTTGTAGAATATATCCGGGCGAAGTTCTGTCCTCTGAAGTCTTTGCGTTTGAAATTGTATTAAACGTATGATCATGTGCTGTTTAGTTTCCGTAGCCAGGCTGAGCATGGTGCTGTGTTTTACTGCAGAGTGGCTGGGCTTAACCTCCACCACTGTTCCAAAATAGATTTGAAAGTTCCACAGTGGATGAAATATTTACAATGCCTCTGAGGTATGCAGCATTCACAGAGGAAGTATTTAGGCTCCGGCGGAAAGAAAGAGTATCTGAATTCACATCTTATCTTTCGCTATGTCTTACAAAAATAATTCTATGAATATGACAAAGCTGTTCTATTTGTAGAACTAGCATTCTTGGCAAGTCTTACACACACTCATTCTCTCTCTCTCTCTCTCTCTCTCTCTCTCTCTCTCTCTCTCGTTACCTCTTGCTCTCTCTCTCTTTCTCTGTCTTTCACACACAGAAAACATATACTTACAACAATGTTGGAGGTCGTATAGGTCACTTCCTCCACTTGAGCATTCTATCTAAGAGGATGTAATTGGTGCGTTTGAGCTTAATTAGCAGAGAATCTGACTGCTCAGATTAAAGTTCTTTGAAGTTGGATCATTTTCCTCTGTGTGGTCATACTAGTCTTACCAGTGACTTCTTTTCTACTCCTGCCTATGCCCATTACTTATCAATGATGATTTAAAAACAATCAATGAATGGCTATTCAAAGTAACAGTGCACACACACCGTATACAAAACATTTAAGAAGTACAATGGAAGGACATGACTTTTGATTTCTGGAACGTACCCCTATTTTATACACAAGACCTCAGCTGCTCCCCAGTCCTTCCTCAACAGACTGTGCTTCTGTCTACACTTTGGGGGGGGGGGGGGGCTCCCTGGTGGCTGAGGTCATGGGAGGGTTGATTCAATCCTCATGCGTACCGCAGATCAAACGAGGTCTCCAAGAGTTCCTCTCCCACTAAGGCCTCTATGCTACACAGGACTATGCCAAGAATAAAACTGAACCGGAATGTTCATTGTTACGAGGGAATGACCAAGGGATAGTTAAAGATAATAGCACACTTCAAGAACACATTGACCAAGTACAGACAAGTACAGATTTGAAACTCTTGATCTCTCTATTGTGTAAAAAAAAAAAAAAAATCTGTATAGAACAACCGTTTCTTAATGTTTTGCTAAAATGTTTTTTTTTTTGTCCTCTTTCAGAAGGGTGTCGTCCATCGAGACCTCAAACTGGAGAACATCCTTCTGGACAAAGATCTTAATGTCAAGGTGAGAAGGAAGAAAATGCACACACGCGTGTGCATGCACCATAAAACAGACGGGAACACATACTCCCCACTATGATGTTAACGTGTTGTGAAGGCATGCACTCAGAACTGGCATTAAGTCATTGTGCCAGTTTTCTTAAACAGACCCCCGGGGTCGTTCTTTGCCTTATTTGGGCACGTATCACCTTACATGGGTGCAGTGCACAGCCCAGGGGAATGCAAGGAATCCGAAGGCAACGTGGGCATTTGGGGGGGGGGGGGGGGGGGGGTTCAGCGCGAGGGTGCTCCGCCTGTCCACCAAAAAGGACCCGGTCAGGCTGAAACTCTCTGCAGCTCCTCGCTCATTTCAGGGGCCCCAGGCCGCGCCACGGTGGCCCTCTGACAGAGCTCCAGGAAATGGTCTAAGTCTCTATGGTATGCATGGGTACGTGCCATGTGTCAGCATGGTATTCTTTCACCGATGCAATGGGAAACGTTGACATAAGGGCCAAACAGGAGCCAGGCAGATTGTTGTTCTTAATCATGTTGCGGCTAAACATACAGGCCACAGGCCATGCGTTGGCTACAACCTATAATCTCTTCACTCAATAGGATTTCTTATTTTTTTTCATGACGACGAGGAAACAGGTTATTACAATTTTAAGATGACATTTATTTTTCCTTTACTTCCATGGAATTATTAGTCGCAGCCGTGCGATTGGGGACTTGGGAGGAAGTGGGTGACAATGATTTCGTTTTGTCGACCATTGCGCACGTATCTGAAGAAGCTGTGATGGTTAGTTGGTCTTTTAATGTTGTCTTGTTTTGTGTTGTCTGTCTGAGAGTGTAAAATGTTTTTCGTTTTCTCTATGTGTGCTGCTGCCTGTCTTGTCCGGGTCTCCCTTGAGAAAGACATGATTCATCTCAATTAGTCTATTTCCTGTAAAAGTTTAATAGGAAAATAAAAATGTGTGTGACTGCCCCTGAAGAAATGTTCTGTCCGAAAACAAGTGGTGGAATGAATGTAGAAACCTCGTGCTGGCTTAACACAGTCGGCTGACTGGCGCTAGTGCTAAGGCCAGGCTCAAGTTTATACTGAAAGAATTTGCACCATGCACAGCCCTGTTCCAAGTAAATGTAATCAACATGTTTGTTAATACAATGGAGTGAGAGGTTAATGGTGTTGGTGGCGGTGTCTGTGCGCCTCCCTGCGTGCGTAGAAGCACTTCAGATAGTGTGGGGCCTCGGTCTGGCTAGCCAGGGCCCCTACAATCCTGAGTGCTTGTTCTGTTAGGGAAGTGTTTGTCAGACAGTTGTTGTTCTTGGCCCGTTCTTCGAACTCTAAAACCTGACCTCACGTCTATTTTTGGGTCCAGTTAAATGGAACTGCGCTGAGTTACTGTGCTTAAGCCCCACTGTTAACAGCTCAACAACGCAGTCACTAGAATGGAATCCTGTTACGTGTGTTTGTGTGTGTGTGTGTGTGTGTGTGTGTGTGTGTGTGTGTGGGTTTGTGGGTGCGTGCGTTTGTGCGTGCGTGCGTGCGTGTGCCTGTTAATGTGTGGCGGACTCTGACAGGGAGATTGCATTACCTCGTGTGTGCGTTCTGGGTCGCACGTAACAGCAGACAGCGGTCTTCAGAACAGCATGTGCCGCCTGGCTCCCGAGTGTTGTGTCATTCCCCGTGGCAGCTCATGGAGTGGCAGTGGACACGCACGGTACGAGTGAATGAACACACGAGACACAACAATGATGGAGAGAAAAAGATGACGAGCACGTGTGTGTGTGTGTGTGTGTGTGTGTGTGTGTGTGTGTGTGTGTGTGTGTGTGTGTGTGTGTGTGTGGGTGTGTGTGTTTGTCTCTCTCGCCCCTTTCCTACAGCTGGCTGACTTTGGCCTGTCCAACCATTTCCAAAAAGGCCGTTTGCTGCGGACCTACTGTGGGAGTCCCCTCTACGCCTCACCCGAGATAGTCAAAGGTCTACCGTACCAGGGGCCCGAGGTAACGAGCCAGCACACACACACACACACACACACACACCCTGCAAATCAGTATGCTCGATGACGTTAATGCATTTTGTTTTCTAAAAGTCTTTCCATTCCGCCAGAGTCTGCATGATGTTCTGTTTGTGCGTCCCTTCAGGTAGACTGCTGGGCCATGGGCGTCCTGCTCTACGCTTTGGTATACGGCAGCATGCCCTTTGACGGGGCCAGCTACTCCACTCTCACCGAGCAGATCAACCAAGGACGCTACCGCAGACCCAACCCCCCTTCAGGTAGCCCGCGACGCGCACCGCGTAGACACACAGACACCGCACCTCAGCCTCACGACGCCTGCGTAAACACTGAGGCAACCGACGCCTCATTTCATCAAATGTTTTGCAGCCAAAGTCATGATGTGACAGGGACGGTGAGTGGGTGAGAAAGCCTTGCTGACGTGTCCTTGCTGTGTGTCTGTTCCAACACAGACGCCTGTGCGCTGATCGACTGGCTGCTGACGGTGCGCGTGGAGGAGAGGGCCACGGTGGAGGACGTGGCCAACCACTGGTGGGTCAACTGGGGCTACGAGGGCTGCGTGTGTGACTGCGTGCCGTCGCCCCACCAGGACTGCCCCTCCCCGCTGCTGGCCCGCTACATCGACTGGCAGAACCGAGTGGCACCCGAGCCCCGGCGGCCGTCCTCCGTCCTCCCCGCGTCTCACCCCGCGGCTCACCCCTTCTACTTCAGCTTCCCGCTGAAGGGCGACCGCGGGGGCGGAGGAGGAGGGAGGGTCCGCGGAGGGGCCTCCAGTCTGAGGAAGTCGCGCAAGGAGAACACCATCCCCCAGGCTGCACTGGGGGCCTGCGGCGGTGGGGGTGCCACAACGGCCAGCCCCAACGCCGTTGCGTCCGAGTCTCCCTCCTCGGCCGGCGTGGCGGAGAGAAAGAAACCCAAGGGCATTCTGAAACCTCAGAGGAGCTTTGACTCGGTCTTCCGTCCGCCGCCGCCCGAAGAACGCTCCTCCCCATCCCAGCCCCGCGAGGTGCCCTCCCAACCTCGCCGAACAAACGCCCATACGAGCGCTGAGGGCTTGTCCAGCAGTCTCCCTACTCATTCCCCGTTCCGCCACTCTTCATCTAAGATGCCCAAAAAGGGCATTCTAAAGAACCTGTACGGAGGGGAGTCAGGCTATTCGTCTTCCCCAGAAACAAGAGGCTCAGGGGCAGCTGGTGAGTCTGGAGGCACAGGGGCTGCAGTGCAAAGGGGGCAGCCTTGTTCCTACGACCTCCACCCTCGCCTTTCAGGTGTGGAGGACAGCCCCGGCATGCAAACCGAGGCAGTGCGGAGGAGGAAAGGGATTCTAAAGCGCAATGGCAAGTTCTCCCGCAGCCTCGATCTCCCCAATGACCTCCTGTCGTCGTCCTTAACCTCGTCCCCGCTCCGCTTCCCTGAAGCGCTGCAGCGGCTCCTCCATG
This sequence comes from Galaxias olidus, assembly GCA_026901105.3. Classification (NCBI taxonomy): domain Eukaryota; kingdom Metazoa; phylum Chordata; class Actinopteri; order Galaxiiformes; family Galaxiidae; genus Galaxias; species Galaxias olidus. The sequence continues at coordinate 250,741 of JAPMUY010004891.1, forward strand.
CCACAGGGGGCGATGCTGGCACTCAGACGCACTTCAGTCGACCGGCTAGCGATGACAGTCTCCTCTCCACTGATTCCTTCGACCTGCTAGACCTCAGTGCCCAATCGCGTCGCAGGATCTTCTCTCAGCTACGCAGCACTTTCAGCTCTGAGGAAGACCCGGAGAACACTGGATCAGAGACGGACAGGATTGGCTCCGGAAGGAGTAGCGGGCAGGGCGAAGAGGGAGAAGGGGAAGTTTTATATTTGTGCAGTGGAGGAAAACAATGTTGACATAAACCTATTCGAACGTTGAAGTGTCAATCATTGATCTAATTGTTATTGCTAATGAACAATTGTCTTTATTTAAAAATTTACGATTGTTATTGCTAAACAGTTGCCTTTGAGAAAGATACCTGTCATTGTTTAACAATGTACATGAATTAGTTATTTAATAGGAGAGATACCTTTTGGCTCAAAAGCAAAGTATGCCAACAAAAGCACTTCGACTGGACGCTACATGTTAGAAACAAGAAGTCATGTTGGCATTGTATTGATTACTATTAACACATTGGGCAAGTAATGGATAAAGACATTTTATTTTTAATATTATGTTGCGCTTTAGTGAAATCTGTATATCACATTGTTTACTGAAACGTGGACATCTTCAACTCTGTAAATGATGACTGCGTTGTGGCCTTTGAATGTGGGAAGAAAGTCTAAATACCGTACCAGCAACTACAGCTGGTATGGAGTATTTGTGACTTCACATGCCAAATCACCAATGTGTGGGTGAATTACCAAAGTTATTTCAGCTGAGAGGATATCCCTTCATATAATTTTGTCACATCTATCAACTGTGTTAGCACAATGATGACGTAAGTGGTACTATAATTGAAAAACATTGTACAATAATTTTAAAACATGGTGAAGAGTGTGTTTTGCCATGTGCATTGGACAAACTCAATAATGTAAGGAATCTCCCCAAAGCCATCAGTGAGTTCTTCAACAGTACAATCTCAAGGCAATATCCTGCCTTCTGGTTAATAGTGGCTGACCACTAGCCTGACCAATGCTGCTGTGGACAATTTGAATGAGATTATAAGTGCACTAAAGTGGGTAATTTATGTGGAGGTCCACTGTAAAAGGTGTCAGAATATTGCAGCAATGCTGTACATTAGCTAGTCAACGTATTTTGTTTGTACTGTGGAAAAAGTAAAGAATGCCACTAAATGTGAACGTGCTCTCCTAGTTTTCTTTTCTTAACTCTTATTTTTTTACTTTATTTTTATACAACAAGAGATCTATCCCTTCAGGAAGTAAGAGAACACAAGGTAGTAGACGATCAATTAAGAACTTTCTGGAGCAAAGAAAAAATAAAAAGATCTTACACTGAACAGCTATTAGTCCACTTTCAGTATCCCGAAATTCCCTCGTTTCAGAAAAGCACTTACTTGTTTTTGTTCATAAGGATGGCGCATGTAGACACGGTGATTACATTAGGCCAACAGTTATCTTTTTGATCAACTGCTGCGTCCCTAGTCTGTCTAAATAAAGAGCTCTTATTACTCAAAGCTCCTTTGTCATTGAGTCAAACTGGCTAAATAGCATTAGGTAAATGTCAGAGCAGATGAGTTGAGACAGAGTAGATACAGAAACAAATATTGTAAAAAGATAATCTATGTAAACATATTTGCTATTTCTCTTTAGCTCATAACCCAAAGAGGAATGCTAGAGAATTGCATTGCATGGAAGTCTTCCATTTGCTTTTTAAACCTTTTGATATGTAGATGCAGCAAAGGGAATCGAAAGAAGTGGTAGCTTAATAATGGGCAACGCTTAAGGACACAGCTACACTCTTACACTATGCTGTTTAACATTAGAATAGAGAAAATAATGAGAGCTTGCCACCTGGTGGCCAAAAAGGGGTGTCTCCGTTCCCCTCACAACTCCATGTATACCACAGACTCCCTAATTTCAAAAATGTCTTCCTGACATAACACATTTTACCATCCAGATTACCCAGAATACATAGAACGGCAGAAAATACAGCAGAGTAACATGTAATCAACAAAAGTGGTTGGGCATAGTGGTGACCAAGTGCTATCTAGTGACCAAAAGGTCATGAGTTCTAGCCCACCTGGGAACACCACCCCTAGTGTGCCCTTGAGCAAGGCACTTAACCCTAAATTGCTCCAGGGGGACTGTCCCTGTAATTTCTTTGTACCCGCTTTGGATAAAGTGTCTGCTTAATGATTGTAATGTAACGTAATTACCTCTTTTTTAACACTAGGACTACTGTGCACCATCGCCCCAACATGTCCATTTACTACCACATCTTAAATGCTAATTATCAACCAATCAATGAGTCTTTGAATCTAGGTGGTTTATTCCATTTCACTCACAGTCCATCAAGCCACTCTACGCGCTCACTCAAAACACATTCTGGCCTGCTGTGTGCTCCCTATCTGTTCCCTGGTCCAAAGTCACTGTGCTACTGTCAGGGCCTGGGCTCCTCCTCCTCGGCCAGCAGATGGCGGCTGTGTGCCACACTCTACCCTGGATCCTCTCGTGGCAAGGCCAGCAGTAAGTCAAAGCCACAAATGTTTTCAATGAAAACATGGGAGCTGGGATAGTATAATGTTTGGACACTGATTAAAATTCTACTATACTGTATTAATACAGTATAGCCATATAAATTATACACTTTATCAAAATGTAATACAAACTTATTTTTTCTACCAAAAATGTTTTGGTGAGGGGGTACTTCGCTGAAAAAAATATTTCCAAGGGGGTACATATTAAAAAAAGTTTGAGAACGACTGCTCTAGTCCTTTGTTCTCGTTATCTTTATTATTTGCACCTGTGTTGTACCTATTAGCCTTATTGTCTGCACCTGTGTTTTTTTGCACAGATTTAAGTTCCTTTCTTGTGTAGTTTCGTTTGCCTGTTATTATTTCCATCTCACTTGGTGTAAACCTGTCTTGTTTTCCTTTCAAGTAAAGGTCGTGTCTCCTTGGGGAGCTTCTTGCAAAATTACCTTTGCTCCCAGAGTCTCTGTTCTCTAAGTCAACTTCAGTGATTTACACAGTAAATTCCAAGTTCTCTAGTTCCTGCTCTGCTTTTGAACCAGCACCCTTATCCACCGCCGTAACAGCTACAGTCGTAAAAAGAAAAGGTTACGCTAAGGTTTAACACTCTCTGAGCTGTGACAGTTGCCAAGGTCTCCAGAAAGAGTTCATGACTATTTCTCTGGTTGTCTCTGTCCCGTGTGAAAATGGGCTCACCCAGCATGTAGTAGGTCAATGTCTCAGGTGGCTTCCTTTCCCTTTCGGGGTACTCTGCCCTTTGTTCTGTTACCTCTACATATTCCTTGTTATGAGTCTCACACTCCTCGATTTCCATATTTCCCCCTTGTTCTCCCATTTGACCAACTGCCTTTGTATCCTGTTCCTCTTCAGTCTGTTGAGACAACTGGCACCTGTCTTGTAGATCATGTGTGCTCTGAGGATAGAGTGAATGTGCTGTAGGGCTTAGTGGTGACAGGGAATGTGGTACTTGAGGTGAGCCGGTAGGTATCCCTGACAGACACTCCTCATCTGATTCATCCTCACTGTCTGTATGTTATACATACTGTCTCCAACTTGGTCTCTGTTTTACTGTTATTGTCTCTTGATATGTCTATTGGGTCAGATGTTGTTGTGCATTTTCAGCCATGGGCAGGTAGTCTCATGGCAACAACAAATTACAATGGAGAACCCTCTGCTTACCATTCCCACTCTCATAGACTTCATCCTCACGGTAGAAGCAAATCTTGCCTGGCCCCCTTCTCTCATACATGTTCCTCGCCGAGAAACAACTGTTTCTTGCCTTTATCTGCCGACTTTCCTGCGTTTGTGGAGGGGGGGGGGGGGGGGGGGGGGGGTGGAATATTAGAATATTAGGTACAATATTTGTTTTCATAGTTTGAGAAATCCTGACCTTTTGATAACACAATTGCTACGTGCTAAGAGTACAAATTTTGGGTGTTTATTGGGATTACCTATTGCTAAAGGCACATTTTCCTCTCACTTAAACCAGTTTTGTCTCATTGTTCTGGAGCCACCCTTCATAGATGCTTATGTATAGATAGAACACAGAAGGATAGAGTACTGGAAGTTATATGACTGTATGCCCGCTGTCTTTGTTTGGGGGCAATGCGTGGGTTGAAATTCCGTTTTCAACTGTCCATCATGAAACACGTGTGTTATTTTGATACATTCGTTTAATTATTATGATTTTTTTGGGTTATTATTTATTGTTACGCTCTCTTTTATGTTGATTTTCCAGATAAGACCTATAATTACTTTTAAAACAAGACCTATTTACACCTTAAATAAATGGGAGTTAACCAGTGTCCAAACCTAAATACTGCCAGTCATGACCAATAATACCACTACTTCCAGCTCAAAGATTCCTGCCTCTATAAGACTACTCTCATGCAATGTGAAGGGTTCAAAACAAGAGATCTAGGGTCTTCTTGTGTTTGAAATATCTACAGAGATGTTATATTTTAACAATAGGCCCATTTTATAATACATGCATATTCAATTTAGAACTTCGTAAGAAACATTTAGACGTTCAGACAGTTTAACCTGCTAACTACTACAGAAGCTGAGAAAAGATTGGTCCCAGGGCTCTTTTTATGAGTTCGGGGATAAATCAAGCCGTCTATTAGCCTACCAACTGAAACACAATACAGCTTATCATTGCAATCTTTCATGTTAGGGACAACACTGGTACCCTCCTTTGCCCCTGGATATATATAACAAAGCTCTGATTATGGAATCCCTACCACCCACCCATACACAAGCATCTATTTTAGTCATACTTAAAAAAGGAAAGGACCCAGCTGACTGTGGGTCGTACCGCACCATCTCGCTCCTCAATGGAGATGTTAAAAATACTAGCTAATACACGATCTATTGAAATTGAAGATATCCTTTCTCAGATAATTTCAGAAGACCAAACAGGCTTTGAATATTAGAAACTTCTGGACATCATCGACACACATTCTTTATCAACCACTCTAGAGGTACCCTTTGCTCTTGACGCTGAAAAGGCATTGAGGAGGCTGAGTGGGAATACTTATTTGCACTTCCGAAGAAATTTGGATTTGGATTATTTCTTGGATTCACCTCTTGTACACGTCCCCTATGGCCTGCATCCAACGTTAATAGTACTAGCTCTGGATACATTCCACTGGCTCGTGGCACACTGCAGGGATGCCTGCTGTGCCCACATCTCTTTGCCCTTGTGATCCAACCCCTTTCAATAGACTTGCAGACCCCTCTGTTCAGGAGGTGTTGGGCATGAAGTGGCCGTCTCTTTATGAGCAGATGATCTCTTGTTATATGTGTTGTAACCAGTGATTACTGCTCCTATCATACTTGCCGATCTTGAGAGCTTAAGCAAAGTTAAACTGGAGCACCTTACCATTGTCTTTACTTGGTAAATACAATCTGTAAAATCAACACACTTCCTAAATGTTCAGAGTTATTTCAGAGCCTTGCCATATTCTTGCCAAAATTATTCTTTAAATCCTTAGACCAATTGATTTAAACTTTCATTTGAAACAGCAAACACTACAAAGGTCAAAAACTGAGGGGAGCTTGGCTCTACTTAACTTTACTCATTACTACTGGGCAGCTAACATTTAGAAGATCACATACTGGCTACCTGCTCCTGAGACAGACTGGTGCCTCTTAGAGGCTTGTTCCTGTCGCCTCACCTCCCAGGCGGCTCTAGTTTGATCCTCATTACCTTTGGCTGCAGTTCACCACACTTCTACTTCACACCCTGTCATGGTCTCATCACAAAAGGTCTGTGCACAGTTTTGAAATCACTTACTATGTAATATACTTGGACCCATTTGTAATAATCCCACGTTCCCTCCTTCCACTTTAGATGCAGCGTTTTCTTTTGGAGAAACAGAGGTTTAAAAGATTAAATTCACCCTGAGAGGATCATCCGATAGGTCCTTTTATTTCCTATTTTGAAAGCCTTGCTGCCCTCCCCAGTTTGACCCCTATATTAAAAACACTTAACCCTAACCCTAACCCTAATGCATATTGCCATGTCAATCTATAATATCCCTCAATAAAAATAAATAAATCTAATAGTACAATAAAGGAAAAAACATCCAGTGAGTGGCAGAATGCACAACGCGTCGAACCTTGAGGCGGATGGACTACAACAGCAGAAGGCTACGTCGGGTTCCACTTTTGTCAGCCAAGAACAGAAAGCTGAGGCTGCAGTGGGCACAGGCTCAGCCAAACTGGACAGTTGAAGACTGGAAAAATGTTGTCTGGTCTGATGAATCTTGATTTCTGCTGAGGCACATAGATAGGAGGGTCAGAATTGGCTGCCAACAGCATGAATCCATGTACTCAGCCTGCCTTGTGGCAACAGTCCAAGCTGGTGGAGGTGGTGTTATGTTGTGGGGAATATTCTCTTTGCACACTTTGGGCCCGTTAATACTAATCAATCATCGCTTCGATGCCACTATCAGTGCCATAGCCTATTGAGAGTATTGTTGCAGACCATGTGCATCCCTTCATGACCACAGTTTACCCATCTTCTAAGGCCTACTTCCAGCATGATAATGCAACATGCCACAAAGCAAAATCATCTCAAACTGGTTCACGAACATGACAATGAGGCCAGTCAATACCACAAATAATTTAGGCTGTTTTGAGAGCAAATGGAGGCACTACCCAGTATTAGTATGGTGTTCCTAATAAAGTGCTCGGTGAGTGTACATGTAAACTAACCAAAGCTTGATTGGAATTTTTAAATTCTGGCACGGACATAAACAAACTGATCATCATCCACTTCCAGTTCCTCCAGGTAATATACCTTTCTTATAGTACCGGACCGGTTATAGTAAAAGATGATTTGGTAAACTCAAAGCACTGATACTAACCAACAAAAAAAGGAACGTTCTATGTCGGGTTGCCAAACATTTTGCAGACATTGTTAATAGTGAATGGAGTCCAGAGCAGGGAGTCGTTAACATTAACCAACTTTGACTTTAGTCAGGCGCATGGGGACAACACAGTTACCTGCATAGCTGCTGGGCTAACAATGTTTTTTAGAGCCTATTAACCAGGGCCATCCACAGACGTTTTGGAGGGGCTGGGGCTAAAAAAAAAAGCCATGTCCACATGCCTTTACACTCTGCCCTTTACATGATGGGATAGTACAATGCCATTCACCTCTGGATGTTCAAACATTTAGATTTAAGACTGATATAATGAAGGCCCGTTTATAATTTATACATTAATGTATTATTTCTTAAGAAAAATACTTTATTCGGTTCAATAGTAGTACAATACATTTTTAGTTATCCAGACCAAGGGACACAATAGTTACCTACATAGCTTCTGGGCTATCAGTTTGTCTTAAACTTTAAAAAGTAAAAATTTACTCTGAGAGAGTCATTCGATCTCCGTCATGGTTCCTCTCTTGCTGGCAACCTTTTATGTCCTAATTTAAAAAATCTTTCCTATGTATCATACATTGTCTTGTTTGCCCTTACTTTGAAATGCCTGGGATAGTGGGGAGAGTAGATGATGGAGAGCTGAAGGGGTTATCGATAATAAGGGAAAACAATTTTGTTGGGATGAGAAACTTTTTTGCTTTAAAAGTAATAAATACAGCTATTTCAATCTACAATGTCCTTCAATAAAACAATTAAATAAAAATAAAAGGTGTCCAGTCACAGTGCAGGCTAGAAAAAAACGTGACAATGTAATAGTTATGTTGACATAATATCAAATAGGTCTCTCCAGGCCAAAACACTGTGAGCCCATAGCAATGACTCAGTACATTTAGTAAATGTTCTCCATGTTTTGTGTGCAAAGTGTCCTCTTTTATCCATCCTGTATCCAAGATGTAGTGTCATCCGTAGGCCTTTCGAAGTGTCACGAGTCCGCTCCCATTTCCTAAGGGTTTAACCCATATGTGGTGTTTGGGTCAAACCCATTTTGAATTTTGACTAAATGAAAAGGATACAAAATGTTCAACCTGAAATTCCATGCTCCTGGCTTATTTTCTGTGAGGAACCTGTAAAAAAAAATAAAAAAATGTAATAATACCTTTACACGATATTAGGGTCAATTTGACCCGGATACACACAGAGACACACACTGACACACAACATGCATGCACGCACACTCACTCACTCACACACACACATACAGATAGAGAGAGACATACACACACACACACATACAAAAAATAAGACGGAGCTCGCTCCTCAGCTTCTAACTGTAAAGGGGCCAGTCCATTCCTCCAGCTTCCTGTTTATGGCCAACAATGCTTTGGTATTCTACATACCCGAAAAGGGAAAGATTTGGTGCCAATGAGCAATCTACAATGGGATTGAAGGATCAGTGGCCGGTAGGACCATAAGCCAGAGGTCATACTTGATTATACTGAAACGCCACCAAAAGAGGGGTAGGCTATATGTGGACAAGCTGCTATCCTTCCAAGTAAGAACTTTACGGTTGGCCACCCGGGATCTTCTTCAATATCATCAGTGTCAGCCTACAACTCGTTTGCAATCTGCATGGCAATTAACCCAGACCAAAGGAACCACCAAAGAAGACGTCTTGTACCAGGAGCTAAGCAAAGCCCTAGTGACACCCCGCATACAGAGAAGACAACATATGCTCAGGTCCCCCTGCTTCTCCAGCCATAGTGAGGAGGATGGAGGAGGTTCCTGCTGTCCCACTTGCATGACACACACAACCACAACCTGAAGTAAGTATTATGTTGTTTTTGTGTGTGTGTGTGTTTGTGTGTGTGTGTGTGTGTGTGTGTGTGTGTGATTTAGAGTAGTAGGAGACATGGTGGAAAAAAGGAATCCTGAACTAATAAAGTTATTCTAGATTGCAGCCGGTGGCAAAAAATGGAAGCGCTGCGAGGTTTGTGGACCTTCAAAGGACGGAAAGACACAGACCACATGCAGCCACTGTACAATGGACAACCGTTGTACACACACTCTCAAATTCTGTGCTTCATGCGTTGTGTTGACAGGCATGCCCATGCACACACAATTTTACCCAATGTTATTTCAGAATTATTTGAGAGATGGCCACATTCTTATATCAGGGTAGTGGTTTTTATGTAACTGTTCACATAATGAGTCAACATTCCCAAGTAAGGCTTTTGTTTATATTTTTGATCTCGGAATTTGAAAGTTCAACCTGGGTAAAAGTAAAGTTTTGGAAAATGTATTTTTCACCTCATTGGATTTGTTTGATATAATACACGGACACCCACCCACCCACCCACACAAGCGTAAACAGATCTACCCACCCAAACACTCATACTCAGACACACACAAACACACTCACCAACACTCACCCACGCACACGTGTTTTGCCAGGAAGTTTATGGTTCTGTGAGAACATGGGAGGATAGGGGGGTGTTTCCTCTCAGGTAGTCTGACAAAAGTTCTGCCTCAGAGGTAAGTCACTCAATCTACAGCACAACACAGAGCATCGTCCTTTTGCTTTTCCTCTTATGTGGTATCTTTAGCTGTGCCCAGTGGCTTCTGATACAGAGCTTTTGACATTTTAGCAGTCAACATTTTATTGCTCACGTCTTTTTTGGTATCCCTGGTCCTCTTCTCGTCTTTGATCACATTTTGGGTGACGGGAATCTACAGGTGTGTGTTTTGGACCACATTGTAAACAACAAACGAGAGAGGGAGACACTTTTCAACCAAACAAGCAACCTGAGGTTTCTGGGAGCTATGGCCCACGGATCTGAAGCCTACTATGTCCGGAGGGATATTCTGGACCAGCCAGGCCTGGATGAAGTGGCCAGAAAGCGGACATTCTCTACCAAACCTCCCCTAGTTGAGCGTGTGAAGGATTCCCTAAGGTAAGAGCAGAGCATTGTGTTAGAGAGAGAGAGAGAGAGTTTGGACACAGAGCGAGAGGGTGCTGTGAGAGAAGGGAGCCGTAAGAGGTATTGTAGAGCAAAGAGATGGAGAGAGATAGTTTGGAGACAGTAGGAGAGGGGGTTGTGAGATAAAGGAGACCTGTGTGATTTAATTGGACACCACAAAGTTCATATTTCTCTGTATGCCAGCCCTGGACTGGTTCAACAGTGTACAAAAGGCTGATACATATTCCTGACTGTCAGAACATATTACCAGCTTGGATAAAAATTCACAAAGATGATGGAGGACTCAAATAATTTGTATGTTTTTGTACCCTTTATTCTACTCACCACACATATGTTGTCAGCAGATAATACAAAGGCCTGTTTTTCTTTGCGTTTCTCTTCTACTAGGCTTGCTGATAACACAGCACTGCACATATCATTTTCTCTCTCATCACTTTATCCTCTGTTGGGTGTGACTTACTGCCACCAGTTTTGCCAATTATATTTGACAGTACCAAGTACCAACCAAAGCTGGCTGTCCCAACCAATGTGGCTATCTCCCCCTGCCCTTGTTGCTAGGTGTTCGGTGCCAAAGGTGAAGAACAAAATCTTTGAATGTGTCCCCATACTGTACTGGCTACCCCGCTACTCCCTCCGAGACAACGGTCTGGGGGACATCACCTCCGGTATCAGCGTGGGAATCATGCAGCTGCCACTAGGTCAACAAAAACACGCACAAGCGCATGATGACAATGGCCCCTATCACATGACACTCCTCTTCACTCCTCCGAAACAATAATTTAACATCTCAAGCTTGTTTTCATCAGTGCTTTTTACGAATAAAGCGCATACACACCTGCATCTCTCCCTTCATAGTGTTAGCTATTTAGAAAGATTAATAACAAACTACGGCTAAAAGAATTCTGTTATCTGAGCTATATGACAACTTTGAAATCTAGATAAGAAAATTATATGTTCTCAATTTAATTTGGCTTAATTGTTCTTTCTAGGCAATTTGATTATTTATTTTTATCTCATTACAATTGTTTTTCTTTCTTTAGTGGTCTTATTTCATTCTTGTATGTTTCTGCTTTCCATGTGTAAAGCACAGTGAAATGTCTATGTGTATGAAATGTGCTATGCAATACATTTGATTTGATTTGATCTTCCCAGGATTGGCCTACGCGCTCTTGGCATCCTTGCCCCCAGTGTATGGCCTGTACTCCTCCCTCTTCCCTGTGCTGATCTACTGTATCTTCGGCACCTCCAGGCACATCTCCATGGGTGAGCAATACGGAGCGGGAAAAAGAAAGAGTTACGGGAGAGAACGGAAGAGAAGGGGAACGTGGCTGTGTTTTAGTGTGAGCCGCTGGTGTGTGCACGCAAACGAAGGCGCAGAAAGTAAACTCCTCCGATGGCGTAGCTGTGTGTCTGTGGGGGGTGCATCAGGATTGGGCAGAGAGCCAAAGCCATTGTGCAGCTGAAGCTATCAGCATCCACCCCTTCCCTCCTGGCCCTATCCAGTGTCCTCGTAAAATCCTTCTTTATATCATTTGATTAGTTCCTTTTGGCCCACTGCTTGGCACAATGTGTTTGTTTTGATCCTTCAGATGCCCCCTGTAAATGTTGATCAAGTCTTTGTTGTCTTGTGTTTTCTTTTGTATTGTCTTATTGTGGTGGCCATTTAGGTTTAAGGTTTCAACCAGCCTGCTCCCTGACACTGTCTCTCTTTATAGGTACTTTTGCTGTGACCGGTATCATGGTTGGCACTGTGAATGAGAGAATGGCCCCAAACTCAAACTTCATGCTCATGAATGTAACTAACGGCACCGGGGGTGTGGATACCGCCTCCCGTGACGCATTAAGAGTCCAGATAGCTGCATCTGTTGCCCTCCTGGGAGGACTCTTTCAGGTATGTAACTACTTTGTGCCATGTTGGGCCGTTCCCCACTCAAACTATCGGGAGATACAGTACATTACGTTACAGTCATTTAGCAGATGTTTTGATCCAAAGTGACTTACAAATAGTAAGATGCGAATTTACAAACAGAAATGTTAAATCAAAGGGTTAACACAATGGTAGGGAAAAAAACTCCACCTTTCTCACGTCTGACCATCTTACTAAACAGTGGAATAAAATCTTGTTAGCTCATGTTTGAAAAACAGCCCACGTTGGAACAAAGGGTCTCCACAGGTCAGTCCATGTTAGGTTTTGCTGATGGGGGGGGGGGGGGGGGGGGTATGGAAGGAAACTTGACCAGGATGAAGCGAGAGGCCCTGTATTCAGTATTTATTACTGAAAATAATAAAGTGGGTTTGATAGTTGAAAATCAAACCAGGGGCTGCTCGATGGGAACCAATATAAACAAAAAACAGGATTTATTTACACAAATTGCCTTCTGCTGCACGCTTATCTTTTCTTTCTCTGTGGGAATTCCAGATAGCCACACGAGGCAGAACTATCAATCCTCTGTGTTGTTAACGTCACGCGAGGTTCTTCTGTGATCCCCGACATATTGGTGAGGGAAAGCGTTGGGAAAGATGGACTTGCGTAAATTACGGTATCTAGCCAAGGGATGACCCTCCACCTTGTTCAGTGTTGGGCTATAAAGAGCATGATGGGACGATAGTTAAAGGTGAAGGAAGCCCACTGAAAGCTGTTTTTAAAAACAAACAACACGAAAGCGTGGTCTGACAGAGGATGACTGCTGCTGGGTCATTCACTTTTCCATTAACTTTTGCTTGTAAGGTCTTATATCTTCTGGAAGAATACTCCTTTTGCGATACGGTATTTCCATCAAAGTCATTTTATTGCGAGGCCTGATTTCTGCTCTCTCTCTCTCTCTCTCTCTCTCTCTCTCTCTCTCTCTCTCTCTCTCTCTCTCTCTCTCTCTCTCTCTCTCGCTCTCGCTCTCGCTCTCTCCCACTCTCGCACTCTCTCTCTCCCGCTCTCTCACTCTCTCTCTCTCTCTGTCTCTCTCTCTCTCTCGCTATTTGTTCCTTTCCTTCAGATCCTGCTGGGTGTCATTAGGTTTGGCTTTGCGGTGACCTATCTGTCTGAGCCTCTGGTCCGAGGCTACACCACAGGAGCGGCAGTCTACGTGGTCATCTCCCAGCTCAAGTATGTGTTCGGAGTCACCCCGCCACAATTCTCTGGACCTCTCTCTCAGCCTCTTGTAAGTGCTGGCCACAGATTGTAAACATCTCACTATTATTACACAATGTAGGTTTGCAGGTAATGATTTTTTGGGGATTTCCATATATAACTGCACACTTCACCGTTATCTCTGCCTCTGCCCTCAGCTCTTTGGGAGCATCTGCAGGTTGCTGCCCCAGACACGTTTGGCGCCAGTGGTGATCACTCTGATATCTCTGGCCGTCCTCATCTCGGTCAAGGAACTCAACACGTACTACAGCAAAAAGCTACCAATACCAATCCCTATTGAAATCGTGGTGGTCAGTAGAAATAGTTTTTACTTTTAACGTGCAGTTACTCATTCAGTCCTTTCACCATCCTCCATTTCCCAAAATACCATGCTGCTCTGTCAAGCCCATCCTCCGCAAACGTAATCAACAGACTGTAAGTCTGTGTTTCCTCTATGAGTAGTGGAATTGCCTTGTGACTCTTCCGTCCCCTTTTATTCCGCAAGTTGCTCATTGACCTGATGGAACGGGGGAAAGGGATGAAAGCAATCATTTACGACTCTCTTTCTCTCACGTGGACACTGACATTGACAGACACTGACAGGTACTCGCACATTATTAACTTCTCCTCCCTTTCTGTGTGCGACAGCTGATCGTTGGGACGCTCATCGCCCACTATTGCAATCTAAAAAGTCTATATGCTGTGGACGTGGTCGGAGCAATACCCAGCGGGTGAGTTTGTTTACTGTGTTCATGTACAATGAGTGCTTAACCTGTAAATAATAGTCGATTAGCCTAGCTGTTTTCCAGGTCATGGGCACAACATGAACAACGCTGGCATGGGGAGGTGGGAGGAACACTTTGTCTCAAGGCTGATATCACACAGATACATAAAGTACCAGAACAATGTTTTCATGTGTGCTCGTGTGTCTGTAAAAAACACAGTCTTTACAGGGTCAGTTAGGTCTAACTGCAAGGCATACCAGATATCCAAGATAACAATGTGTAACTGTGGGCAATAAAACAATGCATTCTCAGTAGACGTTTTCTCCAAATAAGGTTTAGCTACCTGACACATGAAAAAGCTGTGGGACCTTTGACTGGGTCGGCAGGCCCTAACTCTGTAGCGGGGCCTGACTAACCCCTAGAGGATGATGTGGGATGTTTCTCCTGTTTGTCCCCCCACTCCCTGCTTTACTCTCTCTACCCCTCCACCATCAGACTCTTACCCCCTCGGGTCCCAAACGTGAGCCTGTTCCCCCAAGTGGTCGGCGATGCGATTGCGATTGCGATTGTGAGCTACGCCATCAACATCTCCCTGGTCAAAATTTTTGCCACCAAACATGGCTACAAAGCGGACAGCAACCAGGTAACGACAACCCCTTGCTGTTTTCAAGGACATGGGCATGACATCATCAAATGTGTTCTGTGTGAGTCGGTGGGTGGGTGGGTGTGTCACCGTGACACACAAACACATAAAGTGCTTGTGTGTGTGTATGTCTTCATGTGTGCTTGTGTGTCTGTAATAGACAGAAGGTTTATAGGGTCACGTAGGTCCAACCCCAAGGCGTAGGAGGACGGGTATGGTTACAGTGCTTTGTACACAGCCCACGTTGCAAAGCGACAGAGAGCTCGACACTATCACGCGCACCTGCTAGTTTTCCTCCACCAAAATGGCAGCATGACTAAGTGCCACGGGCCGTCTCCGTGATGCCCCTTTTCCCACAAAAGCCATAGGCTAGGTCTAATGTTAGAATTTTCTGTGTAAACCGTGTTCTCACACTCGGTTTTGGTGTCACTCCGGTCCGCGCTATTTCTGGTCCTAGACAGTTGCATAGGATTGTAACAGTCATTGGCACCAGCCCACGCACACGCACGCGCACGCACACACACAGACGCGCACGCACGCACACGCACGCACACACACACACACACACACACACACACACACACACACACACACACACACACACACACACACACACACACACACACACACACACACACACACACACACACACTGCCAGGCTGAGGCATTTGACTGGGATCGTTCTGCTCTGAGGGAGAAAACCCGACTGGAAAACGAAGCCTGTAAATGCTTGCCTGCTAAATCTTTGATGACCCCGTCGCAAACAATTCAGTTAATATACACTGCGCCGCAGTTATTCTTTAACCAGTGAACTCTACGTCTGTGTTAACATGTGTGACTCACATCCTTTTAAATGTAGTAAGTTAATGTTAGTCGGAGGGCTACCAAGGGACCTTCGGCGCAGTGCTTCTCCTCACCCGCAGGACGCAAACAAGCCGGTTTGACCTCCTTTTCCCTCCTCTCATGTGGCCTGTCTCTCCCTAGGAGCTGGTGGCCCTGGGACTCAGTAACACAGTGGGGGGGTTCTTCCAGTGCTTCTCTTCCACCGCTGCTCTGTCCCGGACTCTTATCCAGGAGACCACCGGGGGCAAGACGCAGGTTAGCCCACTGTGCTCACATCCAGACACACACATAAACACACACACACACACACATACTACCAACACACTGTCTGAGAAAAGTTGGATGACTTTGGCTGGCTGCCATTTGCACTCATGAAGCCATTTCCATGCGTTTCGTCAGGTTGCCGGATTGGTCTCCTGTGTCATTGTGCTGATCTGTATACTGAAAGTAGGCGCTCTGTTTGCGGACCTCCCCAAGGTAACTCTCATGTAGAGGGTGTCTTCTCCTTCTCGAACCTCCCCTAAATATACACAAAACTGTGTCTTGTGTGATAATTTATTTGTGTGTGCATGTGTGCCATGTCCCCAGGCAATTCTTGCATCTATCGTGTTTGTGAACTTGAAAGGAATGTTCATGCAGTTGTTTGACATCCCCTTGCTATGGAAGACCAACAAAGTTGACATGGTTAGTATGCCCTTATATATTTCTAAAAGTAACATTTTCTTTTACCGCGAGTCACAGAGAAGATTCAACCTCTGCTTTTCCCTTCAATTGACCCCCAGTTTGTGTGCTGCTCCCTAGATGGTGTGGCTGGTAACGCTCGTGTGCACGTTCCTGTTGAACCTGGATATAGGTCTGGCTGTGTCCATCGGCTTCTCCGTGCTCACTGTTATCTTTAGGTCACAGCTGTGAGTATGCGCTGGGTGGCTAGGGTGTGACTGCATTCCTCTGCTGACCGAGAGAGGGGTAACTTAAACTGTGTATCTATGATGTGTAAAAGCTGATGTTTGTTTTTGTGTCTTTCCGTGTCTCTCAGACCCCGCTACTCTGTCCTGGGTCAGATTCCAGGGACTGAGCTATATTTGGACGTGGAGAGCTTTGAGGAGGTAAGACTCCATTCACAAAAGGATGGGGTGGGTGTGGGATTGGTGTAAACTAGAGTCCTGTCACTTAAACGCCACACCCTAGACTTCCATAGTGGGGTGGGGTAACTCCATGAGAGATTTCAATTTTGTGGAATACTTTTCATACATGATATTACTTCATCTTTTTGTGTATTGGGCGTAATAAGTTGCTCAATGTCCTGTTTGCATGTTGGATTATCAACGCAGGCCAGAGAGATCCCAGGCATCACCATCTTCCGCTGCTCCAGCACCGTGTACTACGCCAATGCAGAAATGTACCTGGAGGCCCTGCAGCAGGCGGTGTGTGTAGCGGCTGTGGAACATTTCATCACAAAATACGTAACCCTACACTTTGGTTTTTCTTTATCGACTAAAACTTAACTTTTGATTTCTCGATCCTTTAAGTGTCATATCGACCTTGGAAAAGTCCTGACCAAAAAGAGAGATATCGCACAGCAGAAGATCAGAGAAAAAGAGAAAAAGGAACCCAGTAAATTGGTAGGCAGCACGCCATTTTGAAAATGATTTCACACAATCCTCAAGCGTAATATCTCACCCCCTTGTTCTCTTGTCTGCCTTCTGCAGAATGGCTACCTGTCCAAGTTAGGTATCCTGAAAGAGAAGGAATCGGGCATGAACGGACAGAACGGAAAGATCTCCCTGGATGTGAGACGTGACAGTGTTGGCATCGGCTCAGCCCTCAACGATAAACCAGATGATGGCCAGACCAACTTTGCTTTTGAGCACCATCCGGGCCAAAGCGAGAGCTACAAGAACGTCGCAGTGGAGCTGAGCACCATTGGTGGGGCCGAGGGGAGCGTGAGCGGCTACGGCGTATCCATCCACAGCATCATCCTGGACTTTTCCACGGCCAGCTTTGTGGACACAGTCACTGTCAATACCCTCAAAAACGTAAGTGTTTGGGTTTTGAATGCCTGTGTGAAGGCAGAAATGCGAGGCTTCACAGATCATACAGAGACTAAAACCTATGCAACAAAAGATACAATACGTACAGGGGAGTGTGGGAAAAGAGAGAGATGAACGAGGATGAGCACCCTGGAATTATTTTTAGCTTGTTTTTTGTATACTACTGTTGTATCATTAAGGGCTTTCATGTTCAGAGGAGGCCTTTGGCTGAGGGTTAACAAAGGGCCTCTGTCCTGCAAATAGCTCAAACAGCCCAAAACCCAAAGGGGATGCCTCCATCAATAACATTGTTTGACAGATATGTGTCGTGTGCTGAGCCCGTCTGTGGAGGAACAACAGTGGAGTTTTGTGTGGGACGGATCGTAAATCGTGCACTGGATCGTAACACATTTGTATTATTTGAAATGTTCTGCAACTACTTTGTTACGTTCTGTTTTTCATTACGTGCCCTGTGAATAGGGAACTGCTGCAAAAGAGACTGTCTGAGTCAGTCGACCCTGTATAAATAAACAATATATATATAGACTTGTTTAAATTATATTTTGTTGTGCGAGAAGCTGATAAAGAGGGTTGGGGTTGAGTGTTAAAAGTGTCAACTTTAAACACTTTATTCCTAAAACCTATTTTCCTGCATCTTTCCTTCAGATTGTTAAAGATTTTCGAGAGATCGATGTGGATCTATATATAGCATCGTGCCAAGGTAAGCGACTGTTAACATTAAATCCATTTCTTTCTATTTAGACGCAAAAATACTTTATCTTTACTTCATGATACACAGGGGTGCACCAGCAGACCTTAATAATAAACCGTCTCAAGGTTCTGGCCACAATGGAGCCCTTTAGTTTCATGTCTGAAACGAATGCAAACAAACACACTGGAAATGTTTTTGGATATAATTTCTCAGAAATGTTTTTGGATATCATTTCACAGTATGTTTTTCTGTGTGTTCCAGCCTGCGTGGTTGGGGAACTGGAAAGAGCAGGTTTATTTGTGGCCCTCCCTATGAGTCAGGTGTTTGCAAGCGTCCACGATGCAGTTCTTCACTGCCAGAAGAAGAAGCTGGATGATCCGCCAGTCTATGACTGTGTTATGGTAAGTCAATACCTCAGCATGAGTTGCTATCACTCCCTTTAATGTAACCCCTTTAATCTTTTCAATATTTTTTTATTCCACATATAAAACTGTCGTCAAATTCCTGAAAGGTTTAATGTAACCAGTTATTTTCTTCTATACATCATATTTTTTTCAGGACTTGGCCATGACGAAATTGTGAACCATTATGTCAAACTGCCTCCTCCTCTCGCCATCTTCTTCCTCCTCTTCATTCTCCTGCCGCTCATTCCCTGACTTTCCATTGGGTCTCCCCGTCTCCTCCCCCGCTCGGAATGAGAATGCACCAACATGACATGGCGGTTGGTTACCATAGAGATAAATGGAGCCGTTGCCTTGGCAACGGGTTTTTTTATGATATCTTCTAATGAGCTAGCCTGCAAGACGTCACTGGAGCTCTGTGTGTGAGAGCGAGGACAGGAGGGAGGGGCAAGAGTGGTAGAATATAACACTAGACTACTAGCAATCTGTATTTATAGCCTGAGGGAGTAGAGAGGGAGTGAGAGATTGACTTTGAAGGAAAGCTGAGACTCACAGTGTGAGGCGATGTGTTCCTCTGGGCCAAGGTGTTTGCATTCGTGTGTGTGTGTGTGTGTGTTCCAAAGAAGCGGGCCAAATGCAGTTTCTGATCATGTTTCTTTAAATGAGGTAGTTCAAATGCCTTCAAGAATAAATCCCTTTACATTCCCAGCACTTGACATTAAGGCTCGTCCATCTGTCCGGGTCAAGCAAAAACTATGCTGTGACTTTGCTGTTTCAGTCAAGGTTAAAAAACTCAAGATAAACACGAGCACTTATCACTGCGAGAATTTAGTTATTAGGTTATTGTGAGCAACAGTACGTTATGTTCTTCTTGATAATGATAAACACATATGTATGTCTGGTGGCGGCCATTTTCCTTTCTCTGTGGCTAAATAGCCTAGCCAGAAAGCCAGATCATAGGACTTGATTAAATTGACATCTCATAATATAAACAAAGGAAACAAAACAGGCTAATGAAATTCAAAGCATATTTTCATATTTAACTGTATGAAAATATATATAAAAATAAACATTTTAATTCAGACAGAAAGCTTTTTTAAAAAAATGTCTTCGATGTATTTGTGGTATATAAAATGGTTAACAGTGTATAAAAAAGTGGACATTTTATTTACTATCAATCTGTAATTAGAGCTGAGTTTCATTACTCTCTCTGTGCTAATCCTCTGGCTACGCTAATCAACCAGGAAGAAATTAATTCAACTACATCTCCCCATAGGTTGAGTGATGACACAGATTACGCTTGCACTCATCCAATATTGTTTCTTGCTGCCAAGGGTAGATAGTGCTACATTTATATGAATACATCTAACTAACTATGAAATTAATTAAACCTCGAGTTATTTGAATTCATTCCCACCATCTGATCAGAAAGTGCCTATTTGTGTTAGTGGGCTAGTCTTGTAGGCTGACACTATTTACTTTCCTGCTAGTGCTGGTTACTGTTTTCACGACAGCTCACTTAATGTGATGACAGCCACTGATTGATCATTAGGCTCTTGTGCTTCTAATTGAGACGTACACGTCACAAATGCTGGGCATGGCTGGATCACAGTGTGGGTCAACAAGAGATGAAAGATGGGTAGAGGTTACTAATGAGGTGCAGGGGAATATTTACCCATGATGCTATTTGATGTAACGGTTTAAAATGCAAATCTGTAGTGACTCTTCTAAAAAATAACCTAAAAGTAACTAAGTTAAGCAGAAAAGTTAAATGTCCATTTACCCCATAACTTTGGTATGGTTGTTGAGGGTTGGGGATGTCTAAATATAATATATGGGCCTGTGGAAAACCGACAAAAATAGAGAGGTTTGACCCACTTTTAGTTCAGGGACAAACATGGTAAAAAAAACTGGCTCACATTCAAGGTCAGGTAAAACATTTGTGACATAGTACTCGGGATAAAACATTTTTTTCATGCCACTGCCTTATTCCTATCTATTACAGTAGATTAACTGTCCATTAGAAGCGAAGGTAGTTTACTTCCATATCATTCACCGATTGGATTATTTCCATTATGAGATGATCCTATAATACCAAGTGCATTTACATATATTGAATAATCCATACAATCTGAAATATTTGTGTGTTCTTACATGTCCCATTGCATTATATTACTCTGCAATAAAAGTATACTGACCCGGCGTTAGAGATTAATACTGTGGATACATGTGTTAGATGGTGAAGACAACTTTTCACTCATTGCGACACCTAGAAAAGTCTAGAGTTTGACGTTTAAACAGACAATTTAGTTAACCATAACATTCCATTAAAACATTGTGCTAATGAACTGGTTTCAATTGTGCTGTAGTGTGAGCTCGGCTAAGGTAATGCTTAACCGAGTCTCTAAACCTTGCAGAACAATTGTGGCAGTAGGTGAAATATTCAGTTATTTCCTATTTAGCACAGAACCTATTACCTTTTGAATGACCTTTTGAATGGTGAACAGGCCAAAATAGCTAAGTTGCCCTTAGTGTCAGTATACCTTTAAGAACATTGTATTGTTTTCTAGAACAAATCGAATGTATAGCCAAAATTATAATAACTCCTTAGCAAGTATCAAAACGTGTGGAATTGTTCTTTAAATAAAAACTAATTCAAAAGTTTCCATCTAGTCTTTTATTGCTTTTCTTTTCTACACATGGCACCAATCTTGCTCCTCTCCCCTCCCGGACTCCTTCTCCCTCTATTTTTATTCATCCTCCCTTAAGATTTCTCTCTCTCAAGGTGGAATTACATATTTTCGCCCCCTCCCAATATTAACATTGATTCACAGACCTATAGAATACACTGGACACTTAAGTTACTTTATAATACACAAGTATGGAAGTGGTGCTGCTTTGTTTTGCTTTTGGATTATACAAATGGAAGTTTGTTTTGTACAGTAATACAGCCAATGGGGGGAACACAATGAGTAGAAAATGGTTGCCACTAATGTTTTATGAGCTAGGAACACTTTCTCTCACTTTACATAGCTCTCTCTCAAAAGCACACACGCACACACTCTCTCTCACACACACACACACACACACACACACGTGCGCAAACACACACGCACACACCCACACACACACACACACACACACACACACACACACACACACACACACACACACACACACACACACACACACACCCACCCACCTCCATCACAACCAGCAGTATGACTGTCGTTCATTCAGAGAGAGCACATCCGAATCTCGTCCTTTTACACTGACTCATAGAGCACCAGTGTCGGATTGTGACGAATGAGGCTGGGACAGAAAAACACACACAGGGGGAGGGAGGGCAGAGAGGGTGCGGGGGGTCTGGGAGAAAGGGTCAAAATGCTGCAGCGGCACTCAACACCACACGGTCACAGGACAGGACAAGACAAGCACCAAGGCGGGGTGGGGTTGGGGGGCGGAAAAAAGCAAAGGGCATGGGGAGTAAGCAGAGAGGTAGAGAGTTGAAAAGCAGGAGCGGAGGGAATGCCGGCTGGTCGCGAATGGGTTCCTGTCCAATCTTTGGTCCGTTTGTCCCGGGCCTTACTCCGTGAGCGCGTGAAGAGGGATCGATAAGGTTGACCTCCCTGTGTTGTCGCCCACCACGGTGAGATGTGTGCATGGCCGGCGTTGCATATGAGCGTGTGCAGGCGGGCGGGCGGGCTGGCGGGCTGGGGAGGGGGGGTGACGGCTGGGTTTGTTTTGAGCAGAGCCGCGGATCAGATGACGCTCTCAAAGAGCAGGGTGTTCTTGCTGGGTCCAGCAGGGGGCAGCAGCTTGGCCTGCGACTCGGGGGCCAGGTACTCCAGGTGGTGACGGCCCCACACCGGCGTGTTCAGGTGCTGCCATCGCTACACACACACACACACACACACACACACACACACACACACACACACACACACACACACACACACACACACACACACACACACGCACACAAACAAAACACACAGACCGTAGTTATGTGAAAGTTAGCCGTGTTGCCATGACACGGTGGCAACGACGTTTTAACGAGCGGGCAAGAAAGGACATGGTGACAGCTTTTGGTGGGGGGTGAGGGGGATGAATGTCAGGAGAGACGCATTCCTAGAACCCCCCCTGCCCGGGCCCCCCGCCAACCCACCTCGTGGAAGGATCCCTTGCAGCGCAGCAGCTTGTAGAGCACGGTGACGGGGATGCAGAGCATGGAGGAGAGCGCCAGACACCAGCCCAGCGCCTCGCCCCACCACGGGTACGTGTACACCGAGTTGTAGGTCAGCGGCTTGTAGTTCACCACGTGGAAGAAGAACACTCCCTACACACACGCACACACACACACGCACGCACACGCACACACGCACACACACACACGCATGGTGTGAACACGTCGCGCCCCGGCCCATCCGACACCACGGCCGGAGTGGAGAGAGAGAGAGAGGAAGAGGAGCGGTCACTCACCACGCAGACGAGGGGCGTGATGTAGGACCAGCACCACTTCATGTAGGGCAGGGGCCGGTAGCCGATCATGCGCGCCACGTCGTCCATGAAGCGGTCCGCTCCTAAGGAGAGACGGGGACGAGGGGGATGGGGGGAGAATTGAAAGCCGAGCGCGAACGAGAGCCAGAGCAGGATGTCGACTGTGGTTGGCATGTGGCTGAAACACCTGGTCTGGTTGCTGTGTTGTGGTGTGTGTGTGTGTGTGTG
Source organism: Galaxias olidus (assembly GCA_026901105.3). NCBI lineage: Eukaryota > Metazoa > Chordata > Actinopteri > Galaxiiformes > Galaxiidae > Galaxias > Galaxias olidus. The sequence goes on from JAPMUY010004891.1 coordinate 273,885, forward strand.
TGTGTGTGGTTGAACGTGTCTCACCGTAGACCCAGGCCACCACCACACACTCCCAGAAGGCCTGCCACAGCAGAGTGATGCCACTGGCAGAGTAGTAATCAAACAGCTGGAACACGTACATTCCCCCCTGAAGAAAGACATGTAAAGAGAGAGAGAGAGTGAGGGAGGGAAAGAGAGAAAGAGGGAGAGAGACAGCCATGTCAAAACCTTTTCACTGTTACTCCTTCCCTCTGAGAATCCCTCCCTCCCTCCCTCCCTCCCTCCCTCCCTCCTGGGCCTCACCTCGGTGACCATGGACAGGTCCACGATGAAGCAGGTGACGCAGCAGATGGCCACCACCACCTCGCGCCGCAGCGAGCCCAGCGCCGACTTGGGGGGCAGCATGTCCATGATGCCCGTGATCAGACCCTCCACGCCGACGAACTGGGGACGGACAGGGAGAGACAGGGGGGGGGGGGGGGGGGGTGAGCCGGGCAGCTTGAGCGTGGCTGGGTTAATCCACAGCAGTTTCCCGGAACTCTTATGGTCGCGATAGATTACATTACGGTCCTTTAGCACGCGCTTTCATCCAAAGAGACAGACAATGAAATGAATATGGGTGCCTAGTTAGTGAGCCCTCGATAAGGAGGGAGCGAGGGAAGGGAGAGAGACGGAGAGGAGAGCGATAGAAAAAGTGAATGAGCGGGTGGAGGGGCAGGGAGAGAGAAGGGGGGAGGGACAGATGCTCTCTGTAAGGAAAACAGAGGCTCATTGACTTGTTCTCTCCCCGGACGGGGAACAATGGCTGCATGCATGGGGCCGCACGCTCACCCAGAGGTCAGCGGTTAGGGGTTGCGTAACGGGCCGGCCCGACTTGCTACGTGACGAGGAGGCCCCCGGTGCATGTGTGTGGGTCCGCGTCTGTGTGTGTGTGTGTGCGTCCGCGTCTGTGTGTGTGTGTGTGTGAGTCTGCGTCTGTGTGTGGGTCTGTATGTGTGTGTGTGTCTCTCTCACCTGACTGTCCAAGCCCAACACCAGCAGCATGAAGAAGAAGAGCGCCGCCCAGAGCGGAGCCAGGGGCATCAGGGTCACGGCCTTGGGGTAGGCGATGAAGGCCAGGCCGGGACCTGCGCGCACACACACACACACACACAAGGTCAGACAGGGTCGGGGGGGGGGGTGGAATGCCGTCTGACACGGATGAGAAGAGAGAGAGGGGGTATGGTGTGTGTGTGTGTGTCCTTACCGCTCTCAGCGACCTTGCTTATGTCCACTCCCTGCTCGGCGGCCATGAAGCCCAGGACCGAGAAGACCACGAAGCCGGCAAAGAAGCTGGTCCCGCTGTTGATGAGGGCAAGCACAAAGGCGTCCCTAAACACACACACACACACACACACACACACACACACACACACACACACACACACACACACACACACACACACACAGTCAAGCCGTGAGACGGAGGCTCTTATTACTGGAAGTGGTGGAGGCCTAGAGTAGGATGGGGGTGGGGAGGGGGGCAACACAACGGACGGAGGTATAATTTGTGAGACGGGAGAATCAATAGTCATTTCTATGCTAGCTGCTGGGCTCTATAGACGGCCAATGGCCGAGGGAGAGTCCGACAAGTAAGAGTCAATAACGCCACGCGGCCCAGCCAAAGAGCTGCAACGGACGCCCTTAAAAGGCCCTGAGGCTATCGAACGCATTGGGTACCAGGTGAAACAGACATTACGGCAAGGTCCCAATCGATCCTCGCAGGTTCACCGATCCCAGTGCTGCCGCTAATACTGTCCCAGTGTTGTTCCGCCATCAACAACATTCCGGCGTCCACACAGTACCCCCTCTGTGTGTGCCTTCCTGACTCCTGGCTAGCTTCTGTACGGAAAAACAAAGTTAAGGGTCGCCAACTTTGGCCCCGAAGGGAGCTCCGGCGTGACAGCTGCTCAAAGGGAACAGCGGGCCGGGTAGCCAGGGAGCGTAAGGCTCGCACAGTTGTGCCCTGGGACATGCCTGGAGCCGCATTCAGTAACAAGATTAACAGTGCTGGGGTGACAGCGTCACAGATGGTTATCGGGGGAATACCGCGACGTATTTTGGGGGGAGGAGCATCGAGGACGATGAAATAAAGGGCAAATAGGGATGTTTCTTTTTCTACGTGAACTAATTATGTTGGAAAACAAAATTACCCTAAATGAATTACCAGATCGTCTCGGGTTTTGTGGAAAGCGAGTTTACTGATTTAGTCACGAAGGCCTTTAACTTAGAGACTACTATTACAAAACCAATGATCTCTCACTTGAATGACTCTTATAAATGCTTAGCTACTCACTTTACAGTGTTTGAGGTGGGTTAGATAACTCAACCAAATCGCAGATGCAAGGTTCATAGTTTTATCTATATTATTAATTAGTAAAAAGAAATGCAGTGTCGATTTCCTGGTCGAGAGAAATGCAACGCAGTGCAAATGCATTCAGTGGAGCTTGGCAGTCAGGCTCATTCGTCTAATTGACATTTTTAATGTGATTGTATGGATATGGGTGCGTTCACATCTGCTGGTGCAGTCTCCAACGGAGAGAGCGAGAGAACTCTGACCTTAGAGTGAGCTACAACCTGAGCCGATTGTGTGCAGAACAGTCCTTACATTGTTTATTTTAAGAGAAAGGCTACCATCACAAAATATGAGACAGAGATAGGGCGAGTGAGAGGGAAAGATATACAGTAGATAGAGCGAGATAGAGAGAGATAGACAGAGAAATTGAAAGAGGGAGAGAGCGTTAGAAAGAGAGAGAGAGATAAAGAGAAAAGCCAGAGGAGACAGTGAGAGAGAGACAGCTGATACAAACACTTGGAATCCTGAAGTGTCCGTACACTTCCAATTTAGGTCAAGGGAGATCAAATTGACCAGCCAGAGGGATGTGTTTGATGCTCCCCCTAATATGGCCATTATATAACTGCCCCAGCTCCACGATCAAGCCTGGCAATCTAATAAAAATCACTCCTATTGCACACACACACGAACACACAGACACGGAAAGCTATTTAAGCGGGGGAGGGGGCTGTTTACATATTTTGGTTTGTTTAGACTAAACACATGCTAGTACATCAGCCATTTGACAGCTATGCAGTGCATTTGCAAGGCCTGTGAAGTTTGCATTATACTTTGAATGCAGGGAAATACTTTGTTTTTAAAACCTTTTCCCCCTTCTCTATTAGCAAGTTATTTAGCCTCATAGTTAAGCCAAACAGAGTTGTAATTGTTGGTTGCAACTGCTCTTACAACCGATTTGTAGTAATTTAGATAGTAAATCCTTATCTGAGAGTAGTCTACTTTGCTTTCGCTTGAGGGCTCTAACGTTCCTCGATCAATGGCGATGATTGGTTCGTTTTCAGAGTAAATTGAGATATGATTCACATGCTATCTTTTCTTCTGTGCACCAGAGGTCACGCAGGAAAATGTCTGCAAACGAAAGACAATTCTTAGACAAATATTGGCAGAAATATGTTTTTGCAGTCGGAGAATTTCCCACTGCTATCTCTGACTTCGTGGGGAAACACCGGGGACCGTTTCTAGGAACACATTTGTTGAAACGATAGAGCCTGCAGGGATTTGCTTGTGTAATGGTGATTTAGTTGGAGAGCTCCAGTGTTTTTCTATCCAGGATGTGGTCCATGTGGGATTTGTGATATTGGTAAGGGAGCTATGCAGTTTGGAACACCAAATACTTGGATACACTTCGTTATCTGTCTCTTATGCAATTTAGATGGAAAAAGAATTAGGAGACAGAGGCATGGTAGTTTGACTGTTTTTTTTTTGTTTAGTTTTTTTTTTTACTTAAAAGCAGTTTGAATAAATCCAATATTTTGTTAAAAGCTATTAAAATCATTGACCGTTATATGCTTTGGCAGATGAATGTTTTTATAAAACCTAACATACCAGAACTTTTGGAATGCTTTTAATAGGTTGATATTTGTGTCTAACATTGTAACGCATTTGCATTGCCTTTATCTGGACTGTACAAGATGTTTGTGACTCCAGGTGAGAGGGACACTATTGCTGTTATGGTGTTCATAGCACAGTGCAGTTCTGTGTCTGGACAGATTGTTCGGAAGCTTCTGTTGCTGTTGTGAACCTACTCACTGGTAACAGTTGTTATGGAAGCGGTTGTAGCTGCCCAGTGCGGTCAGAGCGCCCAGTCCGATGGCATAGGAAAAGAAGATCTGAGTGCCGGCGTCAATCCACACCTAAAAAAAAACGACCATAGTTCATGCCAAACCAGCCTGGTCTTACCATAATGCAATTTAAGTGCCACGCTCAACCTTTGTTCACAATAATCAAATCATACTTGCGCTTCTCCAAGTTTGGACCAGTCTGGTTTCAAGTAGTAGACGATCCCATCTAAAGCGCCCGGCAGAGTGACTCCGTGGGCCAGCAGAACAACCAGAACCAGGTACGGGAATATAGCTGTAAAGTACACCACCTACATAGAAAACAGCAAATAGACAGCCATAAAGCCATAAAGAATACTATCTACAAAATGGATACAGGAAAAAACTATTCATTATATAAAAAAATCCTAAATTCAACAGAATTATCCAATGCAAAAATAATCAAATATTTTGCTAGTACCTCACAAGAGTGGCTATTTGAAATAATTTGTCGAAGGTGTATTCAAATAAATCCGGCAAGCCATGAAAGCCTTTTTTTCACTTATTGAAATGTTCCATATTTAAATTCAGAATTTTTGTAAGCCGAGTTTCAGTTTAGAATACCAGATGCTAGGAAAATCCCCGTGTGAGATTACACTTTCCTGGGAAACAGCATTGGGACAAACTGATTTAGTCCATTCAAAATTGCAGTCAGATGCAACTTTATACAATATTATACCTAAATGTTCCTGTATGTAAGCATGTAAGTCTTTGACCCATGACTGAATTCAGCAGACTGTGGGCTTTCAAAGAACAAGGGGTGGACTTAATGAAAAATAAGTCTGTTGTATCTCTAAAAGGCCTAAAAGAAATTTGATTTCTAAGGCTCCTGAAAAAGATGTTCTTGGGGGCTGAAACCAGTTAACCTGTGGAAAGCATATTTCCAAGCCACCTCCCAGTGGCATTATAAGAGGGCCAAAATCAGAACATATTTGCCTTGATCTAATGGGACCACATGGAGCAAAGCCCCATTCCAGCAGCTTCTCAAGCGCTAACACGGGCGAAAGTTGGTAATCAGCTTATGAATGAAGGGCTTATTCAACCCGCTTGTTTTCACCCTGCTCTGTCAGCTTTGGCTGTTGCTGAGGAACCCAAGTATAAAACGCACAAATAGCAAGCCACAGGCATACTGTTAATGCAGTGGGGAACGCAAACTGTACAGGGGGGTCAAATTTGGCTTATGAATGCAAAACGACTTGGACGGGGATGAGAGTGGGCGAGGGCCTTTTCTGGGAAGTGAAGCTGTGAGCTGTACTTTCAGAGCTGTGCGTGGGACTCAAGGTTTGTGGCATCAAGTCTCTCCCCCAAGCCTCATTTTAAGATTCGAAACATTCCAAAAATGAAAAACACGTATACACCCAATTATGTAAAAAAAGAGAATATCTTTGCCTATTTCCCCACTCATCGACAAAGCACATTGCGTTAAGTTCATATAAGTTCCAGTCTAGACATGCTGATCCTCATGCTGATTCATAGTTTAAGCTGCTTGGGGGTCAAAGTGCAGCCAGAGACTTGGAGAAGTTTCTTGCTCCAATTGAAGCCACCGAGTCCAACATTGTAAATAATATTACTGCTGCACTCCCAAAACACACACACACACACGCACGCACGCACGCACGCACGCACAAACACCACACGCAGTCTGCTCACCTTGCCAGTGGATTTGACCCCCTTCCATATGCAAAAGTAAACAATGACCCAGGTGGCGATGAGGCACAGCACCATCTGATAGCTGATGTCACCGACTTCATCCAGCCCACCGGACAGGCGCAGCACCTTACGCCTGGGACGGAGAGGAGACACACTTTAGACGTCAACACACACACACACATAAAAGCCTGCTCACTCTCAAACACAAAGAGCCGTCACCGGCTAGTCCCGCCGAGGAAACCAGACTTACTCCCAGAACTCGATGACCGGCGAGCGCATGCCCTCGAGCTCTGCGCAGCTGCCGTTGAAGGGGAGCAGGGCGGAGGACAGGTTGAGGAGCGAGGCCGAGGCAGAGGAGGAGACGAGAGAGGACGGGGCGGAGGGGTCCGGGGAGGAGAGAGGCGCCGGCAGGGCGCTGCGGTTCAGGCACGCCCGGCGGAAGTCCTGGGTGCAGTTGGCCGTGTTCCAGGGGTGTCCGCAGGTGGCCCAGGGCAGAGGGGTGGTGAAGGAGTGGAGCAGGAAGTAGAGTCCCCACACCAGGATCATGATGTAGTAGGTGTTACAGAAGAACACAATCACCATGGAGGCCAGGCCCAGACCTGGCACAACACACACACACACACACACACACACACACACACACACACACACACACACACACACACACACACACACACACACACACACACACACACACACACACACACACACACACACACACACACACACAGACGAGTTCGTTGTAACTAACTATTCAACTCTAATTGACTCAGGATTGTATTGGCCTGGCGAGACAGGTCTACTTCCTGTCGTGCCAGAATAGGACATTTAATTGTAATGAGTGGAGAGTGTCACCACAGAAGACGGACTAGTACAAGAGGAAATTAAGCTTGTGTCCATATTTTGGTTTTGCTCCAACACACACCAATGCACTCACCGACGCCACGACACACATGCATAGCAACACACACAGGCTAGAAGTCACCTTTGAACAGGGGGGCAATGTTCCAGGCCGACACACCTCCTTGCTTCATGAACTGTCCCAGAGCGATCTCCAGGAAGAAGACAGGGATGCCTCCGATGAACACGATCAGCATGTAGGGGATCAGGAACACGCCTGCAACAAGCAGCACAACACACATCACGGACCTGCTAGTGGCGGTGGGCCACACAAACATGACCTAGTTAGGCTAAGAAGTCTAGCTAACAGGCTGGTGACGGTACGCCATGTGCACATGTGCAGTGTAACACAGGGGCGCTCTTATTTTATCATTGCCTGACCTAGGATAAGAGGTCCACTTTGTGGGGAGAGTAGTGTGAAGACAAACAATGCTCGTTCAAAGAAATGTAAGTTGGTGTGTTATTTGAAGAGACAGAGAGTGAGAGAGTGACAGTTATGAAGGGACTGCCGTGAGACACACAAGTGAGTAAATAGCCAGGTAGCACCATGTTGGTACCACTGGAAAAAAGAAGAAGATGTTTTTATCAGACAGAAATTCCCAGAGGAAAAATGCTATGTCTCATTGTTGTCTAGGAGCAATAAATTAGTTCTTAATCTTGTCTCATTTGTGCTCGTTTGTTTGTGACTTCTTGCTCCTAAAGGCCTCTGGAGCAAAAAAAAAAAGGGAAGTAAAAGAGAATATGATTTTGAGACTTGGACGAGCTTTGATTGAGATCAAAAACTCTTGTCTCATATACTTGGAGATACAAATGAGACTCGTTAAAAACAATTCTGAGATCTCCTTGACTGCTCAGTTTGAGACAAATGTGAGACTATATGCCACTATTTCTCCTGAGCAGATTTTGAGAGGTACGACACAAAGCTCAAAGTCTCATTGAAGTGTCACCCGTCTCATTTGTGTCTAGAAGAAAAAAAGAGACACTTGTGAGATTGGATTTGGCTTTCCTATGGGAAGTCTCGTCGCTGACGGGAGCCCACGCAAAAGCATTGTTCGAGGGCTGAAAGGGTTTCCGGGGTCACGGGACTTGGTCTCTACTGCGAAGACATTGTAAGCCTTTGTGCACCGCCATCGCTAACGCCAGCAACAGCCGCCGTGGGTTAGGTCGACGGATTTGAAAGGGCGCATACATTAGTCGGGACGGCTGTGAGTTAATTGGGGGGGAAAAATAATAAAGTGTGGGAGGCCAGACCGCGAGCCCGTCAGAAAGAGAGAGGGGCGGAGGAGAGGGAAGGGTGGACAACGGCGGAGATAAGAGGCCGCGTTGAGGGAAGGAGTGGGAGATAATTGCGCCGTCTCATTCCCCAAGTGTTTGGACATTGTGGCAAGCATTGTCCTTGACTGGGGAAGATACATACTGTGGGCTCGGACGGAAGGCAAGGTGGGGAAGAAACAAAAAAAAAAAAAAAAAAAAAAGGCTGCGTGAGCAAGTCGGGTCCCGGCACTGCAGCTGCTGAACTGTTCCAGTGCATTCCCAAACCGGACCTCGTTGGAGACGGCAAGCGTTTGTCAGTCCGCAATCTGCTGCGGGGCCATTTCCTCTGACTCTATCAAGCCCAGTACTGGCAATAGTAAGTTGTTGCACTGAACGCAAACAGTGAACAGATAAGCACTGATGCAAGGCCAAGTTTGAGAAAAACAAAGGGAAGACAAAAAAAAAATGTATGTTAGAGAGATCCGATCCTCCAGGATCCTCTGAATCCAATTTGTGAAATGTGCTGTGGTGCGTCGTTGGCAGGGGCCGCACAACATTGATTCAATAGGTTGCTTATATAACCTCTCACATGCCCATAATGGTACGCCGGTCAGGTATAAATATAAGTGCCAGATGAGCAAACCAAAATGCTACAAGAAGGGGGAGAGAGTGGGTTGAACAGATGGGAGGAGTCACAGGAATAGCTATGACGCAGATCATAAAGGGAGCTTGCCAGTATGATGAAACAAGGATTAGGGGGGGGGGGTGAAAAAAAAGGGATCAGGACGATGGAAGGACAGCGATGCGAAAGAAAATGATATAACCAAAATCAATCCAGTGGACTCAACGACACACTGGATGTGGGGACTCGGTCACCTTCACTCTCTCATTCACTTTCCCAGCCTTTCTAGCGCTCCCCGCCGCTCATTCACTGAGCGCAGTCACAGTCAGAGCCTTATAAGGCAGCAGTGTGTGTGTGAAGGGGGAGCGAGCGAGAGAGAGAGAGAGAGACAGAGACAGAGACAGAGGAGGAGGAGAGAGGAGCCGTGAATGGATTTGAAAATAGATGGGAGAGAGAGGAAAGAAAAGAGCATTACTGCTGACACAGGCTACTATTGAGTTCTCCTGGGCTATATTAACCACACTGCTCGGGGGCTTTTCACAATTCATGTTCTACAAATAAATCTATAAAAAAATAAACACCAGCACAGAACATTTTAAACGTTAATAAACACCATAACACAACAACAACAAGAACAACAACACAAAAATGCATTCCCTCCCTTTTGACAAGACTCCTCTGAATGAGTCCCTCCAATATGGTGTGGCATGTAATCTGGCCAGAATAACCGCAGGTTAGGGAGCCTTGTGAGTGCACACTCTTATCTGATGCCGCTGTTGTGTTTCGAGGCGTCCCCGGCCGGGTTGGTCAAGGACACGAAACGCGGCGTCGCAGTGGCACTGCTGACACAGAGGGGAAGGGAAGGTCGGGCACAGTCACAGGGCACTTATGGTGTGACATGTATCCATAGTCTGCCCTATCGAAGAGGGGGAGAGAGCACTTTTCTTTTTGTATGCGCGGGAAAGGGCGCGGGGAGCACAAGGTTGGGGGGAGGGGGGGGGATGGGGAGGGGGGGGACTGACTGACTGACCGTGTGTGAGGCAGGCCATTGTTACACGATACCAGAAGGTGGGTATCACAGAGGCACGGGTCACAAGACATACAAAAGAGGACGAGGGTAGGGGGAGGGTGGGGCGAAAGGGAGGGAGGCAGCACACACGTACCCAGACACGCACACACACGGATCATTTTCTAAACCTCATAAAAATCAACAGATAAGGACAATCAAGGCTAAAGGTAGGGAGGCAGGCTAACACTGCATTTCTCATTAATCATAAAGGGGAGGGGAGTGGTTGAGTAACACGCACACACACACACACACACACACACACACACACACACACACACACACACAGAATCACACACACCCTATACCGTGGCAGCTATGACGTGGGATTTATTGCGGGAAGGACGGCGGACGTAAACTGCACTCAAGTGACACCATGTGAGGGGCTTGGCGTCAGCTATAGCTACGTGCACACAGCCATGCAAGCCCTGCCTTGTCTCCCTATTCGCGCTCGCTCTCTCTACCATCCCTGGTAACTCCCTCTCTCTCCCTATATCTGTCTGTCTCTCTCTCTCTTTCGCTTCCTCATCCTTGCTCTTTCTCTTTCAATAGCAACCGCTCTCGCTGCGTCTAGTCTAACTGCTTGATTTGCATGTTCAACAGTATCTTGTATCATTACACATTAACATTACAAAGTGCAAGTGAAAGGGTGTGTGTTTTCTATGTGTGTGTGTGTGTGTGTGTGTGTGTGTGTGTGTGTGTGTTCGTTCATTAAGTTATAGTCGGCGGTTCTAGGCAGCATGTATTGTGCAGTGTGCCGGAGCTCACCTCCTCCGTTCTTGTAGCAGAGGTAGGGGAAGCGCCACACGTTGCCCAGGCCCACGGCGAAGCCCACACAGGACATGATGAAGTCCATTTGCCTGGCCCAGGTCTCTCGCTCCACCACGGGGATGGCAGGGGCTCCGGATGGGGCATGAGACAAACTGTGGGCCTGTGACGGAACGCCCCCCAATCCGTCATACCCGGCCCCAGCCGCCGCTCCATCCCCAGGGACAGGCACCAGGGGGCGGGCCGGCCCGCTAGCATCCTCTTCTGACAAAATCCCCACCTCCACCTGACACAGACCAATATCACCTGGAGAGAAACGAGAGGATGGGTAGAGGTGAGAGTGAGAGAGCGATGGTTGAGGCAGGAGAAGGGTATGGGCTGGGGGGTTATAATATAAAAAAGCTGAGGTGAAGTCGATAAGTGAAATTACTGTACACCATTAAGCACACATTCACACAGATTACTTGGACTAGGTAGATCTTCACAGTTGATTGGATCCCTAGCCCTCCATTCAATCACGCCCAGAGTCATGGCTTCCCGCAGAGGTTCCCTTCAATGCACTCTAATAGACTAACCTAGCATGAAGGCCAGTGAGAGTCTCTTGGAGCAGACGCAGATTTAGTATAGGAAAGACATTTGTGAGTTTGGTGTGTGAGCGTGTGTGTGTGTGTATGTGTGTGTGTGTGTGTGTGTGTGTGGGAGGAGCACTCCACTTTGAGTTCATGGCAAGGACATTGTCGGCAAAGCCAAACATAAGAATGCTGCTAACTGAGCTAGGGTTAAACTAACTGCTAGGGCTGGTCATCTTACACACACAATGTTATTTTTAAAATTGCGTTGCGCAATGAAAAGAAAAAAAAAACGCCTTCTAAATTAGCAGAGTAATTTCCATATTTCTGCAATTGGTGAAACATTTTGGGATCGTTTTTACTCTCTTCCTCTTTCAGTATTGTATGTCTTCTCTGTCCCCCTTTCTCTCCCTTCTTCTATAGACTGCGTTTATTGTGCACTGCAGCAGTGTCATAGAGGACACCTACAGGAGCTACGTGCCATGCCAACTCCGTAAAACAGAGCTTTCATCTCTTATTTCACCTTCTTAGTAAGGTCGCCAAACATAGGCTCACGCCTAATCTACCAATTTATCACTGCAGTTCTATGATATCAGTGTCAGCCACTACACTCTGGGTGCACAGCGAAGCAGTTTCATCCAGATCAGAGCAGTTTGAGGGAGTTAGCGAGCGGAAGAGGGAGAGACAGACCTCAGGAGAGTGCGGGCAAGAAAGGGATATGGGCAGGTGGGGTCTATCATTATCCAAGAGCCAAAGTCAGACAAACAACTTGTCAATAAATCAGCATGTGCGAAGAGGCTCTATACCTTAAGCATGACATGACGTTTCTAAAAAGTGTACCTTGTTGTCAGGTTGGCATTATGAAATACCTTCACATTATTGCTTAATGTGTAATAGCTATATGTGTACATGTGTGTTCTGAACAAATTTATATCATTGTTATTTACCATTGGTAAAATAATTTTTATGATACACTCATGTAATATGATATATTATCTTTATCTGTCAAAGCTTGTCGGATGCTGCCATGGTGTACTTGGTTGTCATAGCTTAAAATTTTATATTCTTAGAAAAACAAATTAGGGGTTAAGACACTCATGCAAAGTATAAGAAGATGGTGCAGCACCCATAGCCAAACTAAATTACTCGAGTGTAGGTGGCATGAGTCATCGAGTCATGCAGCATGATATAACCTACTTAGTACGGTTCTTAAAAAATAAAGTTAGCGGTCATAGACTTTGGTGTAAATTCTATGAATGGTTGAAAAATTTAAAAAAGGGTTTGACTGAATTATTTAGGTGCTTTGAGGTGATAAAACATCTTCCAAATAAGAGGAGACACAATTAAATAGTTTGAAAAAAAATGTATTAATTAAATTACAATATTGTTTAGCTAATAATAAAATGTTCTGTATTTGATATATGAAATTATGTTATGTAACTTTACAGTTATTCATTTATGCTTCCATTAGCACATACAGTTAAACCACTCACCTGGAATGTTGTCCTCCACCTCTGGTGACATATCAATTGTCTTGCGGAACTATAATTTATTTGTTTTTCTCAAATTGGCTAGCCAAATTAAGCTAGCTAGCTAGCTAGCTAAACTGTTTAATGATAACGTTAGCTGTAATTTATGTCTAACGTGGCTAACTAGCTAGCTAGCAGGGTACCCAGTGCGCCTCTCAGATAGGGAGAGAAATAGAGAAAATGGGAAAGGGGTTGCTAATATGCAGTTCCACAGTTCTTGATCTTAAGTTTTCTTTGCTGGTTTGTTCGTCTTCTTGATATCAAAAAATAGTATTCTCTATTATTATCGCGCGTTGGAAACCCCCAACTATTAAATATAGAATATGTACAATGCGTCGCAGTCAGACGTCGGGTAGAGTGAATTCAAAAGCAGTCGACGAAGCACTTGAAGGTAAGCCTGAAGAATCTCATGGATGACAGTTAAACGAAAATGTATAGTATGCCTAGAGGTGTAGGTCGTCTTTTGTATATTCTGTCAGGTCCAAAACCCTACGTGATGCTGTGCGTTGAGTTGTTCCTTCTCCGATCAGTGAAAGACCTTGAATGTGAGCTGGCTCCGATCCTCTATCGGTTTGTTGGCAGCCAGTGACTGCTGCTCCCCCTCCCTCGCGCTCAACTCTGCCAGTGATGTAATTGGCTAATCTGTCGTGAGTGCGTTGCACACAGCGTTACGCACAGCATCAGCAACAGTTAGAGCCCGATGTACAGATCTGCAGTGGGCAAGTGAAGTCTAGCATGGAAAAGATGCCACAGCATGTGACAATTATTATTAGCCGCAAGACCCATGCAATGTGGTATGCAAATACCCAGTTTCGATTGCTCTCGCTGGTAAGGACTGTTTTTAAAACGTGGTTACTGCTCAAATTGCAGATGTTGTGGTGGTTGAATATGCCAGTTGCCAACATTTGAAAGGTTAAAACAAGTGACTGGATGTGTGTGTGTGTGTGTGTGTGTGTGTGTGTGTGTGTGTGTGTGTGTGTGTGTGTGTGTGTGTGTGTGTGTGCGTGTGTGCGTGCGTGCGTGCGTGCGTGTGTGTGTGTGTGTGCATTCTTTTGCCAAGCTAACCATACAAAATTAGACTTAAATTCGTTCATGAATTCGTATGAATTACGTCATTTAATGTCTGGACTCTTTAAAAAGCAGTCTTTTAACGACAAAAAAAGGATGTTAAATTCAGTGGTTGTTAGTTGACAACTGTATTAGTCATCACTATCGCTGTTCTCTTATATACAGTTGTTTACTATATCTATGGTATTTTCAGCCTTCTTTTTTTATCAACCTTGCGTCTGTAATCGTAATCTCGCGATACTCTCATCACATGTCCTTATGGAACCTTTTGATTTTGGGACATTTGAAAAATAACCTTAAATAACTGGAGGGGTAGTTTGGTGTCCTCTTCTGGTTAAAGGTGGTACACAGTAATATAGGATTTTCAAAATAGTAGACAAGCGAACAGCTGATTGCTTGCTGGCATTATGGGTGCAGATTAAGATTGCCTCAAAATGCATAAATTTCGTTTTTTATTTTTAACAATATGTGCCAATTGTTTTTGGTGAACAAACATGTGAAAAGTCTGTAGGAAAGGGAATGCAGTATGCATATTAGCGCAATGACTCATGTCTTGTCGTAGCATTGTTTAGCCTAACTATCTAGATTCCTGATTCTTATCGCGCCAATACGTAGCCTATTTCTTTTATGTTGTAATATTTTTTTCACAAATTACAAGACTAATTCCAAGGACTAGGAACATCTGTACATAAATGGTATTTAATATTTACCATACATACAACATAAAGAGAACCAATTTTTTTCAGTAATTTATTGAATATATCCAAAGCAATACAATTTAATATTTTCATATATTATATAATAGTGCAACATCCAGCAGTACTAAATACACATTCATTGCTTTATCAAATAAATAAATAAATAATCATAAATAACATCTATCATAATAAATAAACTTTCCTTTTGAGTCATGAAAAAAAGGCAAAGCAAAAAGTGAAAAACACAGATATTAAAAAATTTGAAAGGATACACAAAGAACTGGTTTTCAAGACAGGTATTTTCCACTTACACCTGGGGGACATTCGAGATCACACACAATTTAAAAATGTATTCATGTAAAAAAAAGCCCAAGGAAATTATTACAGGTCCCTTTATGAAGACTTTCACAGATAAATAAAGCAATATGGCTCATTACATAAGGCATTAGAAGCCCAATAACATAACATTACCCTCCAACAGGACTAGCATGTACTCTTATCTTATCTGAATCTAATTAAAACACATTTTAAACAGACATTGCTACATCTCTGGTCAAAAGCATTTTGAGAACCTACTGAATTCAAAATGGGACTGAATAACTTTTATATTTTTCTTATGTGATGGTGACACCTGCTGGTTTTGAGAACCCCTAATCATAGCTTTTGAAATAGCTTTTCTAACACAAGTTTAACTCATTGGAGCTCTGATTTGAGAACAAAGGTTTAGAACGAGAGTCCCGATTACAGGTCTTGGTGGAGATCGCTGTGGGAGAGAGGATGGTGCCTTGTCTCCTTGCTTGGCCCGGCCTCCTGCCTGTGGGTCACCAGTCTCTGGTAGCGGGCCTGCCGCTGGTGGTCTGGGTCCACGTTCACCCAGCTGTTGGCCACCCACTTCACCCCGTGGGCCACGGGGCAGCCCCCGTGGAGGGAGTACTCGTCCAGCTCTCCCATCCAGCCTGGAAGGGCAAGAGCAAGCAGGACAGACGTTAAGGGATAAGAAGGGTTTGTTGACAAACACCACCACAAAACGTCAGCAAGAGCAGTGCTTTTCCACCTCGGCCGTCGGAGAGGTGGTTGTACCACAGGAGAGCAGTCCCAGTAGTGGGTCTCACCCTGAGGTTCCCTCTGCCACAGCTCTGCTGGGTGTTGGTCAGATCTACGTCGTCCTGGACCAGCGCCTTTGACAAACACACAAACACGCACACAAACGGTGAACAGACCTTTGGTTCTTTTGTTACGAGGGCTTATTTGCTTAGTTATCAGATTCCTTGTCGTGGCTCATCAACGCCTGCATATCAGCAGACACTCAGCCTATGAAAATTATCAACATTTCAGTTGGATGCAAATTCCCCAAGGGGGAAAAAGGGACAGTTGCTGCCAGGATATATTGCAGGACTTCGATGAAGTCCTACTTGCAAAAGCTGAGATCAATAAGCTACTAGTCACTGTATTTCACCGCAGGCACCCTGCCCAATATATGCAATATCCAAGTAGTACTTCCTTATGCCAGTGCTCCTGCTCCAATCCAAGTGCTGGCAGTCACACTTTTGCCCCCTTCACCATCATCTCGGGTGGATCTCACCACAACCATCGGGCACACTCACCTCTTCCTCATATGTGCGGTTGTCTGCCACGGGGAAGGAGGTCTCTCCGCCCCCCTCCACGGAGTTGAGGTAGAACAACACAGTGATGTACCTAAGAGGCGAGAGAATCGTGAGAGAACAGCTAGAGAACCGGGAGAGAACAGTCTTCAATTTCACACTGCTTAAAAGTGAACATCCATGACTGACAACACTTTTGGACATCTGTTCTCCAGCGTCTCATTTCATAAGCATATGCGCACACCTGCAGGCGATCTCCGTGAGCGCTGATGTATTTCCGGCCAAGCGTGTGTGAGCGCAGGTGGTGTCCGGTTGGGGGAGACTGCTGTCATGGTGGGCGTGACTATAGCCCCCCTGCTCGTAGCGAATCACCTGCAGGGGCTCACTCAGCTCAACCAATGGCGAGGGCAGATGCGTCAGACGAGTCACCCTGAGGAAAAAGAGGGGGAGATAGAAATGAGAGCGATCCTAAATGAAGAGAATCCATGTGTGTGGGTTTGTGTTTGAGACGGCGCGTTTGTTTGTGTGGATTACCTGTTCCTGAGCGTGTGCAACACATGGTGAGACCCCGGGCCTTGGTAGAGCCAGGTGTGTTTGCTCCTTCGCTTGGTTTGGCCATGACGCGTCGCGTTTTGCTGCTGCAAAGGATGCTGGGATAGGTCACACGCGTGCCTGAATTCCTCCATGGTCAACATGCCTACGAGAGTGACCAACACAGTGATCAAAAGCTAACAAAATAAACGTTTAATTTGATATTGTTTTTTTCCCCCCATTCTGGAGATACAAAAGGATTTCTAATGTACCCACAGCCACTTCCCCATCTCTCTGCTATCCTTCCTTTTGAGACTCTCTTTCTTTTCATGCCGCAGTTACTCGTGGCTGAGTGAATGCTTGCCCGCCTCCCCCTATGACGCCGTGACCCCGCTGAAACAATAGCTCTGGGGTGTCAGCGGAGGCCGAGGAAGAGGGGGAGAGGTGGAACGGATGAGCAGGGGGAGGAAGGAAACGAGGGATCCGGTGAATTATATTGGGCATGGGGGTTTGGAGGGTGCCCAGATTTTAATGAGAGATGACGGGTCACATCCGGACTGGGACTGGCACTGTGGCATCAGGCCATCGTGGTGCCACCCCTGGCACGCAAAGGGTTACTGACCCTCCACTCGCCGTAAGACGCACAGACACACCCGGAGAATCTCAGTACCTGCCGGGCTGGCCTCCAAGCCGCTCAGTATCTGCCTTAGGTTCTCTGGGCTCAGCCAGCTTCCATCTCGAGAGCGAGAGTGACTCAATATCTGGGACAAAAAAAGACAAAGACAAGGCTCTTGAAAACTACTGACACATTGACAAGGCCCCGGAACTTGTGCGGCTGTCTACTTAGCAACTAACTGTAGTCTACTCCTTAATTGTACTTCTCTGACCTCCTGTTTCTGCAGCAGGCCATCTTGGTCCAGGTCCAGGAGGCGGAAGGTCTCCTCGGTGCTGAGGGAGAGCGGGGGCTGCGTGGGCTCCTCCTGCCCACCGGAGGGCGCAACAGTCTGGCTCTCCATCATCCCCTTCAGCTGGGCAAGCTGCACTACCACGCGGCACTCCTCTTCCGACAGGAAGCCCGGGATCTCTGGCAGGAGGAAGAACAGGGCCGGTTAAAAGCTGTTGTTTTTTACCATCGTTTACAGACCTTAGTTCGATATCATAACATATGACATTTGTTCAGTGTAGGATCTCTTCACACCCCTGCTGCTGACAGTGATTCAGGGCCGTGTTAAATGACACAGTTCAGGCACGAAACATGGCCTACAAAGGAAAATAAAAACAACAAAAGCTGGCAAAGTTGCCTCCCTAAAGTTTCTCAAATCGTCGTTTACAACATGCCATGTGTTGTGGTACACTGTTGGATACATGTACACACTTGCTCCGTAGTTCTCACAAGCAAAACAGCAGACTGAAAATCTTGCTGTGCCAATCCAATTATTCTGTTTAGGTGAGTGAGTAAGGCAGTGATTAACTGCCCCTTAAGTCCATTAAGAGATCAAGATCTCAGTTGACGCCGCAGGCTTGATCTGCCACTCCCAGCTAAATGGATTTGCTGAGAGATAGCATTACGAACCTGTCGGATCAATAATAAAGCGACTAGAAGATCGCCTAGCCTAATTTAAGTTCAAATGAGTCTCCTTTTTTTCAATGTATACGCACACACCACTAATAGATCAGAAACTGAAAGCAAGGGGTTCAGCAAAACCGGCAATTTAATGAATTTATTTCTACCATTTCTTAGATTATGCCTAGACCGGATACATGCCCCAAACAGTCTATGCAATAAAGCCTGTGAATAAACGTTACCCAGAGGATACCACACAGGCGGTAATTATAACCCGTTTACAAATATTGTGTATAAACAAAATGTGTCTGGCCTTAAAAGCTAAGACTACAGTTATTTTGGTGGCATGTTTGAGCAGGTGTGTGTGCACAGGCAATCTTAAGTGATTGTGGACAATGGATAATGAGTTCTCCCGGCTCACCACCCCTCCCCCGGGAGAGCCAATTGTTGTGGGGCCCAGCCCATTGACAGTGCTAATGAGCCGGGGTGCCGAATGTATCCCGGAGGGGGTGAGAGTGGAGCCTTATTGTTTTCCCCCCGTGGGTGGGAGCTCATTTATTAGTTAGTACGGAGGAGTATCGGTCGTTTGGCTGGTATTGTCACCCTCGCGGGCGCCCATTCACACACACGTGAGGCGGATGAGACGGAGATCCCTGAACGGTGACCACCTCCAGTGCGGTTTTGACCATCTCCCTGCTGTCCGGGGGCTCTGCGTTGGGGCCCTGCAGTAACCTTCCCTGCTCTGACCCTCTCAGGGGTGACATGGAAATAACACTCGTTTTCATGTTCCTCCATATTCATTATATGGGCCCATATTTTGCTGTTAAGTTAGGAGAGAAGCCAGCGTTCCTCCCTTTTTTGTTTTTACCCCCTCTCCCTCGCTCCAGCCATCCCTCTCTTCCTCTCTTAATAAAAGGCTTCCGGAGGGCCAACTGCCAGTACAGTAGAGGCCTTGTTTCTTCCCCCCCTCCGAGTGTGTTGTACTGTACTGAGGGCTGGCCAATCCCTATTGTCCAGTCAGGCCTCATTACCCTGGAAAGTTGAAATGAATAAAGGGGGCCGAGCTTTCCTCCTCTCCCTCCTTCTTCCTCCTCTCTCCGGAGAGGAAATGACCTGCTTGTCTGGACAGGAATCGGGTCACGACAACACCAACTTACCGCAAGTCCCACAGGCATATTCACACACTCACGCTGGGGTTCTCTCACTCTTGTTAATGTGCGTGTGCGTGCACGTGCGCACACACGCACACACCAATTGAACACAGCTTGTTATGGCCTAACACATTGTTTACATCTTGCCCTGCTATTATGTTGAGGAAAGTCTGACTAGAGGTCGAACAGACAACTGATCTTTAAAAAGACAGAGGAATCAGGACGCTCCACTTTGGGCTGCAGCTCTCTCTTATCAGCGATGATCAACATTCTAAAGTCTTGGAGGGGAGGGGGGGGGTGAGGTGAGGAGGTCTAAGGGTCACGGAGGGATAGAGTCGTTTGCAGGAAACAATACAGGGGGAGAAACAAGGGAGGGTGTTTGGACAGTGAGGGATCTTTTCCCCATCTCAAACTGTGAGGAAGGAAGACAAGGCAAGTCAGGGCAATCCAATGCCACAACTTCGTCGCAAACATTCCTACATTTCTTCAACTCCAGTTCAGGAACACACACACACACACACACACACACACACACACACACACACACACACACACACACACACACACACACACACACACACACACACACACACACACACACACACACACACACACACACACACACACACACACACACACACACACACACACACAATGCCTCTGAAAACACGGTGAGCTGGTCCTTTATCTCAAGCACTTTCACTTATCCCCCCACCCCCTTCACCCATTGTCCCCCCTGCATCCCCTTCCCCCGTCCTATGCAAATGTCATCACCGCCCATTATAAATACACCTATCCTTGCGTCTCCTCCCACACAGTCCTACAGAGACCTTAACTCAAACACGGGGACACACGCGTTCTTCTGTGGACATTTGGGATGACTTCTGTCTCTGCCCCTTCTCCCCATTCCTCCACTTGGAGAGCCTGCCGTCCAACCCCCCTATGTCTCCTCATGCTGCTGCTGCTGCTCGTTGGGCCTGGGAGCCTTTCCATGCTTGGCCATGGAGCCGACACCAAAGTGGAGAAGGAGGGCAGAGTAAGGCCTGGTGGCAGGGCTAGAGCCCGGGTTGGACACGGCCTGAGGGGGGAGGCTGGAGCTGACGCCGGTCTTGACCACGCTGACGTTCCGCGACCAGGGCCGGGTACAGGGGAGGACGTGAGCGCGTGGAGCGGACCTGGAACGGGCACCGGCGGAGGCGGGCAGTGGGAGTCACGGAGCTCCTCACGCTGCGTGCCCATCCCGCCGGGCATGGCCCTGTGCCAGGGCATCGGCTACGACAGCATGAGGATGCCCAACCTCCTGGGACACGAGTCTCCGGCCGAGGCCGTCCAGCAGAGTGCCAGCTGGCTGCCGCTGTTGGCCCGGGAGTGTCACCCGGATGCGCGCATCTTCCTCTGTTCGCTCTTCGCCCCCATATGCCTTGACAGGTAAGGAAGGCCGCCGTGCTTTGACTTTTGCTGCGCAACTAGGCTAAACCCTTTATACATTCTGGTGAAAAAGTCAATTAAAACATGAAAAAAAAAATATTTTACTCACCAGCCTTGAAACGAGATTATTTGAATACCTTAGAGAGCAGATTTTTCTTTTAACTGACAATTTCAGGAAGCGAGAGAAGTAATAGGAAATGGAGCCTGTTGTGATTACGTGAACTCAGCTTTAGTGTTCTTGGTAAGAGGCGCACAGCTGCTCAGCAGGGCCGGTGAAGAGGTGTGAAGACCTCCCTGCTGAGAGCTCCCCATAGCTGGGTTGGCTTTTCCGGCGCGGCCCCGGCTTCACACAATCACTGGCTGTCAAAGCCACAAGAAAGATTCTCATTGATAGCCATACTTCTTCACGCCAATTGTTAATGAGAAGAGGAATACAAGAGACAAAAGATAAAGTGAAAAGATTGACAAGCCACCAAATGCTATCTGATTGGAAGCGGCCTAATGTGCTTCAACAGCCACTTAGCAAGTTAATAGAAGTTAATCTTAACTTCACCTTTCTCTCCAAAACAAAAAAAAAGGTTTGTCTCGCCCTGTCGGAGTCTGTGTGAGTCGGTGCGGGAAAGCTGTGCACCGATCATGAGCTGTTATGGCTACCCCTGGCCAGAGATTCTGCGCTGTGACCAGTTTCCTGCCGACCACCTCATGTGTATCTCCTCCATCACCAACACAAGCGTTACGGCCACAGGACGCAAAGGTATGATGCTCGCACGCGCACCCACACCCACACCCGCACCCACACCCACACAGCCTCTCACTGATCATTCTATTCTACCCTTATTTGTGTTTCCATAGTGCCTCAGGCGAGCTGCCGGGACTGTGAGCTGGAAGAGGCGTCCTCTTCCAAGGACATGCTAGAGACCTTCTGTAGGAGTGATTTTGGTGAGCGTCCACTTTAAACTGTCCTCTCTCCTCTCGTCCTGGTGACTCGTCTCCTTCGTTAGAGATGAAGACACTGTTTTCACCACTAAGACTCACCCCACTATAAACTTAATGTAATGCCATTCTTGTGGTTATTTTCATGTCCCCCCTTTCGCAGTGGTCAAACTGCGTCTGACACGGCTCAAGTCCAGCCAGGTGAGTCTGGCCCAGTTCTCCTTGGCCTCCAGACTGGAGGCGGTGAAGCATGGGCCCCTGCTGGGGGGCCAGATCCGCTCCCGCATCGAGCTGTGGCTGGAGAGGGATGCCACCTGTGTGCGGAACATGACTCGACGCCACCCGCGCGGCGGCACCTTTCTGGTGACCGGGACGGTCCAGGGGGAGCGCCTGGTGGTCAACCGGGCCTTTGCATGGCACAAAAGGGACCGGAACCTGATCGCAGCAGCTCGCAAGTGGAAGCACCACCGGTGTAGGAGCTAGTGAAGGGGGACTTTAGGGTAGAGTCAGAGGGGCTACGGAGACGTGCTGAAGTAGAAATCTAAGTGGAGGGGTGTCTGAAAAACACCAGTATGTTTGCAAGGGCTTTGGGGAGCCTTTTAGAATAGAACGTGTACATATCTATAAATTATTATTAAAACATTGATCTATATTTGCAAGAACTGAAATAAAAAAAAAAGGTTTAAAAATGGGAATTTGGTAATTATTCAGAGGGAGAAGGGAAAGTCAGGTGGAACAATATCATTGCAGATGAGGAGATTAGTCATACCCCGTGACATGTAAGAAACACGTGCCACGATTTATCAAAGAGGATAGAACATGGCTACTGCTACACGCGAGTGGTCTTACCAAAGAGGAGAGGCTTGAGGCTGAGGGTCTTCATCTCGTGATCTCTGTCTGGCAGGAGTGACACCCTCTGGACATGGCCCACCTGAGGAGACATTGGATCATAGCATCAATGTCTACCATGCTTGATTGTAAAATACATGGTTTTAACAGCCTCGACATCCATCGTGACAATCTGTAAGAGCAGAAACAAGGGTGATCTAAGACTGACAGCTAAGACACAGTACGTGATGGAGTTGGTTGGATAGGCCAAAAACAAATAATCCTAATGTGTACAATTTCGAGTAGAACTCAATTTATTAGAAGTAGCAAAGCTGCCAGGCATATGACAAATGTAGCTGGTCAGGCAAGAGCTTCATAGACTGAGACACGGGAAGGAGAGCAACACTGGCATAATGTGGGTGGCCT
The DNA here is from genome assembly GCA_026901105.3 of Galaxias olidus. Taxonomy (NCBI): domain Eukaryota; kingdom Metazoa; phylum Chordata; class Actinopteri; order Galaxiiformes; family Galaxiidae; genus Galaxias; species Galaxias olidus. The sequence continues at coordinate 296,662 of JAPMUY010004891.1, forward strand.
CACCCGTATCCCTTCAATGCGTGGAAGGCTGAATCTTTGACTGTAATCCATATCGGCCTCTCGGGAAGGTGGGTCAGGCTGGGGCAGATTACTCCCACTTCCACGGACAGGTGCATCGGAGCCTCTGTCAGTACTGATGTTAATGTCCCCAGGGCCGTTGCTGTAGTGCACGTAGAGCAGGAGGGCAATGATGTTTATGATGTATACGTGGAAGAAGACCATGACCACCACGAAATAAGCCCGGGAGCAAACATTACTTTTCTGCAACTGTAGACGTTCTCGTCCGGGCATCGGTTGTGGACGACAGTGCGCATAGGGCAATGAGTCGTCGTGAGATTCATCTTCAATGCTTTCTTGAGACTCGCCCATGTTTGTATTGAATGACGAGTCGAATGGACAACCGTTACCTTAAAATAAAATAAAACGTAAACCGTAGCAAGCTAACGTTGGCTAACGCTGAACAATTACTAAACAGTTAGCTAACTCAAGTTATCTTCCATTTGCGACTATATCTTCCATTTTCCACTACTTAGCTGGCTATTCAAATACCATTAAGTAATTGTTAAAGCTTCGTAAAATGTACGTTAGCTTGCCGTTTGTGTTACAGCGAGCTGTTAACGTTGGCTACTGCTAAATTGCTATATGTAGCTAGCTTGTTAGCAAACGAAACCTCGGTTAGGTTGGCTAACATTAGCTAACGGTACTGTGACCTAGCCAGACATCTAGTTATCTTACACAGTCTCTAACCTCTTGTTCTTTTGTGACTTCTATTTTCAAATTATATTTCCAAGACGTGGTAACTTGTTTTCTTTGGTTGTGTCATTTTGATTCTACCGCTAAATTTACTGGACAACTATTTAAGGTTAGCTACCCCGTTTTAGCTGACAGACGCGGTGGCCTTGACAACCTACCCAACAACCAAAGAGCATTTACGAGAAAAGAGAGTATTTCGCTGAAGCTCTGAAATGAATCAGGCAATGGCACCCTCTGGTGGAAAACAAAACCAAATCTGGCAGAAAGACAAATGCATAAGAAACCAATGCCTGTAGCCTATGTTATTTTCAAACACTACTTTTTTTTATTTTATTATTTTATTTATCTAGGCACCTTCATCCAGCGTAGGCACCTTCATCCCGTCCGGAATTTGAGAAACTCTCTCCGCAGTACTGGATAACCAAAGGGCATTGAGGCTTGAATATAATTGAGTGCTATAGGAAGCATGGTTTTTAAAAGCAGTGGGAGGGAAACTTTGGATGAACATGAACCAACGTAACATTTTTTGCACTTCATGCCATTAACCAAAATTGTAGGGGAATATTCAAACTATTTCTATATGGGTTTTTTATAGCCTACACCAACGTCAAGTTTGTAGCCTGTTTGTTCAGTTGGTAGGCTATATTTTCTAAATTACTGTAGAATGAGACATTCTCTTTGTGAAACAATATTTAGCAGATGATATTAAGATATCCTGTTAGATCCCAAACATCTTAAACAAAATGTGCAGTAATATATAGGGGTCACAGTACATAGGCAAACATTATTTCAGTTAAAACACGAATTGCCTTAACATATAATTAGATGATCTATGTTTGCAAGAGGTTGCGCTTTCCTTGTTGGGATCTGAATAGCATGGACCTATAGATATAAGTCAGATGTGTCTGCTCACTGCTGACTCATTTATTAATTGGCAAATTAGTAACTGAAACTACCAGATGGTGGCAACATTGTCTAATGCATTTCTTGTTCACCCCTAAATTTGCTGGACCAAATGTGAACAGACACTAATCGTTTAACCTCATTGTAGCATATATTTAGGCCTGTCCAGCCGTCTATTTCCACATTAATCCCCCATGGACCCCCTCTGACTTTCCATTAGTGTTTCTTTTGTCAATCTAGGTTATATCAGTTTAGCTTTCATTCAACCAAAAGGTTGACTTCTCGTTGTCAACAGCCATGTCCGATTGAACAGTCAGAAAGGAATAACATGCCATTACAGTTTGTGCATGAGCTACTTTAGTTAGTTTAGTTAGTTAGTCCTTTAGTTGCCAGGTCCAAAGCACTCCGGGCCTTCAATAACTTCAACAACGTCTAGATGAATTGTGCACGCGCTGTGCGTAACAGATTGGGCGAGCAAAAACGTCAATGTTATTTGCCCGCTAGAGTGTATTAAAGCAAAGCTCGGATAGCTTTATTTGACAATCATACAATCAAATACAATAACTGCCAAGTATAGACTGGACCTACAAACATTCGGTCCCCAAAATTTCCAGCAATTTAAAACAAACGAGACACATTCGCACTCGCACTCTCTCTCTCTCTCTCTCTCTCTCTCTCTCTCTCTCTCTCTCTCTCTCTCTCTCTCTCTCTCGCTCTCTCTCTCACACACACGCGCGCACACACACACACACACACACACACACACACACACACAGTCCTATCCCCCCACACACGCACTTATTAACACACACGCACACACAGCCCTTGCAGTGTTTTCCGGGATCACGCTTTACCACTAGGAATCCATAGCGATCACGTACGGGACCGTTTCGTTGACAGTCTCAGCAGAGCAGAAACATGCAGTGTGCTCTGTCAGTAAAAAGCTCTAAACGGCGCATATCTAAGTACTCTTTTATACAGAAATAATTGTGTACGGCTATATATAACGTGAAGATTTAACAGTAGGTGGAGGCGACCAACTTGTCGCAGGATTCAAACGTGCTGGATTGTCCTACAGAAGTGAAACAATAGCATAGTATCCGCATCCACGGCACTTATCAGGTTAGTGTTTCATGTGTGTGTTGTTTCTTTATAGGTTCATGTCCTATGGAGGTTCGGGATGTAGCTATAAAGGCAAACATATTTGCTCTCCCAAAACAACAAAACCTGATCGTTTCTGTCTCGCAGTTATGTCTCGCGCGTGCTTATTAACTGTTAATTTAACAACAATAAGTAATTTGTACAGCCTATATTGGGCTATATAGTCAAATACTTAGCCAAAGACCAAAACTACTTTTTACTACAAATTATAAAGGAAAAATGGTCGTATATTTAAAAAAAATATCACAACATTTTGTCTTTGCAATGAGGTTTTCACTTAGGCCGTTCAGCAACTTTTCTATGCCCTGCCTGACTCTCCCCTTCCGGATGTATGCACTAGGAAAGCACGGGGCAGTGACAACAATTGGAAAGGCCCGCAATTACGGGAATTTCTACATAACATTTTCCCTCCTCGCTTCACCTGGCACGATCTTTTTGCACACGTATTGTGAAATAATTTACTCTATCCGCTTGGTTTGCGATCAAGAGATTGTGTGTGTGGACCAATCATTCATATTGGTAATGTCCGTGATCCGCGAACGGGACAGCCACATACCGATGTTGCAGTGTCGTTATATGCTGTGTAATAATCTTTATGAATTTGCCAAATTTAATAATATTTCTAATGCATTACAAGCGCAGAGGCAAAAACTAATGTTGGCGGATGAAATATTTATGCAATTGTCAACATTGGCAGAGGGGCCTACTGTGGAAAATAAATTACGAAAAGCAGCACTCATTATTGTAGAGGTGACTTCGGCCTTTATGGCTATTTTCGTTTTACTGAGACACACTACAGCTTTAATAGGTGAACCTTAACTTCTGTTTATGTAGCCTTATGGTCTACATGATCAAAGTTGGAGGATAGGAGGATAGTTGTTTCGTGTCAGTTATTTGTTTTAAACATTTTTTTTACTTCTAGGTCCTTTCCGGGGTTAATTATATATTGCTAAATATTTCTCGTTCACTGAATCAAAAACAATATGATTATGCCATGATCTTGTTATCTTCTATTCATCACACTCCCACTGACACATTCACATCCAAACAGGCGTTAATATTGATTTAATTGAGTCATATAACGGTCTTTCATAATGTTTTCTCTTTCCCTCCTGATTTTCCATCTCGCCCTGGGACAATATTAAGATTGAAGAGAGATGAGTCTATAAGGGCCATCAGGGAAAAGGACCTCCTTATAAGTTATTTGAACAGTGTGTTTGTGTGTGCGCACGCGTGATTGTGTGTGTGTGTGTGTGTGTGTGTGTGTGTGTGTGTGTGTGTGCGTGCGTGCGTACATGTACTTTCTGTATGCGTTTGTGTGTGTGTGTGGGTATGTGAACGAGACAAAGTAAGGTTTAGGAAATGGATTCTGTAGCCAGGCAGATTCGTTCATTACTCATGCGTCCTCAGGCTGCTGCACCGAGCAGCACTCTGAGTGGCACTGAGTGCCCATTCCATTCTACCCATGGCAAGCCAATGGAGATGTGAGTGTGTATACACTAGACTTTGTGTGTGAGTGTGCTTTGAGTGAACGTGAGTGCGAGTGGGACTGGGCTGTCTGGCAGCTGTAGACAGCAAAAGGGTTTCCGACTCTGTACACCGAAACTCGAAGCACTGAGAGTAAGTATTTGAAAGTAAATTTGAAAGTAAATGCTGTGCTAGGGACTTTTTTTTGCTGGAGCTTTGTTTGGCAACACACCTATAAAGTGTCCCGACTGCCAAAAGAGTTCGCTGTGTCCCGGCTTTGCTGCAGTACCCTTTGCCAGCACAAGAACCAGATGAAGTTTGGACAGATGGAGAGTTTTGGAGTAGAGAGACGGCAATCCGGAAATCTCAAACACCTCTCTCCATTCCTCTGTCTCCTTCAACATCATCTCTGTGAGACTGCAGCGTAGCCTAGCAACCCAAAACCATGTGTGTGTGTGTGTGTGTGTGTGTGTGTGTGTGTGTGTGTGTGTGTGTGTGTGTGTGTGTGTGTGTGTGTTTCTGTTAAATAAGTCAGACAGTGTGTTTCTGTCCTGTCTTCCTCCGGGGTGTGTCAGAGATTTGTGCTCTACATCTCAATTGAAATGCACGCACACACACACGCACACACACCCACACACACACACACACACACACACACACACACACACACACACACACACACACACACACACACACACACACACACACACACTCATTGGTTCCACTCACTCCCTTTTCCATTTAAAATAGGATACTATGTTACGACTTCCTGTCTGTTTACCTCGGTTAAAAAGTTTGAGACACCAATACATTTCTTTCACATCAGCACATTGTCATAAGATCTTTTTTAAAAGGCCTTTGAAATAAAATGTCCAAGTCATGCATTATAAGCATGATACGTAGCTGGGACAATGAATTGATGGTCTAATGTTGTGTAGAACACATTTAAACCCATACAGTTCCCTCTATAAGCATTGGTAAGAGTGTATCACTATCCTAGGCACACAAAGTGTGGTTGGGTGATGTAACACGAACTATAATGAACACGATACAGCTCTTGCATTGTTCGGTTATGAAATTTGACCATGCGCCGTCGATTGCGGAACATTCTCGGACATTCTCCCGCTGCCCCGTGTCTCTGTTGATGCCAGTGTTGACTATAATCCCACTCAGTGACACTGTCACATCCCTGCCAAGTCCTCATGGTGCCAAGTCCATCTGCTCGCTGTGACATCATAGCACAGCGAAAGGATACAGTCTTCCTTTCATCTCTCTGGAAGTGGTGCCAGGCGTAGCCCGCGTCTTACATGGAGTATCTTCTTACCTTTTGTTTACCGTCCAACAGTTTATGGAGGGAGATTCAGTATTGGTAAATTAGCAATGGGAAAACCAAGCTAGTCGGGACTACAGGATGAACATAAATGGGTGAAATGCAAGATTATCCCTTTGTGCTGTTGCATGTGGCCTAAAATGAGATTTAATTGGCAGCCCTGTTCACTCATACTCATGAACAGAGTATGAACTGTGAAATTAGTTGTCATACCATGTGAGAGAA
>JAPMUY010004891.1:307500-322500 GCA_026901105.3 Galaxias olidus
TGTTGAGGCTCCTGTTCCCACCGCGTCCGCTGTCTTCTCACGGTAAGGAGGGATCCTGCGTCTCTTTAAGCCATAGGGTTGATCATGCAGGGTCGATTTCTGTGTGTGAGCGTCCTATGGGACGTCAGCCAGCACTGCCAACTCCAGGGGCCACGAGGGCCCACACACTGATGTCATACTTTAAGTACACAGAGTCTGTACGTTGTGAGTGGCAGCTAATGAATGTGTGGGTTTGGGCGCGCTTAATTTGTTCGTGCGCGTTCGTCTGTCTGTGTGCACGGGTTATAGCTGGAGTGACAGGGAGGTTAGGCTCTCCTCCGAGCGTTTCCTTTAATTTTGAAAGATGGAAGGCACACAATGAACTCAATCCTTCTCTGAATACTATACATCTGAATGTTCATGCACACACACTCACACACACACACACACACACACACACACACACTTCCCCTTCCCTACTGTCTGTCTGCATTATACCATGAAGCGTGTGATCCCAGGATATAAGGATCCCTATAATCCCATTTTGTCGACGGGAGAAAACGATTACCACTGGAGGAGAGGAGCAAGAGGGAGCGAGTTAATTAAGGAAGAGGAAGAACGAACGAGGGATGGCCCGGATTTGTAAAGGGCAAAAATATGAAAGGTTGTAACCCCGGTATAAGAGAGAGAGAGAGAGAGAGAGAGAGAGAGAGAGAGAGAGAGAGAGAGAGAGAGAGAGAGAGAGAGAGAGAGAGAGAAAAAGAAACGTGAAGAAAAGGGAGAATAAAGAGTCGACAAGAGAAAGTCTCAGTTTCCCTTGAGAGTCTCCAGAGCAGAGGGATAGCAGCTTATTTTCTTCCCCTGGAAGGAGAATTGAACTGGGGCACGGAGAGAGAGAGAGAGAGAGAGAGACCGAGAGAGTGCGAGAGAGAGAGGGAGAGAGAAAGGGAACAGGGAGCTGTGTAAGAGAGCCCCGTCCGCTGCTCTGTCTGTCTGTCTGTGTGTCGTTGCTGGGCTGGGGGTGAACAGGTTTAAGTCTGGGCGGTGCTGGAGAGCTCTGCTGACTGACTTTTCCCTCCCAAGGACAGCGGACGAGAGTGATAGAGAATTTATAATAGGTTGGGTTGTAAGAGCGTGTAGATTTATTATAATTTATGCCCACTACTCTGGGTCTGTGTGTGTCTGTGTGTGTGTGTGTGTGTGTGTGTGTGTGCGTGTGTGTGTGTGTGTGTGTTACGGGTGGTCTCGCTGACTCACTGTCCCACTCAGCAGTCGGACCACGTTCGCCTTCTAATGGAGCGACATGATGATGCAATCTCTCCCACCTCACTAAAGACATCGCCCTCTCTCGTTCGCTCGCTATCCCTCGTTCTCTCTTTATCGTTTCCTCTCTCTCTCTCTCTCTCTCTCTCTCTCTCTCTCTATCTCTCTCCCTCTCTCTCGCACTCCCTCTACCTGTCTTACGGTCTGGCCATATCCCTCCTCCATCTGTCTAAGTCACTCTCTCTTTCGAAGAGTCTCTAATTAAATCCACTTTTCATCCACGTGAGTGGGGCCGGGCTGGGGCTTGAAAGGTCTGTGCACAACGTGTGTGTGTGTGTGTGTGTGTGTGTGTGTGTGTGTGTGTGTGTGTGTGTGTGTGTGTGTGTGTGTGTGTGTGTGTGTCGTACGTTTCGCGCTGATGTGGCTCATCCGTACGACCAGCCACCGCCCTTATTTTATACCCCACGCTACGGAGTATAAACGGACTCCCTGCTACGGAGGGAGTTACTGTACGGCCCGTTCGTGGAAGCAGGGCTGTTCTCCGTCTCTGTCCGTCGGCCATTGCCCTCCCTGGCCTGCCTCCCTTTTGACTTTAGTTACAGCATGGGAGATTAGCCGGCCCCCCTGTTCGTCGTGATGGAAGGCCGTGAGGTAGGGGGCCGCAGCTCCCCCCGCCTGAAACCCACTACCTCTGGCCGCGCCAGCCTCCTGCAGACTCGGGCGACTCTCTCTCTCCTGCCTCCTTCCCCCTCTCGCTCGTCCGGCTCTCCCTTTTGAATACATTAGTCCTGAATATATATATATATATATATATATCCGTATGATTACGGATTATGATCGATTCCTTCCCTCGCTCTGTATTTTTTTTATCTCTCTCTTGTTGTCTCTCTCTCTCTCCCTCTTTAAATCTTTGTTCTCTCCCTCTTCCTTCTCTCTCTTTCTGTTTTGTCTCTCTCTCAGTCTCTCTCTCTCTCTCTCTCTCTCTCTCTCTCTCTCTCTCTCTCTCTCTCTCTCTCTCTCTCTCTCCACGGTAAGAGCACTTGCCTTCGTCAGGGTTTTAATACAGTGCATTAACGCTGCACTACATATCCGCTCAACCCCCCCCCCCCCCCTCCCCTCCCCTCCCCCTGCCCCGCCCCTCCATCCTCTTCTTTCCCTTCCAGACCGGTTTGAATAGATTCTAAAGCAGGACGACCCTGTTCATGCAGTTCCCCCGCCGCCCGGTGCCAGCTTAAGTGCTAGCTAAGTTCTGGCTTAGGCTGGCCATGGGGCTGAGGTTCAGCCAGATGGATTCTGTGTTATATTAAACTTGGCTGTCTCCCTATATATAGTAATGAAGGGGTGGTTAAAGGGGGATATGGGTGGCGAGGGGGTGGGCCGCGGAGAATGTGTATCGGCGGGACGGGGGCGGACCGGAGAGGAGCGGAGACGGGGGGGCAGGGACTTTGACGTAGGGACCTCTGGGGTTGGGGAGAGCGGAGCGGAGCTCGGAGCCCCCTGGCCTTGGCGGTAATTGAATAATCAGATTCCTCCGACAAAGATAAAAGCTTTCCAGGTAATTACTGGAGCCGAGCCTCTCCCTCTCTCCTCTAGCAGAGAACATGTGTGTGTGTGTGTGTGTGTGTGTGTGTGTACAGTGTGTGTACAGTGTGTGTCGTTTCGTGAGGAATAGTGTATAGCCCTCGGGTATTCTCACTCTAGCTTTTGATCTCTGTTAGGAGCCGAGCTGTTATTTGGAAGATGTATTTTCATTGAGGAGGGAAATGACTGATCAGAAAAGTGGATGGCCAAAGAACGAGACTTTGAAGATGTGTGGAGGTGGCAGCGCAGAGAAATGAAACAGTCATGTACCGGCTTCTAGTGAACAAAATTAGAAAATAGAGAAAGAGGGGTAGGTAGAGAGAGAGAGAGAGAGAGAGAGAGAGAGAGAGAGAGAGAGAGAGAGAGAGAGAGAGAGAGAGAGAGAGAGAGAGAGAGAGAGAGAGAGAGAGAGAGAGAGAGAGAGAGAGAGAGAGAGAGAGAGAGAGAGAGAGAGAGAGAGAGAGAGAGAGGTAGAAGGAGAAATGGATGGATAGGAGGAAATCCTTGATCCTTTGTCCTTGACTTGACGCAGACTTTGAAAGGCTTTTAAACAGGCTGAAGATCAAGGATGCAGCACTCCTCCTGGCGTCAGCATGTCCGTTTGTGTGTGTGTGTGTGTGTGTGTGTGTGTGTGTGTGTGTGTGTGTGTGTGTGTGTGTGTGTGTGTTTGTCCATGCACTTCAAACTCTCCCTTACCCTACCCCGTGACCCTTTGGTAATGAACTGAGGCAGCCTATGTGTTAAGCTGTGTGTGTGTTGGTGTGTAGGGTCAGGTTACCGATCTCTAGAAACATTGATTATTGCTGTGGAGTTTTTTTTTGTGAGCGTGCGAAAAACGGTGACGTCATTTACAGCCCGATTATTGACACACAGGGTGTGTGTGCTCACACACGAGTGTGTGTGTTCGGAGCTGTGGCCCAAGTTATAGCTCGACCGCTATTGACATGCAGGGGTGAGGCGAGGTGTTGTGCTGTCGGATTTGCCAAAGGCCCGGGCGACAGCCCTCGCATTGGGAGTCTGTTTGTGCTCTGCCTAACTGACACACTAATAGCTCGGGGTTTTCTGGGAGGCTATGTAGGTGTGCCTGTCCGTGTGTGGTATGGTGTGGTGTGTGTTCAGAGGGAGGGCGAGTGCACGCGGGGGGAAGGGCGTGTGTGTGCGTGAGGGATGCCAGGTGTGTGTTGTGTGTCCGTGTTGTGCATGAATAATGGCGTTACACAGGTCGCCAGCGAGAGGGAGAGGGGAGGGAAGAAAGAGGAGAAGAGATAAGGAGATATGGAGAGAGAGAGAAAGAGAGACAGAGAAAGAGACAGCGGACACAGAGAGAGAGAGTCGACACCACAACCTGGACTGAAGGAAAGAGGGACGCAGACTGGAGGTGAAACCATAGAAGAGGACTAGCAGATAGACACGAACAGTCATAGCTTCACCTCATACTGTAAATAGACGGAGAAAACGACGCGTGACAGGGGACCTATTCATACAGAACGTCTCACACCGTACAAAGGGGGAGGCATCGCAGAGGGAGAGAGAGAGAGAGCGAGAGAGAGAAAGGGAAACAGAAACTGAGAAAGAGCGCCGGTCGTCTCTCGCACGAGGCGGGCGGGAGACGCAAAGGTGGGAAAGGGAGGAGGCGCGGGGAGGGAGCGTTCACGACACAGCAGCAGCAGCAGCGGCGATAGGGGAGCCATAACAGAGAGGGAGGGAGAGAGAGAGGGAGCGGGACAGAGGGCGGGGAGAGAGCGGGAGAGACCGAGAGACTGGCCGACGAGCGGGAAGAGAAACTGGCACGGTACATGACGGGAAGAAAAATAACAGACAGAGGGAGGGAATAAGGGAGGGAAGGAGAGAGAGAGCGGTAGATACTTAGAGAGAGAGAGAGAGAGAGAGAGAGAGAGAGAGAGAGAGAGAGAGAGAGAGAGAGAGAGCGATACTCAGAGAGAGAGACACACAGAATAGATAGAGAGATAGAGAGAGAGAGAGAGAGAAACAGAGAGAGAAACAGAGAGAGAAACAGAGGGAGCAATAGATAGAGAGAGAACCAAAGACAGGAAAGAACCACACGTCTGTCAAGGGGGATGAAAGAGAGTGTCTGTGAGAGAGAGACCGTGGGAGCTAGAAAAGAGGTTGGATTGACGCAAACGTCCTCCTCACAAGATATGCATGTCTGCGTGTGTCTCCGTTTTGGCCACGTGTGATGTCCGCGTCACCGTGGGTTTGGGTATCAGAGGGAGAGCGATCCTCGGAGCGTCTGTGACTCTGTGGAGTGCCCGGCGTGTCGTGAGGAGCGTCTGTCTCTGCTGCAGCCGTGCCTACCGGCTTTGTGTTTGACCTTCCTTAGTCAGCACGCTCAGCGGGACTGCAGAGAGAGAGAGAGACAGATAGAGAGAGAGAGAGGCCCAGATCCATCTAGAGAAAAAAGGAGAGAGAGAGCGAGAGAGAGAGAGAGAGAGAGGGGGAGAGAGAAAGAGAGGAGAGAGGGAGGCGTAGAGGCGATAGGGAGTGTCTGAGAGGGACACGGAGAGTGGAACAAGTGGAGTAGCAACAGAGAGAAGCTCTCTGACTTTGCCGGGTGGCCAGTCGTGCTTTTTTTTTCCCCCAATCCTCTTTTTTACCAGGACAGAGTCTAGGCTGTGAGGAGTCGGGTATCTCTGGAGGTGGGGAGGCAGGCGGAACACAGACTTTAGCCTCGAGGCAGTGAGCACCGGTCGGGCTCAACTTACTGGAGCGCCGGGCCTCTACTTGTTGACCTGGACTGAAGCTCTCGTCTTCTCTCTCGGACCATTTCTTGGAGAACCCTCGAGGGGACACAGTTGCGTTCGTTTCGGAGGTAGTAGCTTTGCTGTTTCGGCCTGCTGTTCAATCGGTTTGGTATGGCGGACCCCAAGAAAGGGGATGCTCGGACGGGAGAGGGGGTGAGGTCAGGCGAGAGAGACCCCCCACTGAGACTGTCCCCCTTCCGCATGCTCCGAATGCTGGACACCTGCCGCGCTCCTGGCCACCGCATCGGTGAGTGCCCTCATCCTTCATCCCACTCCATCCTCTTCCTCTTAGATTGTTTTCTACCTTATAGGTCTGCGGCTACATTCAGGTGAACAAAGTTTGCTGGTTTGGTCTATATGCTCTATATCTAGTAGTTGTTAGTTGGCTTTCTTCGTCGTCATACGGTACACCACTGCCGCTTTAAAAGAGGTTACCGAGGGAGACGGGACGTTTGGAATATCAATGCCGAACGTTCCAGGAGAGCTCTCGTTCCGTGGAATACGAAATCCGTGTCCCGCGCACTCACCCCAGGGACTTCCCGGGAAAATAAAGGCACAGGGCCTTGTGGGTAAGCGCTCTCTCAGAGAGATATGCTGATTGGACTGTTTTTGCCCAGAAGTTACAAACTCTCCCTCGTTCGGGTTGAGACGGCGAAACTATTTTCAAACTCGCGTTCCAGCCACCGGCTCCAGGTGTTGTTCAGTCGCGTCGAGGTGCCAGGTCCGGGTGTGAATGTTTCCCCGCTGCGAGGGCTCCGGGCGGGGGTGAGGTGAGGATAGCACAGGACAAACACAGCGGCCTGGCAGGGAGGCGGCACAGCGGTAAGTAGGGCAGCATGGCAGGGGACCTCCCAGCCCGTGACATTTGCCGTCTGCTCTCGGTCGCCACTGGAACTGGGGCAGAAAACACACGCAGGAGGCTGTCGTGTGTGTGTGTGTGTGTGGGTGTATGTGTGTGTGTTGTTTAGACGTCGGTAGGCCTAGATTTCCATGGGTTTTGTGTGTCTGTCTGACTGATGGATCGCTCCTAGGTAAGGAGCTGTTCTGCTCAACCACACTAAAAACAATCTGAGAGTTTAAAGTAATCGGATGACATCACCTCTTCCTGGCGACAGGACCGGTGACATCATACCAATGCTGGGCACTCATTCCGAAGGTGTTTGTGTGTCTGGGTGTGTGCAGCCACGTGTGTGCGGGTTAGTATTGCGATATCTTGGTTCCATATCCTGTCCCTCCAGTGTGGGTTACGCTGGGTGTAGTGTTTCCACATGGGAGCACTAGGGGCTGATTCCTGATATCACGGCCCACAGACAGGTTTTCTCACCTGGGTAAGTCTGTAAGCATGCTGGGTCAGGCCTAGGCTGCGGTCAGGGTATCAACCACCATCTATACCAACTCCACGGCAGGCTGACTTTTGCATTTCCCAGAGCTTTGCCTGCGTGGGTTTGCAGACGGAGTGTGTTTGCCTAGCGTGAATGACAATAGCAAATGGATCCATGTGGAGGTGTGTTTTTTTTCCGGAGCAGCTGCAATAAAACCGTGGGTTCGTTTCATATTTGAAGTGAGAGTGGAAAGGCTGTCAGTCTCTTCAGTGTTTATAGGCTCAGCCCCCCCCCCCACACCACCACCACCACACCCTCCATCCTCAATTTCTCTTTCCACTTACCCCGAGGTGCCATTCCACGACCAGCCAACCATCACCCAATTTACACCTTGATTACGGCGAAGCACACACACACGACGAGCAGACACACGCACACGCACACGCACACACACACACACACACACACACACACACACACACACACACACACACACACACACACACACACACACACACACACACACACACACACACACACACACACACACACACACACACACAGGAAAAGACACAGACGTACAGCCTAGCCTATAGCCTAGATTCTGCCTCTGGCAGTATCTGACAAACCCGTATAATTGATAGCCGGACCTATCTTGTCCTCCATCTTTCTATCCTACATTCCCAGGCATCGCGGATGTGCCAGAGTCGGACACGGGGCTTATTTTCCTTTACCCCTCATTACCTCTCCTCCTCCCTCCATCCCCCCGCCCCCCGGTCCTCCTGCTCTCTGCGTGTAGTGGTTGCATGTGTTGGTTAGGAACAGTGAGGAGGGTATAACAGAGACGAAGACCTTTGTCTTTACCTCTTCAGGTGGTGATGGGCATTGTCCACGTGACACACACACACACACACACAGTCATAAAGATAACCCCCACCTCAGACACACACACACTCACACTCTCCCAGTCCATGCTGTAGACTACCAACTGTATCCCTGAGCGCATTCTCAGCCATCACCATGTCATAGAGGGAAACCTTAGACTGATGGAGAGAGCCCTTCACTCTTCCCCCTTCCCAGCACACGTGTACACACACACACACACACACACACACACACACACACACACACACACACACACACACACACACAGCGTACAGCCAGCTCTATCTGCACCACCGAGACTCATTAATCAGATGGGTTCTGAGGGGCGGAGGGCGAGGGGAGTGGGGGGCTGTGAGGGCTAGGATTGCACGCAGGGGTAATATCGATCCCTGACCACATCATGGCTCCGCTGCTGTTTCAGACACGCCCGACGGACAACCCCGCAAGGTTGGTGGTACAATCCATCATAAGAGGGTCGGATTCTACCATGCCCCGGAAGGAGGAGGGTGGAGGAGTTTGTACTCTTCGACTCCACCTGCACAGGGGTTATTGTGCGAAACGGACAAATTCTTTTATACATTAAAAACAAATTCAACGCAGTTTTTTTTTATTAAATAATAAACAAACAATGTGTTTTTTTGGCCGTTTTTGGCTTTCTCTTGTGTGTTTTCTCTTCTTGTATGAAATGAATGTATGAAAACACATGAACGTTCACATGAATGCTCTACAGCCCATGGCGCTAACGGTGCGTGCGTGCGTTACAGGGATCGTCCATGAGAATGTGAAGATGGGCTCGGATGGCGAGAGTGACCAGGCGTCCGGCACGTCATCGGACGAGGTCCAGAGTCCAGTGAGGGTCCGCATGAGGAACAACCACCACCGACGCATCTCCAACGAGGTGCGGGACACACACCACCTGACACACACCCGACAAACACCCGATACACACACGACACACACCTGATACACACACGACACACACCTGATACACACCCGACAAACACCTGACACACTCCCGACACACACCCGATACACACACAACACACACCTGATACACGTCCGATGTGCAGTTGACACACACACACACACGCGCGCGTTTAGAAACGCACACCGCTGACCACAGCTCAGAGTACACCTGACATCAGAGCTTAGCTTAGCTTACAAATGACTGGAGCAACTGGCGAAGGTGTAGAGATCCAACCAGCCCACCCCGGCCATGAGAGCACGCCCTCGGTTTGAACACACGTTCTTTTTGTTCTGTGTGAGAATGGTATTGTTTTGCCTCTCTGTCTTTCTGCGTCTGTTGGTGCCTCGCACGTGTGTAAGTTGTGGTTGTTGCTGTCGTCGCAGTCTGTTTGTGTTTTTATTGCTTTTTTGTGTGCTTTTGTGTGTGTGTGTGTGTGTGTGTGTGTGTGTGTGTGTGCGCGTGTGTGTGTGTGTGTGGCAGCAGAAGAGTGATGAGCGCAGCAGTATTGCAGGAAATGCCTCTGGACACACCGGCTGCTGCCTCTCGTTGAGCTCCGAACACTCTGAACTGCAGCCATGTAATCCCTGTTTACCACTGAGAGAGGGAGAGCGGGGGGAGGGGGAAGGGTCGAGGACTAATTATGAAAGTAGGAATAATTACCAGTATGACAAAGAAGGAGAGGCGACGGCGGGATTAGCCATGGAGAGAGAGAGAGAGGATAGGAGAGTGAAAGAGAGGGAGGGTGGGAGGACGGAGGGAAAGAGAGACAGAGCGAGCAGGGAAAGACGTTGGTAGACTGCGAGTGATGAGCGAGGAAGACGGAGAGAGGAAAAAAAAACACACAGACTGTTTCCCGTCAGCCATTCCCCTCCATTCACCCCTTCCCCCCATCTGCTGTTCTTCCCTCAGGAGTCTGTCCATCCCTCTCACATCCTATCACCGCCCACCCCCCCCCCTCTTCCACAGAGTGTGCTGGGGTTAACATGGGCAATGCCACTCTCTCTCTCTCTCTCTCTCTCTCTCTCTCTCTCTCTCTCTCTCTCTCTCTCTCTCTCTCTCTCTCTCTCTCTCTCTCTCTCTCTCTCTCTCCCTCTCACATCATCTGTCTTTCTGTCTTTCTCTGTCTCTTTCCCAGTCATGTGGTGTACCAGAGCAATGCACTGTGGGATAGGGAGTGTGTGTGTGTGTGTGTGTGTTTGTGGGAGTGAGTAGAGGATGACAGTTCAGGAGGACGATGAGGGACCTACTGGAGCTCTTCTGCGTCGTGAGTACATGCACAGGTGTGTTTGCGGACCGCGGGCGTGTGCGCGTGGGGGCGTTTGTGCACGGTTGTGAATGGTAGGAGGTGTGAGTTGTACGTGCGCCGGTCTCTGCTCGCCGGTTTCGTCGTGAGTGGGATGGATTCGCTTAGTGTACGGAGACGGGTGCTGACGATATGTTGGAGTGTGAAAAGACGTTGTAGTGAGTTTAAAACTGTGTGTAATGTTAAGGAGAATCATAGTTTTGTGTGTGTGTGTGTGTACGCACTTACACGTGCACATGACTTACACACACAGATCCCTACGCACTTCTTTTCACACAAACAAACATACAATATGTAGTTTAGAATTTGAGAATTGTGTTGTGGAGATTGTGGGTATTTAATGCAATGCGTTCTCTACGAAAGTGTGCGTAGCTTTGAATTCTGTCGCATGAATTCCGACTGGCTGTGTGTCCATGGGGCAAAGGCACAGATGTGTTTCAATGTGTTGTTTTGATAGTGCATATAGCGAGATGCAGCTATTACAGGCGTGAAATCCCCCCTGCCTTTCATCTCCATAGAAAACACACGCACAGACAGAGTCCTCCCACATGTACACATGTAGAGAGCCTTCAACCTAGCCTAGTTCACACACACACAAACGAACATGTACGTACCCACACGCACAGAAGCATAACCTCACACACGCACACACACACACACACATCAGGGACACATCCTGTCAGGATGCTGGGACTGGGCCAGCCAGCTGCCGCTGCCATGGCAACAGGGTGTGATGGGCACCCCGCCTGCAGCCTCGGCCCCCACGGAGCACAGTTTAAAGGAGTAGTGCATTGTGGGAGCTGTAGTGCAGCGAGGAGGTGACGGATGCTGAGGCTGGCCAGCTATCCGTCTGCGTGCAGCATGTTTTGAGTGATGAGGGCACCGGGTGCGAGCAGGAACAAGTAAGAGGATCCCCGCTGTGTGTCTGCACCTCCGATCAGATAGCTCAGCTGCTGCTGCCAGTCCTGAAAGCGATATCCAGCACCAAGTGTCACATAAAATGCGACCAAACCGTAACTGGATTTTCCGGTGCTATGGCCGTGTGTATTACTCCCCCTTGTGATTTCCTAAAACTTCTCACCATTTTAACTGGCTGTCAGTTGACCCTGTAGAAATAAATAAACACACATGTTAAGTACGGTGATTAAAATGACCTTTCTCTCTTCCCCCTCTCCCTCTTTTCTCTCTCTCTCTCTCTCTCTCTCTCTCTCTCTCTCTCTCTCTCTCTCTCTCTCTCTCTCTCTCTCTCTCTCTCTCTCTCTCTCTCTCTCTCTCTCTGTCTCCCTGTCAGGACATCAACAAGCGTCTGTCTCTTCCGGCCGACATCCGCCTGCCGGAGGGCTACCTGGAGAAGTTCGCCATGAACAGCCCGCCGTTCGACAAGCCCATGAGCCGCAGGCTCCGCCGCGCCTCCCTGGTCAGTCGCCCCTCGCCGCCGGTTCACTGTTGGAGGTCCAGGGGTTGTTGTTTAGCGATGTTGTGTTGTCTCCTGCACATAGGCTTTAGTGAAATGTGCGTCTCTCCCCTGTCCGTCTTCTTAGTGCACCGACAGTGAACCACATGGCCTCTGTGTGCGCGGCAGTGGAAAAGGCTGACGGCGGCCATTGTGTGTGGAACAGCGCCCTGGGACGCGTCCGGGGCCGTAGTAGTGTAGCGCGGGGAGCACACAATGTCCGCTGTCTCCCTCTCTCAGCAGGGGGGGGGGGGGGGGGTTTGTTCTTTATGAGATATCCCATGCCCATAGCATTGTGGGGAGGACGGTGGGGTGCGGGGTGGGGGAGTCATGAATATGTATTCCCGGTCCCTTGTGTTATCCGATATCTCTCCCTCTTTGTTCAGCGTTTTTGAGAGTACCCCTCGTCTCCCGCCGGCTGCTTTATTTTTGGGCCCCGCTGTCCTCGGCCCGGCTCGTCTATTTCCGTCCCCGCGCTCTCCTCCGGCTCCTCCGGCGTCTCTCCTCGCTGAGCGGTGGAGAAACGCGCGACTGTAGCGCGACGCACGTGACTTGCCTCATCCATCTGTGTTTCCTTTCGGTAATCTCCTTCTGCACTCCCTCTCTCGCTCTCTATCTCTTTATATTTACCTCCATCTCCCGCCATCTTCTTTTTCCCCTTCCCCCTGTAGTACGCCCTCCCCCCCGCCTCCCTCCCTTCCCGAGTTTTCAAGTGATTTAATGACGCAGCTTTCCTGCAGGAGTCTTACTGAGATGAAAGGAGAGACCCTTTGAAAGGAGGGATGGAGCGGTGGAGAGTGGCAGGTTTATGTGGAAGGATATATGAAGGAGGAGGGAGGCCTCATGGGGGAGGCGTTTATGAGTGTGTGTGTGTGTGTGTGTGTGTGTGTGTGTGTGTGTGTGTCTGTGTAAAAGCTTGTGCTGTAAATGAGTGGCAGCGGGGTGTATGGTGTGTGTGTGTGTGTGTGTGTGTGTGTGTGTGTGTGTGTGTGTGTGTGTGTGTGTCTGTGTGTGATGTAAGAGGTATCTATAATTCAGTGGTGGTGCCAGTCCTCTCTGCAGTGCCTCTGCCGGTTGGAATTACACCCCAGGACACCTGGGGAGCCCAGGAGGAGAGAGCGAGAGAGGGAGGCAGGGCGATGGAGAGATAGAAGGGCAGGGGAGATGGAGAGAGAGATGGTAAAAGAAGCGGGGGCGAAAACCGGGAGAGGTGAAGGTGAAGAACAGACAGAGACGCTGTAAACTGAAGGTTATGGATATTGACGGCCGGCCAAGAGGTTTTGAATGGGCAGGCGCCCGTATAAAAAGGATCGTCGCGTGGTTACAGGGTGGGAAACAAGGGGGGCGGGGAACTGTGGAGCTAAGGTTAACCACGGGGAGGGAGGGGTCAGCTGTTTAAAGGCTCCTTAAAACGAGGCCTTCGACAGTGAGCTGTCGCTATCACGGTAGTCACCGTGCTAAGTGACTGTAAAAGAAGCAGCTAGCTGGTTTCCGTGGGAGGGATTTGAGGTGTCTGCGTTTATCCCGGGGCGGTCGCACAAAGCGGCGCTACGGCTCCAATGATTCTCTCCGTGACATAATCTTAAACACACCGTCTTCTACAAAACAGAATGCAAATAATATATTTTTTTTATTCAGGCCTTTTTTTTTACCAATTGGTATGATTTTGCTAGGTTCCATATCTAGTGACCGAACTTTAACATCTCCTCCTTAGATCCACATATCTCCTTCATGATTCCAAAACGATTAAATTCTTTTACTGAAAGTTCTTGGGACACGCTTTGCAATGCGCCGCTCTGGTTATAATGGGCTGGCCTCTACGGAGATGCCTGAAACCGTTTGTTTTACCTTTGAACCCCACTCCCTGTGTCTGATAGGGCGTTAGCTGTCTTCTGTTGCACCGTGGCTGTCAATTATTCACCGAGCTAACCGGCCTGACTCCGTGGCGCCAATGGAGAAGGTGTGCGACGTTTCGCCAGGTGACGCCGTGGCGGGCGGCGCTGACTATTTCATGGATCCTGGCGACCTGGGAGAATTCCACATGCGGTTGCGCCTGCCCTTTCGCCGATTGATTGTGGCGGTATTGATTGACAAGGCTGTTATGAAGTTGACTGAGTTGGAGTGTATAGCCTCTGCTAACGACCTCTTGGCTCTCCAGTGAGCTGTCCGATTGGCAGGTTCACATGAGGCAGGTGCCGTAAACCGCGGATGGCAATCGGTAGATTGATCGGCCCTCAAGGACAGGGGCCACGTGTGCGCTAATGAAGTGGTCCCTCCTTCCTCCCACCACCCCACCTCTCTCTCTCTCTCTCTCTCTCTCTCTCTCTCTCTCTCTCTCTCTCTCTCTCTCTCTCTCTCTCTCTCTCTCTCTCTCTCCACCCCTCTCTCTCTCCGTCTCGCTCTCCCTCTCCCTTTAAGGCACACAGTCCCTAATGAAACATAAAGTGCGCACATCATAATATGCTTCCCACTCAGGAGCCATCCATGCATCCAGCAGTAGATCCACGTTCTCTTTGAAAAAGCATCTGTCTACCATGTACACAATAATCGTGTTTCCTCATCCCTCTCTCTCTCTCTCTCTCTCTCTCTCTCTCTCTCTCTCTCTCTCTCTCTCTCTCTCTCTCTCTCTCTCTCTCTCTCTCTCAATTCAATTTTCAATTTCAATTTTCGATTTCAATGCTTTATTGGCATGACTGTACACAAGTAGACAATATTGCCAAAGCAGTTTACAAATTAATACAAATACAATTTTTGATTGGTTTGCATAGATCACAATAAGACAGATAGTTTAAAAAATTATGAAGCAATTACAAATGCATTTGTGTAAAAACAATAATACTCAGGTACTGCCCAAACTAAATGCAGTGTGTTGTGGGCCTGTGTGTGTGTGTGTGTGTGTGTGTGTGTCCTGCATCACTTGTTTCCCTGTTTGTGTTGTGTTGCATGTATGTGTTTAATGTATCTGTTTCTGAATTGTAATTTTTATGTCAGCGTGTGTGTGTGTGTGTGTGTGTGTGTGTGTGTGGGTGGGTGGGTTGATGGGTGTGTGTGCATGTGTGTATGTTGATCACTCACTATCCCTCATGTTGTGGCATACATAAATGTACTTTGCAGCAAGGTTTGCCACATTATTATCCACATTATTAATTATTATTATATTATATTATTAATATCTATATTATAGATAATATATATTATCTCTCTCTCTCTCTCTCTCTCCCTCTCTCACATTCTCTCTCTTTTTTCTCTCTCTCTCTCTGACTAATACACATGTTGCAGTCACGCGTACGTTTGGCTTGGTCTGGTCTTTTTGCGTTCAACCAGAACCAGGGTTGACCTAGTTCTTCCCCAGGGAGCCAGTGAAGTGTCGCGAGGTCACGTCAGAACACGTACACAGACAAAGGCCTTAGGGGCTGCCTGAGATTTGGTCACAAATCAAAGTTCCGCTCGAGTCTGCACGCGGCCCGAAACAAACGAAAAATCAC
>JAPMUY010004891.1:327500-335752 GCA_026901105.3 Galaxias olidus
AACACCAGCCCCCCACTCTTTATACTGCTATACTTCCCTTTATACAATCGCTTTTCAATCTCTCACGGTTCTTGTAATAATCCTCTCTCTGTCATGCTTATATGTACCGTCATAACTCTGTGTGGTCATACATGTCAAACACAGTGTCTTGTCAAGATGAGGTCATACATGTCAAGACCGTCTCGTCAATGGCTCTTCTAAGTCTAGCTCAAACGACCCCTGGACAATGACCCACCCATAGAATCAGCATTCCCTAACCTTGGTGTGCCCAGATGTACTCTTCAGCCAGACAACCCATCTTAGATTTAGAAGGATTGGAGGTGGCCCCATGATCACTAAATCCTATCGTTTGATTGATTGTGTGTGTGTGTGTGTGTGTGTGTGTGTGTGTGTGTGTGTGTGTTTCAATCAGGCTACTGTAGACCATAGGTAAAGGATCGTCCCCAAGGCCTTTGATATTGATTGATGTATGCCACAATGTGGTCCAGCGCTTGTCTCTCTCTCTTTCTCTCTCTCTCTGTATCACTCCGTGTCACTCACTGTGTGTGCCTTTCTCTCTTTTACTTTTCTCCGTCTCTCTTCCTCCCCTCCTCTCTGCCTCTGTGGTGCTGCCACCCTAACCGCCCTGTCAATCTATGTCTGTCTCCTTCCTGTTTACTATCTCTGTGGTGTAACCCTTCCCCCAATCCCCATCCCAATTTCCCCGTTACACCTTAATCCCCAACCCCCCCCCTTCTTCTCCACCCAAAAGCGGTGGCCCATAAACTAGGCTCCGCACCCTCGCAGTACTTCCAGAGAGAAGTGGCCAATCCCAGGGCCTCGAGTCACGCCCTCTCCTCCCCTCCCACAGGCTGAATGGCCCCCTACCGTTCTGGTAAATACGCTGTCTCTTTCATTCTTTCATTCTCTCTTTATCGTCCAGGGACGTTTCCCCTCTGAAATGTCTGCCTCTGTCTCACATTGTGTGTGGTGTTTGGGCTGTCGTCTTTGGGAAAGTTGTGTCCGTTACTCTGTCGCCATGTCACTCCATGTACCAGCTCTTCCACTAACAAATGGTGTTCCACTCGGTAACAACCTGGACCCCCCATCCCCTCCAGCATTTTATGTTAGTTTAGTTAGTTAGATAGTTTATTTTTCCTTTCATTTTTCAGTTTCTTCTTTGTCCTGTTCGGGCATATAGAGTTATTCCCTCTTAGTTGTCCAGTGCATATGCATCAAGTATCCCTTTACACCTTATTTTAGTCCTTCCTCCTTTTTTCCCTCAGGAATGTAACCCCAATACTCCCAGTTCCGTTTTGACTAATAACACGGACATGTCACACACAAGGAATTCTGTGAAAGTTTGTGATTGACACAGAATCCTGATGGGATGTTCCTTTATTTTCTTCAGTTTTGTTCCGGTTCCTGCAGCGCGAGCTGTAGCCTTTGTGTTGAGTCTGTAAGTGAGTGTGTGACTGGACATTAGTGCTGTGCCTGTGTGGTTTAGATTTTGGTTGTTCTTTTGCATGGGCTTGGTTGGTTTGGCTTACTTTGTGCCTTGGAGAACTGCAGGTAAGTGGCTGCTTTCACAGCAAGTCCAGTTGTTTGGGTGTGTAATGGAGGAGAGTAGCTGTCAAGCGCTATTGCAAAGTATTTGTGCGTATCCAATAGAGTTAACAAACTGGATTGTGCACGTGTAAAGTGGAATTTGTGTGTGTTTGCTGTGTTTTTTTGTGGCGTGTTTTCATGTGTAAAATGGTTTATTACTTTTCTTTCTTTATCTCTTTCTCAGCCCAAGGGAAGAGCAGGAGGCAGAGTGTGTTGTTTTAGTGTCGACTGGGGGCGCTGGGGCGAGGAGGACAGTGACGCACGGAGCTGTCAGGCACACATCGGACCCGCCACACAAACACCACCGAAGAAGAGACACACACATACACACCCACCCCCTGCCACACGCACATTGAAGGAGGCAAAAAATAACACTACTACTATTTGATATAAACACAGAATTAAGAATGAAGAAATCATACTTGAGAGATAGAAAAAAATTACGTCACAATCATGCCTGAGAAATAAACAGGAGTGTGAAGATAATGGTGGAAGAGGGGGAGAAGAGGAAGGGAGAGGCCAATCCTTGCTGCTACTACTATTGCTGCCCACACGAGGGCAGTGTTTAGGATCCAAACCAAGAAGGTTTGAACAGGACTTCATCAGGCTGCATCAGTAAGCAAAGAAGAAGTCAGAGAACTAGCAGACATCCTTAGGCCGAGGGAACAATGGACGGAGGGAGAGAAAAAGGGACAATCTCTTTCTTTCTTTCTCTCTTTATTTTTGGACTGCTGTTGTATATAAGGGACTGAGCTGTAGAACTCAGCTTTTTTATGTCACGCCTCAAATCAGCCCAAAACTAAATATTGCACCTCAAGCGCATTTCCCTCTTACAACCTCTCAACCCTTATAACACGAACTTGCTCCCCCCGCCTCAAATCCGCCACTTGCACACAAACACACACACACATATATATATACACACACACACACTCACACACACACAGTATGTGTACAGACGGGCTTCAGATAAACACATATACCGTTAAAGACAAACAGATTCACATTAAAAATCACGCACACATACAAACACACACGCACCACTCTAATGGTTCACAGGAATATTACTGTGGTGCGACTCTCTTCATCGTTGACGTTTACAGTGACAAACATTAGCACCTTATTTCCCTATAGAGGTCAGAGGTCGGGGTGGCTGTCATACCTTTACCTCATCAGTCACTCAGGCAGGAAAAAAAAGGACACACTAAATAAACAGACACTAGAGTCGAAACACTAACCCGAAGGCAGACGTCTTCACTTCGACAGACTGGGTATTTGTCCACTATAGACGGAGGTGCACTTTGCGCTTCCCCACACGCGACGATAGGACACGGCATCTTCGTGGTTTCTCAAGTCGAGAAGCGCTGACAAAGCAATATACTCCCGGGCGTGGTACCAAAGTTGCAGTACGGAGAGAGAGGGGGGGAGAAAGCGTAAAGAGCCCCACCTCTATTTTCCACCTTCCCTGTTTGCCTTGAATTTGAAGTTGTCTTGATTTTTTTTTTGTTGTGTACTGTAGCATTGACGCAAGTGTTCACTTTGAGCTTTTCTTTATTTGCACCAGATTTTTTTTTTTTTTATATAAACATCTTCTGATTATGACGTTCTCTTTACTACCCTGCCTCCCCACGTCATTCCGCATTTGTCCATTTGTTTTGTTATTGTGTGTATATGACATACCTTTGACTATTAAGTAATCTGCTAGCCGTAATGATATCCAGGATGCTACTCTCTGTCTTCTCCATTAGTTGTTCCCATAGGAACTGCAGGGGACGGACTGGGGTTATGTTGCACATTCCTTGAGCTCAGGACTTGTGGGTAGTGTAGTTTTGTGGATGCCGTGAGGTAGAGTGGAAGAAGTGCTTGATGTTTCCCTGTTCCCTAGAGCAGTGTATTTACATTTTAGGTAAGTAGTACAGTCTCAGGACTGGACGTGGGTTGTCGACGCCCATCACCCACCAACACGACCTGTCCGACACCTCTGCTCTTCCCTGGACCCAGGCGTCCAGGGTTAAAGTTCACAGATACACCTTAGTCCTTGCTCTTAAACCCTCCCCTCCACCCCCCGACCCTCCTTTTTTCCGCATGTTCGTATGAAAGCCCCCGCTGTAAGTTGGTATGTGAAACAGCTGCAGCCTGAGCTGAACCACAGAAACCGGTGTGTGGCCTAGCAGCACCGGCACACTGGGGCCGCGCTTCGTATTTCGGAGCTCGCTAATGTCATTTCATCGCACGTCGGCTCGCCATCGTCTTCTTGACCACGTCGACGTTCTGGGGTAGGGCGCTGACGGAGCCCTGACTGAAGACAGGACCAAAATAAGGTTCAGGAACCAAGACCCGGGTGCTCAAACTGTTTCACATACCAAGCAGTGGGTCGTGCTTAACACAGTGTAGTTATAGGGCCGTTTCCTATGGACAATAATGGTCTATGTTTAGTTGGAACTTTTCTTAGATCTGTGGGTCACTGGACTTATGGCCTGGCCCCAGAGCGTGACATAATGTAGCATGTACATAGACGATTCCCCTCCGTCACTTTGTAAAGGAGAAGTGTACATGCGTTTGATACGGCAATTCGGCTCTGTTGTCTTTCCTTATTGTAATAAATCACAGCAATAGTTGTGTTCATAAATAGAGTCAGTAGGGTGATTCAAATGTGTCCACATTTTTTTGTGAGGGGGGGTTGACTGTGAATCAACAAACTGTGAGACGGAAATACAAAGAGAGCGATGCTGAGAGTCTTTGCTCTGCTTACGTGGAGGGTGAGGGAGCAAAAGGTTTCAACACACTTCTCTATGTTCTGATTATTACCAATGAAAGCCATAGGGTCCATAGGATTATGACACAGGCTGGTTTGTGTGTGAGAGGAGTATGTTTGCTGGTACCCTGAGGTTTGCACACAGACCCTAATAAGTAATATGGGTTGTGTACCTAATAAAAGGAATACTTCCATAATGTTTGTGGTCATAATTTCATGATGCTCGATTGATTTACGATTTTACGTTATTAAAGCACGTTGTAATCTTCACGTTACGATCCCTACAATGCTACACAGTGCAGTTTGCTAATGAAAACACCATGGCCTTTTTTAGCCAATTTCATATATTTTGTTCCCAAAATATAATTTGCTCTTATTATTTAAATAATACAAACCTGTCAATGTGCATTCTAGGCTTATGTGTGCTGTTGAAAATGATCATGTTCATGCATGTTGTGTTATATAGATTTATCTAAGTAATCCAGTCACTGATGCATAAAAATGCAATTATTTGTTTAAGCAAATTAAAAGGTAATTTATTGATATAGGTGAGTTAGGTACATCTAAATACTTTACAAGACAAATACAATATTACTTGATATACATTTGATATATTTGATGTATTATTTTCAATAGCCAGATATATACAACTTTATATTTAACATGATAATAAATCCAATTATGAATCCTTCACAAACA
The DNA here is from genome assembly GCA_026901105.3 of Galaxias olidus. Classification (NCBI taxonomy): domain Eukaryota; kingdom Metazoa; phylum Chordata; class Actinopteri; order Galaxiiformes; family Galaxiidae; genus Galaxias; species Galaxias olidus. Next base: position 332,542 of record JAPMUY010004891.1, read on the forward strand.
TTCCAAGTCCATGGGCTGTTTTTAGTAAGTGTTGGGCATGCGACTTCGTTGCGACGCATCTGAGACGAAGGAAACGACAACGGCTCTCACAACGGCGACACTCTCTGGGCTTTGCTGACGATGGAGACCTGAGTTTCGCTCCCAGTTTCATCGCGCTCCGACGCCCACGGGTTACGTCCACACAGTATGTAAGGCACCACACAGTCCCTGAACTACGCAGGGAGACAAAGAGACACACATTGTGCAGCCTGGTTAACCATTAAGTGTATGTGTACATATGTGTGACTTTGCATGTATCCCTGTGTTTTTAGATGTATGTGTGTGTACACGGCACGTATGTGTGTGTGTGTACGAGGGGGTTACCTGTCTGTTCATGAAGATGTATATGATGGGGTTGTAGACTGTGCTGCTCTTAGCCAGGTACATGGGGGCGGTGGCTATGAGTGGGTCTATGTGCAGACTGGGGAAGATAATGATGGAGAGGGCGAAGGCTGCGTAAGGCAGCCAGGTGAGCAGGAAGGCCAGTACCATCACCACCACCATGCGGGACACCTTCATCTCCACACGGCTGGTGCTGCCTCCATCTGTGTTTTGCAGCTTTGGTACCTGAGAAGCATGTGTACATTTATACATCGGTTTCGTTAAACTTTTGCATTTCTACGTTCAGGCTGGTCATTCTCCAACAACCCCCACCCATCCATACAATCATCCACCCATCCATACACCCATCTACACATCCATCCATCCATCCATCCATCCATCCATCCATCCATCCACCCATCCATCCATCCATCCACCCATCCATCCATCCACCCATCCATCCATCCATCCACCCATCCATCCATCCAGCCATCCACCCATCCATCCATCCAAAAATAAAGTTTATATTATGTAACATCCATCCATGCCCGCACCAACCCATCCGTCCAGCCACCCTCCTGCCCCGTCCAGCCACCCTCCTGCCCCGTCCAGTCAGCCCAGACCTGTCGCAGAGTCCAGAGGAGACGCGTGTAGGAGACCACGATGACGGAGAAGGGCACGGCAAAGCAGAGCAGGAAGTAGAGGACGATGTAGGACATGTTGCCCACCTCCCTGCTGTACCAGTTAGGGGCGCAGGAGGTCATGACTCCCTCCAGCTCGTAGCTGCCCCAGCCAAAGAGCGGTGGCGTGTTCCAGACAAATGACCACACCCAGGAAAGCACCACTCCTCCCACCGCGTGCCTGGGGACCCACGCAGAAGAGTTATCGTGTGGGAACTATGTACAGAATCATACTGGTAACGTATTTCATAACACATACAACAACAAATTGATTACAGACGTTAATATATATTTTTTTGTTTTTAATTCTGTCTGAAACATCCTTGCAACTGGCCACCCAGGAACTGAAACAAACAGAATAGTATGTCTATTTTTTTCAAGATATACTGTGCATTTCTAAATCATTGAGCGAGAAATCGAACTATTTAGTTTAAAAATGACAGCTCTCTAACTTGAATCCTGTTGGGTTCATTGAGTTGTGTTTGTGACATGGAGACAGCTTAGTCAGATACCTGGTCTGAAACATGATGGCTCCCATGGGCCGGCACACCACCACATAACGGTCCACCGCTATCACAGCCACTGTGCAGAGACCTGCTATGCCTAGGAGGAGACAGGGGAAAGTACCGGAGAACAAATTACAACAAATGAAGCAGTGTACTTTAAAAAAGTATTTTTCAAAATTGAGTCTAAGTTGTTTCAAAGCATTTAAATCAAACTCTTTGAAAAGGTGACGCAAAGTTAAAGCTTTTTTAATTATACACACAAATATATACTGTATATATATACTATATATATATATATATATATATAAATATAGAGTATATATATATACATATACATATACATGTTACACTCATCCATGCCCACACCACATACATATATGCTTGCTGTATGAATTATAGTAATCTCAATCATCAAAATGCATTCTTTACAATAATAAAAATAAAAAATAAAAATTTAAATACAATAAATACAATAAAGTTACAGATTCGGATTGTTACATGAAATACAAACTCACCAAAGAAAGAGACGGCGAAGCCCTCCGCCACACAGCCCAGCCTCCCCAGGCTGAAGTAGCCCATGGCGTTGGTGATCGTGGTGGGCATGCCCCCAAACATGGCGCAGCCCAGGTCGGCCACAGCCAGGTTGACCAGCGCGTAATTTAGCGGCTGCCTCAGCTGCCGGTGTCTCGCGGTCACCACCACCACCAGGATGTTCAGGAAAATCCCGGACACGGAGAAGACCCCCATGACGACGGCCAGGATGGTGTACCCCCGCCGGGACAGGATGCTGTCGTTGACGAACCCCAGGGAAAACGAGATGTTCTCGTGAGCGTCTTGCTGTAGGTCATCCATTTCTTCTTTCAAAGATATAAACTGGAGCCCACATCTGCTGTTCGGTTCACCCAACCAATGCTCAAATATGTAATAAGTCCCAAAAGTCCCAAAAATTTGTCTGGGCTAGCCCCTGGAGATTAATTTCGTCATGAGGAAGTAACAGTCATTTAACCTCATCATCATCTTCACATGGAGCGAGAAGCCACCACAGTCTTGACAACAGGGCGGGACGGTCACGGCCCTAATAAGGCCGACAGGAGCGGAGGGCTCTAGATTATGACAGATAAGTGACGCAGCGCAAATCCTTAGATCCGGATTGTGGGGACAATAATTCTCTGCGTGTGATTTCCTGAGGGATTTCTAATAACACTTTCTTAGATTACGGTGACCCCAGCTGCCAATGTGGTGCTAATATCAAAGGGTCTTCCATTTCCTCCCATTCATATCCTAATTGATTGTGTGTGAAACACTAAACAGCTCATGAAACCATGGCCCTTGCCTCGCTTCCAGTTTTTGCAAAACAAAACCTGTTTCTTGGTAAGAAGCTAAGACATCTGAGAAAAATAGATAATCTTCATTAAAGAAGCTTTAAAGCTAAACCCTTGGAAGGAAATTAACAAAAGCAATTTATTAAAACATTATATTTATTGTTCTCAAAACACAAACAAATTCCTAGTTACAAACCTTTCACAGAACTCCTGACAGAATCAACACAGAAGTTCCAGAACACAGTGCTTTTCTTTCTCACGTTTCTATTCTGTAAGTGTGGGAATATCTACTATGATATTTATAGACAGGGGGAAGTACCGCAGAACACAGATATATACATAT
>JAPMUY010004892.1:0-34437 GCA_026901105.3 Galaxias olidus
CATTTAAATGGCGCACATGGAGGCAAATTGAAATGGGAAAGTATGGAGAGGCTCTTTGTCTGTATGATTCAATTGCCGCCGCTCCCGACCGTCCTAGCTGTGGGGAGAGCCCGGACGCTGTTAAGACGCAGCGCTAGCTCTCCAGGCCTGGCCACCAAGGTAGCCTAATTACTTAGTGGGGACACGCCTGTCTGTCATCAGTCCAGGAAGTGTTATTAAGCCAAGGCGAGACATGGAAGCAGTAGGCAGTCTGTGTGTTTGGCTGAGAGACAGCCTCCTTTTAGAATTCCTGTCTCGGCCTATTTTTCTCAGAAGGAGAATTACGCTCCTCGGAGGGTTGGCAAGAATGAAAAGCCGACTCTTTTAATTTTGACCTGCAGGCAGAGTTAAGTCTTGTTTCTTTTTTTCTTTTTTTTTTCGAACAGGCGACATGTCTGGCCGCCCGTGTCTGTGTCTAAGCCCCCAGTCGCTTGGTGACAGGCACAGAGAGGGGCCGCCGGTTAGGTCAGCTCTCGCCCGGGACAACCCCGCAACTCAACCAACGACAGACTGACTGATGAGCTTTTTAAACTGAGTGGAAGATGGTGAAAAAAAAAACAATCAGGATTTGGCTTCTCTTGAAAGCAGCAGCACTCAGGGCTAGCTTTCCCGAGTTGATAAGCAAAGGACTGCATGTGGCTGAGGCATAAATAGGGCGAGATTTTCTCCCAGACGGATTCCTTAAATATCCGCCAGCTCCGCCAGTGACATCACAACATGGCTGACCTTGTTTTTAGACACTGGTGTGAGTGTGTGTGTGCGTCTTTGTGTGTATTTACATGTGTGTGTGTGTGCGTCTCTGTGTGTTTATGTGTTTGTGCGCTCCTCTGTGTGTATTTACATGTGTGTGTCTCTCTGTGTGTATGTACGTGTGTTGTGCGTGTCTCTGGGTGTCTCTCTGTGTGTTTATGTGTGTGTGCGTCTCTGTGTGTGTTTACGTGTGTGTGTGTGTGTGTGTGTGTGTGTGTGTGTGTGTGTCTGTGTGTGTGTGTGTGTGCTGTGTGTGGATGTGTATTGTGCGTGTCTCGGTGTGTATGTACATGTGTTGTGTGTGTCTCTGAGTGTCTCTCTGTGTGTTTATGTGTGTGTGCGTCTCTGTGTGTATGTGCGTGGATATGTGCGTGTCTCGGTGTGTGTGTACGTGTGTTTTGAGGGGCCCATTAGCCGGTCTTGCCTGTGCGTCATCCTAAGCGGCTTAGTGCTCTCTTTGTCAGTCAGATCCATCACCTTAAAAACAGTCTAGCCGCCATGTTAGGGCCAGATCGTGCTCCCCGCCTGCCTTTCCTAAGCATCTGTTTACCCTCTCAGTGGCAAACTAAGTGCCCCGATGACATCCGCTTCATCCTTCACTCCCACTCTCTTCCTTTCTCTCTCCCTTTCTCCCTTTGTCCCGACCCCCATTTATCTTCCCCTCTTCTTCATTTGCTCCCTAATTCGTCTCCCCTCAGTCATTACGTTCCATCTCCTGGTCCCCTTCTTTCAAACGAGTCGGCCGCCCCTCCCTCCGTTTCCCCCTCGTGCCGCCTGTTTCCAGCTCCCGTCCAGCACGCCCGCTTGGAGGAGGAGAGGCGGAGGGGCGAAGAAGGAAGGAGGCGAGACGGGCGCAATTGTCTCACGGAGGGATGAACGCGGATCGTGAGGGAGAAAAGAAAGGGAGAGGAGAGAGGGGGAGCAAAGTGGCGGGCGAGCGGGGCCGGAGCCAGGAGCCAGGAGCCAGGACAGGGCTAATGACGCGGAGGGTCCGGCTCTTAAACACAGGAGGCTGTGGTGGGGGGGCAGTGTGGCTGGGGTCCCATCGGCGAGAGGGAACAAAGATGAATCACCCCTGTCCCTCTTTTCCGCTCCCTTTCCCCTTTTCATCCTCAACGCGCTCCATCCCTCCCTCCTGCTGTCTCTCGCTCCGCCTCCTTCAAGGCAACTTCCGTAGCGGCCCCCTCTGACATGGGTGGTACGTTTGATATCAGGTGGAGGCCGTCGCCCACCTCCGGTCCGGGGGCCCAGGGTCGGGCGTCCGTCTCCCTGCGTAAACAGCCCCCTCTGGCTGCGCTAGGCTTCCCCAGGTAGTGCCGTAATGCAATTGTGAGCCGTAAGTGATGGCACGGAGGGGTCAACGCCAGCAGGAAGGAATCCATCAGTAGGTGTTTGGGAGAGACGATTTAGTGCCCCTGGCTAGCGCCCTAGCATTAAAGCGGTGGAGCTTTTAAACACATTAGCATACAATGGGTTCATTATGGCCTCGGAGAGTGGAGCGCGGGGGCGAACCTGGCAAAGCTAACAGGAGCATAATCGCCGCGTCTGCACTCCGAGCAGCTATTTCCGAAACCCACTCTCAGCCCGGCATCAGGCTAACAACTGTGGGATATTGCTGTTTTTTTTTTTTTTGTTGTGGTTCGGGATGTGTGTGTGTGTGTGTGTGTGTGTGTGTGTGTGTGTGTGGTGTAAGGGGGGGGGGGGGGGGTGTTTCCCTCTGCATGGTGACTCATTAGTCTACAGGCTGGTTGGAATGTAACTTTGATGCGCAAAGTAAAGTTTTGAACTCCTGTTCCGAGTCTGTGCGGCGTGCGGCCGGCAATGCGCTCGAAGGCCTCATTGATAACATCTGCTGTGCATTTTTGTTTACGATCTGTCGCGCTATCGGCGCGCCTCCGCTCTCCGCTCTCCTCCTCCTCCTCGCTCCTCCTCTCCCTCCTCCTCTCCCTCTCTCCATCTGCTGTTACATTGACACTGTGCCTCTCCTCCCTGACTCCTCTGGGCGCTCCATCCATCACGCGCCGCACCGCGCCACAGGGGCCAGGGGAAGAGGCACTCCTAATGAAGCAAATGTTTGTCTCCACAAGCCTGCTCCGCTCCTCACTCCATTTAGAGGGGACGGACGGATGGACGGATGGATGGATGGACGGATGGGTGGATGGGTGGATGGATGGGCGGCAGAGGGAGCGGAGGGAGGGAAAGATGGATAGGGGAGACAGAGGGAGGACATTGCTAGCTGCCCCCTCTGTAGAGACGTGCGTATATGTCTCCTTTAAAGGCTTGACAGATGGCTGGAGTAGTTGAAGGCTGACGCCTAATCCGTTCCACTGCCACTTAGAAAGTGTTCCACGGCGTGACCCGCAAGTTCAAACAGCACTGCGTTAACCCTCCTCCCTTCTGCCTCCCTCCTTTCCAACCCCTCCTCCTCCTCCTCCCCGTTTGGTTCCAGTCATCAACTGCACGGACCCCGGCCACGTGGAGAACAGCGTCCGGCAGGTGACCAGCAGCGGGCCGCACCGCTACAGCTTCCAGACCAGCGTGGCGTACCGCTGTAACCCGGGCTACTACCTGCTGGGCACCAGCACCATCTCCTGCCAGGGGGACGCCACCTGGGACCGCTCGCTGCCTAAATGCCTCCGTGAGTGGGCCACGCCGGGGGGGGGGGGGGGGGTTGGGGGGGGGTCTGTGTCACGCTTAGGGGATGCTGGGGATCGATGAGACTCAAGCTAATGTCGAAGCCAGTTGGTAGACTTAAGTGACGGGTGCTTCCAAAATGTACCGGTTATGTGTTACGTTTAACCTTTTTAGGAACATGTTTCACGCACGTTTGGTTCTCTAACTTGGGCTTGTTCAGCGGTCCGATGTCGCTGTTCTCTCTTCACCCACTGGTGTTCCCGTTGACTGACCGTCCCCCGTGTTGCCTCTCCACTCTCTCTCTGTCCCCCCCGACGGTCCAGTGGCGCTGTGCGACCGGCCCAGCATGCCGCCCTACGCCCAGATCTCCGGGGATCGCAGGACGGTGGGCTCGGTCATCCGCTTCAGCTGCATCGGCCAGAGGAGCGTGGTGGGCAACACCACCCGCATGTGCCAGCTGGACGGCCAGTGGAGCGGCTCGCTACCGCACTGCTCCGGTAAGGCCCCCCCCCCCCCCCCCCCCGGCGTGGTAATAACGTGGTGTTTGGCGCTTCTCTCTTTTCTTTTCTTCTTCTTCCGCTGAACAGGCACAAAAAGCTTTGTTTTTTTATTATTAAAAGCTCAACCGGAATCTCGTTTTGAAGGCGGCGGGGGATTCTGGAAGTTTATTTTGCGGATCAAGCTGGCCCCAAAAAAGCAGGATAGCGTCTAGGTGGCCTTTTTGATCTTCCCTCCAGTCCCTCCCTAATCTTTCATTAAATTCAACTTAGAGTCACCGCCCCTCCTAGACTTTCCTTCAGTGGCTCGGCAGAGGCCAGGACAGCACATAAAGCGGAGCCGGTGTGTGGGCCGAGAGCTCCTCCGGGGGGGGGGGGATCCTCGGAGGGCCGCGGCGGTGCGCGTGTGTCTGTGCGTGGGCATCAAGGGCGAGGACAGTGTCCCCTGTAAAGCGGCTTTAATCTCTTCATATTAGACGCAGGGACACGGCCGCCCACGCCACAGCCTGGGTTATGAGGAGCCAGCCCTCTGCCATAAAGACATCAGGCCCCGTCCTCCTCCGGTGCACCTCGGAGCTCCGTGCCGCCGCACGCGCACGCCCCCCCCCCCCCCCCCCCCCCTCTCTCTCTCTCTCTCTCTCTCTCTCTCTCTCTCTCTCTCTCTCTCTCTCTCTCTCTCTCTCTCTCTCTCTCTCTCTCTCTCTCTCTCTCTCTCTCTCTCTCTCTCTCTCACTCTCTCTCGCGCGCGCGCGCGGTCACGCACACACTCACGCGAAACCTTAGATGCAAACTGACTTTGGCTGATTCTGACAGACACGCGCACACACACAACACAACTTCATGAACACACACAGTGCCTACCAATAAAAAGACATCCTGACAGTTTAATGCCACAATTCATGACATTCATATATCCTGAAGATTGCTGGCTTTTCTCCGGACGGACAATAAAGAGGTCCTTTTTCATACAAATGTTCCCTCTCTCAGAGGTAAACACTAGCAAAGGCATGTTGACCCAGGGCCTGTAAAAAGTTGAAGGACTGAGAAATACAACCTCGACCCTAAATGTTTTTCGATTGCTGTGAGTGCCGCGCGGGGACCGTCAATGGAGCATATACATATCCTGTGATGAAATGAGAATGAGATGGGAATGGCATTATTCCCCCTATACTTTTCAAAAAGAGGCAATACATTGTTTGGGGAGTGTCACCCTCTCCCGCGGGAATATGTGTAAATTGTATTTAGAATAGGCTCACAGCGGGGGATGAAGCTCCGATGCCTCTTTGTTGGACTGTAGCTTTATGGCGGCGCATTTTTTATTCTCATTTTAATCCCCCCTCCCCCCAAGTGATTCAAATGCATTTACATATTTTGCAGCGCGAGCATATATGTTTGTGTCCTTTTTATACGGTGTGTTTACCCAGCTGGTTTACCACTTCTTTTTGTCTCGCTTTCGCAGGCGAGTCAGCGGGAGTGTGTGGGGACCCCGGCATTCCGGTGCACGGGATCCGTTTGGGAGAGACCTTCTCGGTGGGCAGCGTGGTGCGGTTCAGCTGTGAGCCCGGCTACCTGCTGAGGGGCTCTGCTGAGAGGGCGTGCCTACCCAACGGAACCTGGGTGGGCACGCAGCCCGAGTGTCAGGGTAAGAAGAAGCACCACACACACACACACACACACACACACACACACACACACACACACACACACTGAACACACCGGTAAGCTCAGATCTGGCTGTGTTTTGCAAAACCAACAATCGGCTTCTCTGTGGATCAGCTGCTTTCTCCTGGCGCCGCGATGCTCGGCGACTCTTCTAATCGGCTGCTCTCCCCTGGCTCTCTTACTATTCTGCTCATGCCTCCTCTCCAACAGCCTGCAGAGTCCAGCTTGACAAGGGAGACAGGAGGAGAGGCGGAGTGGGGGGATTGCAGAAGGATAGTAGAAGATGGTGAGGGAGGCTGAAGAAAGGAAAATGGGGGAGGAAAGAGAGTAAGGGAGCGATCCCTCTCTGTGTTTATCTCTTTACATAATAAAACATGCTTTGATGTCTGCAGTCCATAGGCAAGCTGTGAAACGAAGCAGAAAATACTATGAGTTGAATGGCTAGCTATGTCAGATTAAAAGCCTCCCAGCCTGTGTGCTTTGGTGACTGTGTGTGTGTGTGTGTGTGTGTGTGTGTGTGTGTGTGCGTGCGTGCCTGTGTGTGTGTGTGTGTGTGTGTTTGTGTGTGCCCGTGCTTAAGAGACAATGAGACAATAGAGAAAGCTTTTTTTGTGTGGTATTGATGGAACCTGTGCTACATTCTCGTCTTTGCTGTCCCCATGAATCGATCGCTCCGAAAGTTTTCTAGAATCTACCTTTTAAATGCCCTGGAACACCCGAGTGCAGTGAGTGATCAAAGGACAGCGCACTTTGCAGACCCCACGGTGCGCTTCCCCTCTCCGTTGCTCCTCACACGTTTCATGTTCACTTGTCTCGTCTCTGTGTCTACACTGCTTATTCTCCTCTTCCCCCCTTTAAAGTTCCACGTACTCTTTCTGACTCGCTCTCTCTCTCTCTCTCTCTCTCTCTCTCTCTCTCTCTCTCTCTCTCACTCTGTCTCTCTCGCGCTGTCTCTCCGTTTCTCTCTCTCTCTCTCTCTCTCTCTCTCTCTCTCATCTCTCTCTCTTCGCCCCCCCCCCCCCCCCCCCCCCCCCCCCTCTGATCTGTGGCATGGCCGCTGGCTGGACGGCCCACCTGTTCCTGCTTGGCAGGGACATCAAGGCCCCTCCACAGCTGGTCATTACGTGCCCTGCCATGCCCGCAGGGGCCACTGTGCCGGGGACCATAATGAACACAGTCATCCGCCTCCACGGACGGCCCTGCCACTCGGAAAGCTGAGGAGCCATCCATCTCTGAGACTTTTATGGAGTTTGAAAACATCAGGGGGAAAATGCAGAGAGAGATGGGAAGGGAGATGAGCGCCAGATTGAGAAGAGAGAGAGAGAGAGAGAGAGAGATGAGAGGATACAGGCTCGGAATGGAAATAGATGTTTAGGAATGAAGTGATGGTTTGGGCCCCTGCGGGGGAAGAGCAGAGGGGGGAGGTGATAAAGCGGGGAAGAGGGCAGACTGCCGAAAAGAACGGAGAGATGGATATGAAGCGAAAGAGAGAGAGAGAGAGAGAGAGAGAAAAAGACTTTCTGAATGCGAGGGCTGCGGGGAAAGTCTCATGTATAATTCAGATCTTCATCTCCACGCAGTCCTGCTCTGGCTGCACTGTCCAGCAAGGACGTACAGCCACACACTAACGCGCGCGCACACACACACACACACACACACACACACACTTACACATTCACACGCACACACTCTCTTGCTCGCTCTCTCACTCTCACTTACTCTCTCTCTCCTTCTCTCTCTCCCGCTCCCCTCCTATCTAGCCTAGCGTTGTCAACCATTTTCTTGTTTTTACACATAAATAATCTAATCTGATCTCCCTCTCTGCGTTCCCTCTTTCTCCGCCCCGCTCAGTGATTTCCTGTGGGAACCCGGGAACGCCGCGGAACGCCCAGGTCCTGGTCCACGACGGCCTGACCTTCTCCCGCTCCATCACCTACGCCTGCCGGGAGGGCTACTACTCCAGCGGCCTGCTCACCCGCCACTGCACCGTCAACGGGACGTGGACCGGCAGCATGCCCGAGTGCTCAGGTACCTGTCCCCCTCCGCCGCCCGCGCCTCCGGCGCCACGCCTCCAAAAGTGACAGAGGAAACAAATGCGTCCAGTAGTTACCGCCGAATACGTTCGAGATCCAGTAAGGATTCAGCGATCACGCCGTGCGTTTGTACCTTGTGCTTCATAGCATGCTGCATGATCTGGCATGCCGGGGAAGCCGGAGTTTAGTATAACCCCTCTGCCGGGCTGTCAGTCAGGGCTGACCTGTGTGAAGGATGACAGGGCCAGGGGCTGGTGACGGCCTACACACAGGGCGATGTTTCTTGCGGGGCTAGGAGTTAATACCAGAGGTGTCCCAGTGTGTGAACCGGGATGCCAGGCTTACCTCACGGGGGCGAGGGGCGTCCCTACGGGCGGACACGGAGACACTTCCCCCTCTCCCCCCCTCCCCCCGTACCCCCGCGGCCAGACCAGGCTTGACGGAGAGCGCTCCGTGTTGACACACCACGGACAATTGGACGCCATCGGTGGCCGTCCGCTCCCCTGAGGATGCAACGAGACCGATGACACGTTGTTAGAGGAATCTCTGTCACCGTAAGACATGTTGAATCCCACCAGCCCGGCGTCTCCGGCCTCGTGGGAAATGTAAGTGTTGGATTCGTCCGTGGCAGACGTAATGGCTCTCCCAGGCCTACTTTTCCCCCGTCCTGCTGGGAATTACATTTGCCCAGAGCTTAGTCATCGTTAGCCATTATGCGTGTTTCTTCTGTTTTTCTTTTTTTTCTTCTCTCTCAAGCAGTGGACTCTTCCTGACCCGCAGGAACACGTGGATTTGTCGGAGGAATGTTTGAACTCGCCTTCCCCTCTCCGGAGGGAGGACCGCGGCGAGCGCGCCCCCCGGAACACAACTCGTTTTCACAGGTTGTCGCTTCGGCCAGCCGCAGGCGCCGCGCGTGTTGAATCAACGAGCAGAAACCCACCCCAGCCGCCCCGTCTAACAAAACAACACTTACCGTTGATTTGCACAATGAGACTTAGCTGGACCCAATTAGCGCACGCCGTGTGCCCGCGTTTGACACGTGTGTTTATGCTAGGATTGCTGTGTGTGTGTGTGTGTGTGTGTGTGTGGTGCGTCACTGCAGAGCCTGGCATACCACTGGCTATATGCCGCTGACAGGCTGTATCGCGGAGGAGCGTGCTGCGTGCTAGATTGGTGGAAGTGCTCCGAGATGTGAGCTGCTTGGTGAATAATGTGCGTACCCTGTAGAACCGTTAATTAACTCTGAGGTGCCGTTGGAGTGTGCTGTTTACCCCTGGAGTGGGATGTGAATGTGTGTGCCTTGGCGAATGCGTGCCCACGTATGGAATGTGAACAAATACCTTTCGCTCACGATGAAGGAGGAACGATGCAGTGCATGTAAAGAGCCGGTTAGGAACTCTCTCTCTCTCTCTCTCTCTCTCTCTCTCTCTCTCTCTCGCTTTCTCTCATTCTCTGTCTCGACATCCTCCTGTCCCTCTCGTTTTCTCTCGCTCTATCGCTGGCTCTAATATTCTGTCTACCCCCCCCCCCCTCTCTCCCCCTGTAGTAATAAACTGTGGTGACCCGGGTGTCCCCGCCAACGGCCTGAGGGTGGGCAGGGGCTTCACCTACAACAGCTCGGTCAGCTACCAGTGTGCCCCCGGCTTCAACATGGACGCCGACCGCTCCGCCACGCTCGTATGCACCCGGGACCGCACGTGGAACGCCACCAAGCCCCTCTGCAAAGGTACCGGACGCTGGGCCCCACGCTCACCCAGTGTTAGGGGGACGTCTGTGGAGAAATCGTAACGAGGTTTCCTGACTTTATTAGGATAGCACGTCTCTCCACAACGTCGCTAAGTGCTCAGAATCTGTGAATGAATGAAATGAAACTAAAGAAACATGTGTGGTGCATCTCAGAACAAAGAAATACTACACACACAATAAACACATCAGAATCAAATTCTAGTAAAGGTCTAGCACATTCCACAGACCAAATAGATATCTAAACAGGCCAGAATGCTTGTTAGCGAAAGTGTGTTCTGTCAAAGACGTTTTGAAGCGGCTCTCAGTCCTTCACATGCCTCTCTCCCCCTCGGTGTCTCTCCCCAGCCATCGTGTGCGGCGCCCCGCCGCCCATCCCCAATGGACAGGTGGTGGGCTCCGACTTCGTGTGGGGCTCCAGCGTCAGCTACGCCTGCAACCAGGGCTACCAGCTCTCCCTGCCCACCGTGCTCACCTGCCAGGGCACGGGCAACTGGAGCGGAGAGAAACCCCAGTGCTTCCGTAAGGACCCCCCTCGCTCCCTCCCTGCCACTCCAGGCTCCGTTAGGGCGTTAGCCACACACTAGCCCACCAACCGAAGCCCTCCGCAGCATGTCCCACAGCCAACGTGACGAGTTGCCTTGACACAACCTTAAGAACCATTCAACATGAATCTGATTCCGTATTGCTTTTTTTGTTTCTCCTTTGATTTTGTCTCCTTTCCTTGTCTCGTTCTTCTTTTCCTCCCCTCCCCTCCCTCTCCGAACCGGCCTGCAGCCGTGTTCTGTGGCGACCCCGGGATCCCGGCCCAGGGCAGGAGAGAGGACCGGGGCTTCACCTACCTCTCCTCCGTCTCCTTCTCCTGCTACCCCCCCCTGGTGCTGGTGGGCTCCACCCGCCGCTACTGCCAGTACGATGGCGCCTGGAGCGGCACACAGCCCTCCTGTATAGGTGGGTGGGTGACGCACGCACACACACACACACACACACACACACACACACACACACACGTAATGCAAATTTTAGCCCACCTTGCAGCACACACTAATGTGCATATGGGCAGTCGTTGAATGATTAGGCCGTCTGATTCAATCCCAGCTAGTGCCAATGTCAAGGCATGTGGCGTGGGGTCTCGTGTGGACGGGGGGGGGGGGGGGGGGGGGGTGTCCGATGAAGCCTCCAGGGCTGGACACGCCGCTAATGCATTAGCCGAGTGTGGAAGACCGTGATGAGGGCATGGCGTTGCTTTGTTAGCTGCTCTGATCACGGGCCGCATTGGTAATGAATTAGAATGTGTGATTAATGAGTGTGTGTGTGTGTGTGTGTGTGTGTGTGTGTGTGTGTGTGTGAGTGATTGCCCACTATTGATGAGGACATGCGGCCCTTCAATCAGACATGTCGGTGTGTCTTCCCTGGGCTGGAGAAATATGGCCACCGCTCCATGACGAACAGATTGCGTGTCATGGGGTTACACACCGACCCAGTCTGCTGTACATGGTCTGGAATGTTACACTGACGTCTCTCTCTCTCTCTCTCTCTCTCTCTCTCTCTCTCTCTCTCTCTCTCTCTCTCTGTGTGTGTATGTGTCGTCCAGATCCCAGCCACACCACCTGTTCAGACCCTGTAACCCCCCTGTTTGGAAACCAGAACAACACTCAAGGCTACCTGGTGAGTGTGTGCCCTTAAGTACTGTTCCTGGGTCGGTTTGTAGCCAATGCTCTACTTTGTAAAATGCCAGCACACCTAATGTATGTCCCTATGCTATTTACGAGGGCGACGAGGAGGAAAATGACACCAAAGTATCAACCAAGATGGGAATGGTGCTGATGTCTGTGTGGGTGTGTGTGTGTGTGTGTGTGTGCGTCTCCTCAACAGATCAGCAGCACGGTGTTCTTCAGCTGCAGAAAGGGCTACCTGCTCCAGGGCTCTATCACGCGGACCTGCCTGCCCAACCTGACGTGGAGCGGCTTCCAGCCCGAGTGCATCGGTCAGTCCCCCTCCCGTCCCAGACACACAGGCCCCGTTTACATGGGACCACCCCGCACACACACTGAACTCGCTGTACCCTCCTCCGACCCTCCCAGCATCAACCTAGCGTCAACCTCGGCCGCTTCCGCTCTCTCTACCTCTGTGTCGCCGCTGACCCCCCCCCCCCCCCCCATGGTGTTGATCCTTGGTTTCTCCCTCTCCTCTCCCAGCCCACCACTGCAGCCAGCCGGAGCTCCCGGCCCAGGCCGACGTGAGTGCCATTGAGCTGCCCTCGCTGGGCTACACGCTGCTCTACAGCTGCCAGCCGGGCTTCTACCTGTCCGGGGGCTCCGAGCACAGGACCTGCCGCGCCGACGGCAGCTGGACCGGGAAACCGCCGCTCTGCTCCGGTAAGGACGCGCGCGCGCACACACACACACACACGCGCGCTATCACTTTCGTCACTTATCTCTTTTAGCTGTCCCTCAGGATAAACGAAAAGCTTATGCCACATGTCCAGCGCAAGATTTAAGCCCACATTTATCTTTACGGGGGGGAAAAAGCAACCAAGTAGTTTGCCGACCACAGACACTTGCTTGTTTTACCAACGAGCAAAGCAGAGGGTCAATAGATATACTTTGACTCATCTTAAGAGCTCTCAGACACGTGCATGGACACATGCCCACAGATACGCCTCGAGAGGTCAAGTCACAAGCGTGTTATTACGAACGCTTCTCACAGCCTTCAGCCGTGTCCTCGTTCCGTGGCGGGAGGGAGCCCACAAACGTTGAGACTAAAGGGGGGATCGGCTAATGTGGACAAATGGCGGTGTTACCGCTTGCTTATTCTCCAACACACACCCAAATGGGATGGTCCATCCATCACACAATTAGAATGCCTGGACACAGATGCCAGCACACACTCACTCTCTCTCACACACACACACGCACACACGCGCACAAGGGCAACGAGAGGGAGAGAGAGACATTAGCGCAAAGCCTAAAACTTGATTAGGCCAATGCGTCCCATTGATTCGGTTAGCGAGAGGCAGGCCTTATAAATGATGTGGCCGGTGTTAACAAGGTCTAGCAGATAAATAGACTACCATTAGCACCCCCTGGGCATGGGCCTGGATACATGCAGGAGGGATGGAGTCCTAGACAGACAATTATCCACGTCTGATAGATGCCAATGGCACCAGGAGGGAGGAGGTGGGGGGTGGGGTGGGGGGGTGGGGTGAGGTAAGAGAGGAGGTGGGCGCGGTGCCGGGCCGCGGTGAAATATGGAGGCCGGGGATATTTTTAAGGCCGCGTCGTTAAACGTGAAGGAACAAGAGCGAGCGTTGGACACGGCTCTGACAGGATATTAACAACACCTGTGGGCTGACGGGCTGGCTGGATGAGGAGGGGCTCACTGCCATGACAGCACATAAAGCAACAGGCCCAATACTCTGTGTGTTTAGGGAAGGGTGGCTTTAAGAGCAAAGGTGTGTGTGTGTGTGTGTGTGTGTGTGTGTGTGTGTGTGTGTGTGGGGGGGGGGGGGGGTTGTTTGTCTGTGCGTGTGTGCGTGCGCGTGCGCGTGCGCGTGTGTGTCGGTGCGGGTCAACCTTTGCCCATAATCCATTAAGGTATGTCTATCTACATTTAAAATGCCTGCAGTATTTGTAGATCATGTCCTAAAAAACCTAAACAGGCGTTGGTTAGTTTGTGTGGTCATGTATTTACCTGGGTTCTGAGGGGGGCAGTTAGGTATTATTAAAGTGCCTTTCCCCGGAGCTCTGAAACTCTGGGTTGATTTATCGTTGGCCTGCCAGCCACCTCTTTCTCAACACGAGTCAGACGCTGTCACGGCAACCCTCGCTCGGGGCACCAGGGGATTATTTGTTAGGGCTTTGAGGCAGGAAGTGTCGCCGCCGTTGACTTTTCCCTGTTGGGTTTAGCGTGACCCCCAACACTACTTACCAAGAACAAAAGTGTTTTGTCTGTCTGGTGTTGACCTTCTGGACCTGCCATTAACTCGGGGTTCCCTCTCTGTGTTTCAGCGGATAACCGTCCCGGAAGGAACCCAGTGGGGACAGTGCAGGAGCCCCCTAACCCTAAACTACCAGGTAACATGCCCTCCATTGAACTACCCCCGTTGTGTCAAAGTGAGGTTAGGGTGTCTTTGTTTACTTTTGTTATAAGCTTTGCCTTCAAAAAAAGAAAAAAAACACGGTGTGAAAGTAATGCGTCTCCTCTTCCGGCTCTGTTTCCCTCCTCTCTCCTTGTCCCTCTGTGCCCCAGTGCCGGTGGGGGTGTTTGCTAAGAACTCTCTGTGGAGAGGCTCCTACGAGTACCTGGGGAAGAAGCAGCCGGCCATGCTGAGCATCACCACCTTTGACCTCTTCACCAACCGGGTCAACGGGACCCTCATCGACCACAGCGGGGTGGAGCTCAAACTGTCCGGTCAGTCCCGGGGTTCACTTCATAATGTTTTCCGGCCTGTGCACGTTACACAGTCTTTTTAGGTATCTATTGATTACGACCAACATACTTCGACCTATCAAGGGGATTGTTTGTCTTTTGTCCTGCGTTCATTTCTATTTTTTTTGGGGAGAAAAATGTATTTTTGTGTTAAAAATCATGCGATAATGAATACAGGTTAATAAAGGTTCTTTCATAAGACATGTAGATAGACGTCTGTAAATGTTAAATCGTAGAAAAATTACAAGTCAAAGGTAAATATTCCACCTCAGTCTGAACGTGAATATTAGCTGCCAGAAGTTGTCAATTTTGTACGCACACTGCCAGAACATCCAGAACAGAAAGGTTATTTCTGCCCTTTTCCTACTGCAAATATTAGACAAGGCCATAGTGAAGCAGTCTGTCCCTGTGACATTTCCCGCCCAGGTACCTACAAGAGAGAGGAGGCCCAGCTGCTGCTCCAGGTCCATCAGATCCGAGGCCCCGTGGAGATCTTTGTCAACAAGTTCAAAATGGACAACTGGGCCCTGGATGGACATGTGAGTTCACCCCGTGACACCTCAAGACCGGTGTGCTTTGGATAAAGGGACATGAGAGGAACAACAACCAACAAAGGGGACCCCCCCCCGGCCCCTCGCCCCTGTCACACCAACCCCTTCTCTGTTATCCACCCCCTAGTCTTTCCCTCTCCCTCTCTCCTCCCTCAGTGCTACAGTAGGTGTTCCCACACATGCAGGCATGCCTGTGCACACCCTCTAACCCTGTCACTCTGGGGAGATGTAAGGTCTGCTGAGAGTTTTCACTTTAATTAAAATGTCAGTTAAATCATTGCCTGGTAATCAGGCCTAGACACCCTCTCCTCTCCTCTCCTCAACTAACACCCCCCTCTCCTCTCCTCTCCTCAACTACCCCCCCCCCCCCCCCCGTCACTGATGATGCATGCACACCCCCGCCCCCCACATAGATATAATTAAAGCAGAACGTCAGATCTCTCCAGGCACGCACGTTGTCCGTTAGAGTCGCTCCGTACGTGGGCTTCCCCTTGGCGCTCACATGGGATCTTGAGCGGGGGGAAAACGCTGGGAGTCAAATTAAATGTCAGTCAGGAGAGCTCCCCCTCTGCCGTGGGGCTCCGTTATACCACGCCTCTGCTCCTGAGACGGCGGAGCGAGGCCCCGTTGTAAGGCCTGTACTAACACCCCCCCCCCCCCCCTCTCTCTCTGTCTGTAGGTGTCTTACATCGCTTCCTCCAACTCCTTTGTGTACCAAGGCTTCGTCCGAGGGAAAGGCTTTGGCCAGTTCGGTCTGCAGAGGCTAGGTGAGTCTCTCACGCGTGGACGAGTCTCACGCCGTCAACCATCCCCCCACCCCCCCCCGCCCCGCCCGTCTCAGAACCTGTGGGTACGATGTGTCACATCGCTAAAGAACACCCCGATGTGAGACCTTTGAACGACCAGGTGTCGTTCCAGGATGTCGGGCCACCTGCGGCGACGGAAGCCTAAGGCCCGTTGACAGGCGCCGTGCGTGCGTCCCCGCTTCGCGCCGCGGCCTCTTTAACGTCTCTTTTGTAATCCCGCTTCAACGGGCGTGAGGCGCGTCCTCCGCGAAGCGTTCGTGCCTTGTGCTCCTCGGGCGTGCCGGAGCCCGGCAGTCCTGTTGGGGTAATCCTCCGTGATGCGTTTCCATTGCTCCTCTATGTCCTCTGTACACGCTGCCAGATACTCCTCACGGCCCCACTTTAGTGCCGCGGACTCGCATTCTTACAAACTAACCCAAGGAGAAGGTGTGCGCTGCCCGTTTCTTGGTTTCCCGGTTTTCAAGGTTCCGTCTGCATTGCTGCAAATACTCGCCAGCGACAAAGAAACAAAAAACAATGACTGGGAAGATAGCGAGACAGCGAGACAGAGAAAAACGAGGAAAGTTGAATGAAAGGGGTTTTCCCCGATGTCAAAGATACGGGACAGGCTAGATGAAAGGGAACAGGAGCGGGTAACGGCGGGACGTTCCGATGGCGGAGAGAACGGAGAGCGCTGGCGGCTGGGAAGGGAGGACATCTTTGGGGGCATGGGAGGGCGACTCAGGAAGACACGCCGTCTGTTCGCCTCGCACTTCAATTTCCACTCTGTCAACCGCCAAAAAAAACAAAACAGAGTTGTGCTCCCAAAAATAGGCACAGGAGACAGCAGAGCAATCTGATGTGGATCAAATTAAAGACACGCTGCACTTCCCTTGGTCTCCTCCCAGCGCTCCCCACTGGAAGTTCATTAAAAAAGTGTCCTTTCCCTTTAACCTCCCCGGCCTTAGCGCCTCCCTGATACATCCCTCACGCTCCGTTCCACTCAGGAGAGAGGGACAAAGAGACGGGCGCGGGCGCTTGCGTGAGCTCAGGGTGAAAAAATAAAATAAAGAAGCGACGTTCCCATATGAAAGTGTGCTATAATGAAGTAGCTGCCTCGTCAGCCCCCGACAGCAGATGCAGACCCTCTCATCCGCTCACCCCTGCCACTACACACAGATTGAGCAAATAGCACTTTATTAATACACAGCTCTGGGGTCGGTGCCAGGCCGCGGTTGTGTGTGTTTGTGTGTTTGTGTGTTTGTGTGTGTGTGTGTGTGTGTGTGTGTGTGTGTGTGTGTGTGTGTGTGTGTGTGTGTGTGTGTGTGTGTGTGTGTGTGAGTGTGTGTGTGTGTGTGTGTGTGTGTTCATCAAGCGAGAGTGGCAGGATGTGTCCACTGTTTGTGTGTATTGGAAAAAGGGGCATGTGTTCCACCGATGTGTGTGCTGATGGGTGTTGGTGCTTGCGGACCCTTCTGTTTGTGTGGCTCTTCTCAGGTCGGCGGGAGTTTGCTTGGCTGACACTAGCCAGCCTGTTAATTGAGTTCTGACTTGTTTGTCGCTTGGACTTTGTTGGAGCGTTCTTGGCATTGTGTGGGGAACAGGTGGACTGTCACTCCACTGTCGGTAGACACACGCTGGCCCCAAATTGTGTACAGAATATAGAAAGGACTTTATCTGTGCCAGGCCTTGATAACGAAATAATTAAAAGTCATTGTGGGCATAATTGAATTTGACGTTACCAAATAAAAAAACGTTTTTTTTCTTAGTTGAGTGTATTAGTAATGGCCACATTCTCTGTCAGACCCAGTAATTGATTTTCCTATTTTGTCCTTTTTCTTCCCCTGTTGGTCAGTTGAAGCAGACGTCTGTCATGTTTATTTGCATGGCTAATGGAAATGTCCAACCCGTTTCCCTCAGAGTGAACTACCTTAAATGAAACCCTCTTTTGCGTACCAATTGTACGACATGAGTGAGTTGGTACAGCGTGTGATACACCACTAACAAACCCATACCTTGTATTTCCCTCCTGGCAGAGAGTTTGGATCCCATCACGGACAGCACAGGCTACAACTTTGCCTCCAACAGCAGTTCCGTGGCGGCAGCCATCTTAGTGCCTTTCATAGCTATGATCATCGCCGGGTTCGCTCTGTATCTCTACAAACACAGGTGACTTAAATCTACTACATCATAGACCACCGCAGTGTACTACAATGTATGAATTATGCAATGATCCAGTAGCCAATTTTCATCCCATTAAGCATGCAAAAGCAGCTCAACGTTTGGAGTGGCATAACGAGTGATGCGGCGTAAAGTCACAGTTCCCTGTCTCCTCTCAGGAGAAGACCCAAAGTTCCCTTTAACGGCTACGTGGGCCACGAGAACAGCAACGGCCGGGCCACGTTCGAGAACCCCATGTACGACCGCAACATCCAGCCCACGGACATCCTGGCTAGCGAGACAGAGTTCACCGTCAGCACAGTGTGCACGGCCGTATAGCCCCCCCACCCCCTCACCACCACCGCCTCCGCTCCCTCCACAGGTGAGTTCCTAGTTCCCGGTCAGCCGGAGTGTTCCTCGGTGTACGTCGTAATCGCCTCCCGGATCCCTAAACCAAAGCGGTCTCCAGTAAAAAGGCGGGCTCCATTTGACTGCACCCAATCTGTGGAGACATAGATGGGGGCGCCGTGGCGCTGCCTTTATCGGTCCGCCACTACCCAGGGACGGACTGAGACACAGCCCGCGCAGATCCAAAACTGCTGAAGCAACTAGACAGAGATTGTTGGAATCCAATCTCTAGCGAAATGTTTTATCACATGAATTTTCCGAAGGCTTCAGAAGTCGGAGCTCTCTGCCAAGACTAATCTGAAATGGACATTCCGTCCTTCTGAGTCGTCCCCCCCCCCATTTCTCTGCTTTTAGTGATCTATTATACAAAATTGCTGTACATGTATTCATTGCCAATAAGGTATAGCTATGTCATATGTATTTCTAGGAGCACAAGTAGGAACACTGTTTTCTATGAACTGTTTGGCTGTTGTGGTTTCTTCACTCGGTATTGATGATGCTCTCGCTCTCTCTTTTTAAATCCCCACCTCTTCTTTCCTCTTCTCTTTCATCCCTCTACGTCATGCTCTCCACCTTCCTCCCCCGGCTCCCTGCTGTGGCCCACCTTGACTCTGCCCCCCCGCCCCCTCGTGCACGCTCTGCCTCCGCATGCCCCGCGACGCCCCCTCGCCACCTCGCTCTCCTCTCTCTCCTCACTCTTTTCACACCTTTGCTCCCACTCCCTCCGTCCCTGTCATACCTGCACTTGTCTATTTTCAGACAGAGGAGATGACATTAGCCTGCACCCCCCCCCCCTCCCCCCCTACCACCACCACCCCTATCTTACGACAAAGGACACCCACCCACGGCTACCCGGGCAGAGGGAGAAGAGAAGCTCAACTGTATCCAGCATCTCCTCCTACAGAAAACTACCTTTAAAAAAGGGGAGACGTGAAAAAAACAAAGCAGAAGAAAAAAAAAAGTGCACCGAGTCGAGGCTCACACGACGTCAGGATTGGACTTTGACGACCGCAGCTCTCCGTAACCTCGCCAGGTCGATCTTTTTCTTTTTTTTCGATTTTGTTTGTTCTCCGAGGAGACGTGGCCACCCGAACTGAACCTGCCGCAGCGCTCCGGAAAATGTTCCCCGCGCGTCCCAAAGGGATGCGAAAGGTCAACATTTGAAGTGGAGGAGGCGTCGCGCTCCAGCTTGCTCCCAGCCATGCCTGGTCTCTGAGGGTTGTGTGCAGTGGGGTTGGACCTATTAAGCGAGGGGGTGGGGGGGGGGCACAACGGACCACGCTAGTTTTTTTTTCTCTGTCTCCTGCCGTTCTCCATGGGCTTGTTTTTATACACTGCTTGCTCTGTATGGATACCTGGACTCCTTTATCCTCCTGATGGTCATGCTTGATACCTCTGGACGTTACATCGAAGGCTTTGACACTGGCTGGAAGTTGGAATCGAGATGGGGTTTTAGAGGCCTCCTGATTCTGTCATCTTTTTTTTCTCTTTACTCCCAGCACATCGCCTTTTCTTTTAAAGGAAGGACACAATCCTGCTTGCCAAGGCAACTATGCCCACAACATGGGTTAAAAGGTAGCCAAGGCTGCCAGATAAAACACTTAGAAAGGCTTTGTAATGTGTATGGATGTAGTGAGAGTGTGTGTGTGTGTGTGTGTGTGTGTGTGTGTGTGTGTGTGCGTTGGCTGCCTGCATCAGCATTCCGGCCCTAACCATCCCCCCTCTGTCCCTTTTCGTTGTCAGTATATCCTCAAAGATTCAACTAGACACCAGACAGATAATTCAGAGTCGCCTGACATTTTCCTCTCCACTGCAAGGGGCCTTTTAAGATTTACGGAGGTTGGTGCAAGGTAAAACCACACCATCTTGACACTGATGAATCCCCCCCAAAAAATAAAGTCAGCTACTGAAGGAAGTGAAAAGAAACAGCGTCGATCTAAAAGATGTTGTTCCAAGATGAGTTCCCTCACTCACATAGCTGGAATCCTTTTTCAAATGCTTGACATGTTTGGAGGCTCAATGTTATCGCGTTGGTTTATGTCAAAACATGCCGGACCTGAATGAATCGAAAGGGTGGCTACCGCACTCCCAACCACGTTCTTAGAGGATGCACCCAGACAGACACACTATAAATACATAAAGGAAGGCTGATGTCCGTGGCGAACGGGACGCACTCTGCTCTCAACGTGACCAACCTCCCTTATACTGCTCCTCGTGACGGGTGGACGCGCGACACAGGCTGAGGTAGGAGTCTGGCGTGGGATGTGTTTCCACGGAAGCGCATACCTTTGGACAACGGTCTCTCTGTCCGTTCAGAGACCGTGGCGTTGTGTCAGGGGGACGTGCTCGTGCTCGTGTTGGTTCTTGGTCATCTCAAGTGTTCGTTCATCACCCCTCGTCCTGAGGCAACTCTGGCACCACGTTTTTAATTTGACTTCCTCTAATATATTTGACACTGTTTGCTCAAGTTAGCCGCTGAAAATGATTGAATGGAAAGTGATTTGAACGTTTTTTGTTGTTGTTTTATTTTTTTGGAGGGAGGGTTCATTTCAGTAGTAATTATTACTATTTTTTATTATTGTTGTGTTGTTGTGCAAGGCCTCCTCGGAGCTGGTAAGCTAGGGGAGTCATTGGAATGGCAACGTGCTCCTGTGTGCTTCAACTGGAGATGATTAGCAAAAGATCGGTGGAACGGTGTTTATGTTCTAAAGCCTGGCGCCTGCAGGACAGCCGGAAAACAAACCGAAAAAAAAACGTTTCCAGCAAAAGGGAGCATCTGTGGAACCGTCTTGTGTCAACAGCAGCGCCATGTGTACGTTGCCAGGTGGGAGCCTCACCAGAATGAAACTCCAATCAGAGGAACAAAGGGGTTCCAATTAGGCCTGGAGTGGCTGGATGACGTTTCTGGGGTAAATCTGACAGAAGCATGTCGGAAGTAAGAGGCTGGTGCCAAACAACGCTGTCGTTCTTCTTTGGTGAGCTTAGATTATGTTAGCTGCAGAGTGGTTTACGGGTGGATCTCGCACACTGTCTCCGCGTTTATTTTCATCCAAAGTCATGCATCTTGAAGTGTGATCTTTATGGCAGGTTGACTGGGGGAGGAAATAAGCTTGAGTTTCACTGAGGCAAATTGTGTCGTTAGACGCAATTTGCTGCCATTTCAGCATCGCCTTAACATGGTGTTCGCATGCCAGCCTCTCATTGTCATTTAGGAGATTCTGAAAGGCTTGTGTACAAGCTCTTAGTCGAAGCCACAGCACTTATTTCATAATTTGATCATAACCATTTTGCTTTTATGACAACATGATGGGAATGTTCCGAGAATAAAATTTGGTTAAGGGTGGGGGGAAGGCAGCAGCCATTAGTTTAAGAGTTGTAGGCAGGCATATACCAGAGCACTGTTTGCTCGCTAAATCCACCACATTGGCAGAATCCCTTTATCAAAAGAAGACATTCAAATCATCGCCTTCTTTTATAATTCCCCCCCCCCCCCCCCCCCCCCCCCCCCCCCTAAAAAACCTAGTTACAAATCACAGCATTGTGCTTCCAATCTGTTTCACGATCACTTGGTAATTGCCTTTACAAATGTATTACTTTTAAAGCTGTAGCTTATCTCGACAGCGTGGATATGATATCGCCTGTGCCTGTTTCAATTGAGAGTTGATGGAAAAGGCAAAGATTGAATTTCCCCAGAGATTTCATGGGCAGAGCGACATGTGTAGTCACATTATCTCGCATTCACTACTTCTAACCACACGCTGCTGTTGTTTTACCCATTTCCTTTCGTTTCATTTTGAATTACCGGGAACAGTCTCCTCAGAGTGAATAGATTCATCACTTTCCGTGTGCGTTCCTCTAAGTCCCTGACACTGTCTCGCGGAGCAGCATGCGACATGCGTGTGCCATACAACATGTAAAGTATTTGCAACCTACACCAAGACTAAAGTGGATTTGGTTCCCGCGAAAAGCAGGGGAAGCGACACAGTGCCGGGGAAAGTATCAAGAGGTGAGGTGGGAATTGTGTCGGGATTTTCATTGTGGCTGGAATTTTGATCCAAACGTTTCCCACCTGGCCGTCTCTGTGTTGACCAGTTTGTGTTCAACTCCACCCATACCTATTTTGTACCTACATCAGGTACCTACCTACAGCAAGCACTTTCCTGTTGATTACAGTGCCTTTGGCGAAACCCTCTGAAATTGATAGTGCTCACGGAAAACCAACACAGGTGGCTTTTTGTGTTTTGTTTGCAGGGACTCTAAAGCATCATTACACCCCTCTGTTTTTTTTATGTTACATATAACCGTTTCAAACTCTTAATGATCGACTGCCAAGCAGCAGGGGAGTATTTCAAACCCCTCTGGTGTTCCGTTTTCTGGTTTCAAGTCGAGCCTCGGTGTCCTTTTTCTGCCTAGGAGATGCACAAACATAAACAGCCACACACACACACACACACACCACGTACGTAAATGCCCATAGATAATGCTAGAATCTTTTTTTGTTTTGAAACTCAAAGGGAGACAGGGAGCTTGTTAGGGTCGTTTCAAAGGAGCCCGACTGAGTTCTGCCCCATCTCCCTGTCGCACTACGCACTGGCTCTGAGCTCATTAGGAGTGGTGTTTGGGTTTACATCACACTTTCCTTGCATGTGTGGCCGCGTACCTTTTTGTGGTAGCTGGTAAGTCTGGGAGTCTTTCAAATATGGTGCTTTTACTACCAAAGAATGAGATCCAAAATTGCCATCCAATCCAATTAGATCGGAGCCCCATTTTACTTGTTCGATGCTTGAACTATAGAGAGAAAATAATTTCAGAACCAGTTCCATCAAAGATTGAGGCAGTTCATTTTATGAAATTGGGCGGATCAGTTGATGCTCCCTCTCTTTATCATTTTATATGTTTTGCCAAGGCTGAGTTGATTTAAAAAGTTATTGGAAACTGTGCTGAAATAAATCTAGAGGTCCACATGATATGCTGGACTTATTTAGACAGTGAGAGGCAAGGAGACGTGTACCTTCTAGTCTGCCAGATCTCCATGAATATTTCAAGACAAAACCTCAGACCTTCTTTGTAGCCACACATACACAGCTGCTATAGGAGCTCCTTTCTCTCCCTCCTCCACAATGAAGTGGAGGCTGTGGTACTTCAATTCCCCGGTAAATAGATATACCTATACTTACGCTTGCCCAATAAACGTTTGTTTCCAACAATGACGTAGTCACAAAATGTTGACAAGATGTAGGTTAGCGATAGATATGTAGCTCACCTCCATCTCCAGTCTATGCATTGCTCCTCCATGAATTGGTATGAAACCCGACTTTTGATTGAGTCGGTGGGCCTATGTTTCAACGTCATTCCATGCCAAACTATTCACTGTTTCACCCATGTCAACTCAAGCAGTGGTCTCAAGCCTGGGGAAAATGGAGCTAGCTTTGGGTGTTTGAAGGTGAGGGGAAAGCACGAAAGGGACATGCATGTAGACGGATGCTGGCGAGGGCAATTTCTGTACGTGTGATTGAAATGGTGGTTAGGATTGTAAATGAATGTATTTATTTGTTGGGGTAAATTACAAATAACCTGTGCTCTATGTTATCCATGACCTATGATTTCCCCTCTGACTCTTTTCCTCTGTGCAACCCACAGGCCTCATTTGCATTACGTTTATTTTAATTTGTTTAACTGTGTTGAAATTGAGAATGTCCAGTTTATGTAGTCTACAGTAAAGATATTTATATCCTTGCCATTGTTTATTGCAAATCATACATTTCTGTATTTTCATGTATAAAACGTGTGGATCCGTTAAAAGTCAATCTTTAAACGGATGCTTACAGGAAGCCAACACGGAACGCCTGAGCAGTTAAAAAAGAGTGATAAGGAACAAAAATGAAAAATGACTTGCGGTAATTAGAGTTTCTTTGTGGTTGCTGTTTTTTTGTTGTTGACCAAAATGGTTCTCTGGAAACGTAGAGACATGGACTTGAGCTGCAACGAGAGAAAAATAGACCCTGGGAACGAACAAACAAAACTTTTTTGTACAGAGATATATTTTTATGGAAATACATTTGTAATATAAAAGAGAAGAAAATGGATTGACATATCTGTAAATGTTTTTCTTTTTCATTATTGTAGTACAAATGCTAGTGGGGAGTATACAAAAAATATCTATATATATACAAAGATAAAATAGAAACAAAGCTTTTTGTAAATGTAAAAAATATTGTACATAAAAGTTTACATACATACTGTACATATGTAAGACCCACCATGGCTTGTCTGCAATATATAAAATGTATTTTATCCGTCTGTATATGATGCTTTGCATTGTGTCTAAGCTTATTCTACTTTCTTGAACTTGAAACTTATTTTGAAGTTTTTGGAATAAAATATAAAAATGATAACGTCCTCGACTATTTATTTTTAATGCAATATCATGTTTAGCTTTTTTCTTTCTGCAAAAACAGATGCCCATGTTTTGTTCTTGACTATCCATTCTTGGCACATCTGCTTAAAGTGACGTGTTGTAATTGCTCTGTCATCCTTACATACAAGTAGAGATGCTAGATGGGGAAGAAAGCATATGGGAGGTGAATGCTGTTATGGTTAATAATTATGCATTTGTGTCTTCCACATTGTCTTCTTTAGTGTTGTCTTTAGAATTCTAGTTGGTTATATTTAATATAAATAAGAAATGTGTTGCTATTTTAGAGACATATCGTACATTACATTACAGTCATTTAGCATACACTTTTATCCAAAGCGACTTGCAAAAAATTGCGCTTTCAACAACACAAGACCATCTGTGCATAAATAATTAGAATGATCAAACCATGTACAGTATATTCCAAAAGATTTATTTTGTTTTAATAATATTGTATTTGTCTCAACCGCTTCATTTATATTGCTTAAATTAGAACTATATTTTATTTTGTATTCATCATTTAATCAGCTAAAAGCTATATATATATTTTTGTTTTTTTTGTTTTTTATTAATATTATTTTTTGCACAAGACTGGGCTATATTTCAACCTTAAAAAAAAAGTAAAACAGATTTAGACCACATATTTCATTGTGAGAACGAAGCTTTGGAATGGGGTTACTTGGGTCTCTTTTTTTTTGCATCTAGCGTTATCTGTTGTTAAATTTTTCAAAAAATGTTGCTTTTCACATCGCACTGTTCAAAACGTACATTCGGAACTTCAATCAGCAGTCCCAGCAGTTCAATTTGCTCCTGTCTGTACTCACTGCCGTTCACAGAGCTAGTCTGTAAAATGTGCCTCATAGTTCATAGCACACTATGATTATGATACAGCACAGCATTTTGGTTGTCCAGTAATAGACTCACTCCTCTATTCGTTTTCCACTCAGTCTCACACTGCAGGGAAAGCATTAGTTACTTTCCCGACTGAACCAAAAGAGAGTGGAGCGATAAGCAACATGATGATGGGCATGTTATTAGATATTTCACAGTGTCCTCAAAAGCACAGGAACGGGATTCAAAGAAAGACCTCCATTTGCACGTGGACGAAAGGCCAAAGCGGATAAAAAAAACCTCCGTTTTCAAAAATACCCGGCTACGTGCGGATAGGGCCTAAGTGGACATTGTACATTTACAAAAGACATAGATATCGAACTTTAATGTGATCAAATGAGCAGTACAATGGCTCTCCCCGACGGTTGCCATGGTGAATTTCAACCGAAACCACAAAACACACCCATGTGACTGGCAGGCGTTTGCAGACTGTCATTAGAGCACTTTGTGTCCAGCCGGAGTCTCAACGGCCCCAGTTCCAGTTGCTGCGCGCACAAGTCCGTGGCCGCTCATGTGAGCATGTGACACCTGGCTATTGGCAAGGTTAAAGCCTTTTCTTGATTAAATCAACTGCCACACACGGACCATTAGTCACACCTTCTCAACCTGGTTTCCATGACGATTAATCACACTGTGTCAAGTGGCCGATGCGACGGGGGAGCGCTGTCGCTGTAGGGCCCCTGCAGGGGAGCGGAAAGGTAAAGAGGGCCCGCCTTTGTAGACGCGTGCCACGCCTGCGAAGCCAAGCAACAGAGGGGTATCGACTCCGCCGACGTTGTACTTCATCATCGGCTGAAGAGGCAGATCTCACAGAAAATGGCCGATTCCGTTTCCTGGCAGATCAGTCATGCTCCATCCACCCATCGGTTTGACGACGGTTGTTCACATGACATTTTCTCCTCATCAGATGAGATTCAGACTCAATTTGTATGGTGATATTAGGGATTTATCACCATCTGAAGAGTGTCTGTCTACCTACAATAAGCTGAATCAACATGGTACTGGAGGGAGTATTACATTTATCTCAATTTAAATATTGAAAAAAGACTGACAAATTGAATTTGAACATGAATTAGCACTTTCGGGTCTTCTTTCGTGGAAATATATTACTACTCAATAAACGGTTCATGCTAAGCCATTTCAATCAAGTTTTTTTTTTCAACCATATAGCCTATTGATTCTGCAATTGCAAATGTTTCAAGTAGCAAGCCAAGTGACTCCCTCGGGGTTAGCATCAGCAGCATCATTTTTTTTTTCAATAAGTGAAGCTTGTTAATGTGACATCCAGTTGCGATTTTTAAAAATATATAAAAAAACGAAGGAATCTAGTCTACATAGTGTAATTTTGAACGTGTAGCCTGTTTTTTCTCTCTCGTTTGCAGGTTTTTGGATGGCTTCATGGAGGCTGTTATATTCTGCTCCAAAAAGGATAGTCGCAAATACTGGGCTTTACTAACGTCATCAGTCCCACAAAATGTAGAGGCATCAAAAAGAAACTAGCCCAATTAGCTATATTCACTGCACGGCTTTACTACTCATGGTCGACCTTAATCACATTACTCTGTCAAGCTTCTTCTAAATAAGCACTAATTTGAGAATACTACATATTCATGACATTTTACCGTTTTAGAGCTTTTGTGAAAGATCGTTGTTTTTGGGTTGGTTCAATCACCTCTCGTCTTGCTATGTCAAGCTTTCGTATGAGTATACTGTATGTCAGACCCTTATCATGCCACTGTCTCCTGGTCCAGGCTAATATCAAACAAAATCCCTCTGTGGATTGCTGGGACTCTGGAAGCTAAGAAAAAGGGACGAGGGGTGCCTCAGGTGTTTTGACAGGCCAGCAGGTCTACTGCTTCCTTCCACATGTCTGTAGTATCCACTAGTAGCCCATCAGAGGCCAGTGCTGCTTTTGTTCACGCTTTGTTATGAATTAGTCAGAAGGAGCCAATTAAGGCATAGGAGCCTTGGCTTTTGTTGTCATGACCCCTGAATAATCTGAAAGTTTTAATAAACTTAAGTAGAAATAATCCTTAATAAACTTTCATATCCAATTGATTTAGTCTACTAAACTTCAGTTGATGTTTCCGCAAATGGTTGCTGTGGGGATTTTCTTCCATTAAATCTCGGTGCCGACTTCAAGAAGAGCAAATGCCAAATGAAGACGGGGTGAACTTCTCATTACGGTAAATAAGGAATGAAAGAGGCACCCCATGCCATCATAACAGTCAACAGTGAAACTCCAATTACCAGCGGCCCAGCTTCTCACAATAGGACAATAACTAATGGGGAACTGTCAGAGCATTGTGTCATGATGAGATGATAATACCAGGCGCTCATCAGGGAGATTCAGAGAAAGAGAAGCAGCCTCACATACAGCCCACCCACTCGATCCCCCCCCCCCTCATTCTTCATCATGGAAACTCCGAACCAGCCGCCTCCCCATGTGTAACAGTCAAAAGCGATTCATTAAAACGTTTGTTTAATTACTAGGATAATTAATGCTAAATTGAGGAAAGCTGTGGGTAAGACGGTTGAGTGAGACTGTGTGTGTTGAATTCATATTTAGAATACAGCATCTCATGCATTTTTTTATGTGATATACACAGAATGATGGTGCTACAGGTGCTACAGTCGCTCTATCGCACCGTTGTGACGAAGAGAGAGCTGAGCCAGAAGGCAAAGCTCTCAATCTACCGGTCTATCTTCGTTCCTACTCTCACCTATGGTCATGAAGGGTGGGTCATGACCGAAAGAACGAGATCGCGGATACAAGCGGCGGAAATGAGTTTCCTCCGGAGGGTGGCTGGCATCTCCCTTAGGGATAGGGTGAGAAGTTCAGCCATTCGTGAGGGACTCGGAGTAGAGACGCTGCTTGTTTGCGTAGAAAGGAGCCAGTTGAGGTGGTTCGGGCATCTAGTAAGGATGCCACCTGGCCGCCTCCCCAGGGAGGTGTTCCAGGCACGTCCAGCTGGGCGGAGGCTGCGGGGCAGACCTAGGACCAGGTGGATGAATTATATCTCCACACTGGCCTGGCAACGACCTTGGAATCCCCCAGTCAGAGCTGGTTAATGTGGCCCGGGAAAGGGAAGTTTGGGATGCCCTGCTTGAACTGCTACCTCCGCGACCCGACCTCGGACTAAGCGGATGACGATGATGATGATGATGATACACAGAATGAGTGGGGACTAGTGCCATACGATCATGACAATCTGAAAGCAAACACTATTTACATGCCAAACTCTAGATTTAAGGGTTGTATTATTGTGAATATAAAATAATTAGCTCTTCTGTATTAAGAATAACAATACTGCTATTGTTATAATACTGCTACTACAACTACGACTCCTACTACGACTACTACTACTAATAGTTATTATAATTATAATAATAATAGTAGTATTAATAATAATATATTCATGAAATATGAAATATAAATTATTTTAGTTCGGTGGTATTCATGGATAACAGGAAAAACTATTTTTTTAACGTCATAAAGTGACTGCCTTGAAGTAAACACCCCCTCAAACCATAATGCAACACTTTTGCACCACACAAAAAACCCATGTGTTTTTGTCATAGTGACGACAAAAGACTTGCCCTCTTCAACGTAGCATTTATTTCATTATCAATAAATACGATTTGTGAGTATAATAAAATGACAGGCATTAAATAAAAAGAAAGAAATATTAACCCCTTAACAACTACTGGGTAGTGTTTGTCTAAACCTGTTCTGGATTCAAAGTAAAACAAGATGATATTTTGCTTTTGTAATTTCCTCCGCTTTGGTAACTTGTACTATTCCATATGACATTTATCTGAGCTAAACTACATTACATAATCAACTACCTTCTTTTGTTTCACTCTTCTAATTTGACCCTTTGAACGAATCACTTCAGCATTATTTCATTTTCTGCAGTGTTCACACAATACGCCAATACAAAATGACAGGAGGTTATCGCGGCCCTAATTGAAATCAGGCATTGAGCCGCCGAGGGAAACGATCAGCTTTGGGCAGGGTCAATAGCATGATCAAATTAGTCTATTGTTCCCTATTGAAAGGAGGAAGGCTCAGCTTGTCTTCTTCTAGACATTCGTAAACGTGCTCTTCTTTATAGAGATTGAGGATTATGAAAGATGGTTTAACTCAAATGTAGATGATCCAAGGTTTTTGATCTAAAATCCCTTCAGCTTAGTTGCTCTATGCCTTCTGACAATTATTAATTTAAAGCAAAGTAAGGGGTTATAAGTTGTGGCTTCTTCTGTCATATTTATCTTTATGACGAACATGATCATTTTGGTAGTTGTTGGTTTTACAAAGTAGGTGAGGGAAAAATGCCCAAAAAAAACGTGACTCCTCTTCAAACCCAACTTTACTACACTCCGTACATTTACAATCATTTACGTGGAATGCTAAGATGAATACGTTTAGTACAGGCAGCCATTTTGTATTTCTACCTGTCTACTAATTCACAAAGCCAAATGAGTTCCCAGAAGGGTGTTTAGGCCGGTGTTAGGCAAGGCCGGGAAGCAGACTGATCAATTCAGTGGGGGTCAATGCATGTAGAACAACACAGTTTTGAGAAATGTTGTGGGTCACAGACCGGCTAATTGGATGTCAGCATCAGCCGTGTTGGAATGTCCCCCACTTCTGATTACAGAGAGCTGTGGGACTAGGATGTTGGTGGGTAATGAGAGTGTCAGTTGAACCTGCAAGCCCTAATTGGTGTCCCTTTGTCTGGAAGCTTCAAATTGTAATATGATTCTTTTTATCTTGATACTTTCCTTTTTCACTCGTTGTACATATTTTTTATGTGCATTCTTTTTCGCTTTTTGTTAACAAGGCAAATCAGTTGTGATGAGCAAACCCTTGATGGCACATGTTTGCGTGTACACAGTCACAGCATATCATGTTTCCAATCAGTGAGACTCATGCATATCAATATGGGATTGTGAGAGCATGTGTGTTGGTGGAGGGAGCGAGATAAGGAGCGTGTGAGTGTTTTCCGAGATGAGAGGAAGATACGCTTACACCAACAGTGTTTTCAATAACTATCCTCCATTAGATGTACATGTATCGCTATATAACCCTGATATGCTTTGTATCACCGACGACGGCTTCCAAGACGTGTGTTTGCGCGTCACTGTGTTGCTTGTGTGCCCCCGGTAACAATCCTACGCATGTCCGGGGGTTTGTTTAGAACCCCGTTTCTAACTCAAGGAACGTAATTGGATAAATGCGCTAGCAATGTTTAAAGCCTGAATCCACATCGATAGACCTCCCCGCTTGATTTCCCCACTGCTTTCCAGCTGTGATTACTTTCCCTCTGCCAAGCCCAGTCCTGGAGAACTGCAGCCGCCTCAGCACTCGTTGGGGGGCCGGCCATCTGTTTTGACTCACGCAAACAAATCTATACGTGGGGATAGTTTGAGAACCTGCGTCGTGGATTTCCTAACAGTGCATCGTTAAATGAGCGTCAAGTCAACTTCCCAAGAAGTAGACGGGCGGGTTCTCACCGGAGCGAACGCGACACGGAGGGAACGCCTCCCTGTCGGAGCTGAAGGGCTGCGCGGAGATTCGCGGCGCCGGGTGGAGCGGCGCCGTACAGTGGGCTCCGTTTAGAGGGTCCCCGGGAAGGGGAGGGAGAAAATGAAATCACCAACACTCTGAGTAATGAAAGAGCTTGCAGCCGGCTCCTACGGAGGAGCCCGACGTACACAAACACCAATCCGCCCACCCCCCCCCCCCCCCCCCCCAACCCCACCCCCACCCCCACCCCCCCCACCCCCCCGTCATCTCCCCACCCGCCACACCTGCAGGATGGAGCACTTTGGTTCCCCTCGCAGGTATTTGTAAAATCAACCTATCCATCACTCCACTTCAATCATGCCCTGCACCACTAGTCGGCCCGAGAGTGAATAAGCTTACACCGCCATAGAGACGGGGGGGGGGGGGGGGGGGGGGGGGGCGCGCGCGCACACACACACACACACACACACACACACACACACCCCTTATAAGTGCTGACACATTTCATCATTGTAGCCTGCCACAGTGTTGCGTATGTGGACACAGTAGTGAGAGCTGTGGGGACGTGAGCCCACACACGGCAGAGCAGTAATCTCCTCTGATCTCTCCATGGAGCGCCCCCCCCCCCCCCCCCCCCCCGTCTGCCACAACTCCCCTGCCTGTTTTTTGGAGCTACATTCCCATCAAGCCCCGGCGCGGTGCTCTTCAAACGACTGTAGACAGACTCATTCTAAAAGCCTGCGAGGGGCTTGGTCCAAACTTTGACAATAAAGCCGTCGCTGCTGTAGCAAGGCAGCGCCTCGTGCTGAGTGCTTTTTCAACACACAAACACACACAGTCCGTCTTGTGGACAAACGATAAGTCAGTCCGACAGAGAGAGTAAAAGTGTGCGTGCGTGCGCGTGTTGGTGGGGCTCCCTTCTGTTTGCAAAGGGCTAAAGGAGAGATCCTTGTCTGTGACAGTTCTCCACTCGTCTCTGACCTCGTGTCCGGGTCTCTTTGCCTTTCACTTTCCTTTCAGGCATCCGTCTGCGGGGGCCCTGGGGCCCCGGGGCTGAGGACCCTTTACCATCTGACCCCCCTCCTCCCTCCGCTCCTCCACCCCACCTGCGTCAGCCTTCCAATACAATTTCTGACCTCCAGATGAGATATCCCACTGGATGAAATGAGGGAAGAAAGTGGCTGATAAGTCATTGAGACACACGCACGCACGCACGCACGCACGCACGCACGCACGCACGCACGCACGCACGCACGCACGCACGCACGCACGCACGCACACACACACACACACACACACACACACACACACACACACTCTTAGACAGACCTGTCACGCTCAATATAGACATACCCCATGTCTTGCAGCAGATAAATCTGTCACACTTTCATCATTGTATTACCCGGGGGCACACTGCGGAGGCATCTCGACATGGTCTATCTTATTTGAACACCCCCCCCCCCCCACGCTAATTCTCTCTCTCTCTCTCTCCGACTCTTAACTGCGTCCTCTAGCTACACCGGGTGGACATGCAGATCAAAGGGATTAGCACTGGGCCTAATGACGACACCCAGATGTAACAGTGTGATGGCTGTGTGGTCTGTCTCCCCTCTGACTCATTCGTGCCGTCCGCGTCCCGTCCTGGAGTCTGATAGCCATGGAGCATTTTGAAGTTTCAAGACAAGGTGCGTGCACGCGTGTGTTTGTGTGTGTGTGTGTGTGTGTGTGTGTGTGTGTGTGTGTGTGTGTGTGTGCGTATGCTCAGCCTGTAAATGCCTGAAATACTCGCTGTTCTTCTTTCCTTCCAGGAACACGCACGTCATTCCAACCCCAGTGGCATATCTGCTGATAAAAGATAAGTAAAAAAAAAATACAGTACTGTGCATAAGTTTTAGGCAGGGGATGCTGTTTTGAAGGCGAAGGGTGGTCACAACAAATGTTGATTTGATAGAGATTTGCTTTTCCCTCACTTTGTATTTTATGAATTGATAAAAAAAATAAACAATTAACATTTATCCTTTCACGTATTTTTTTTTCTAACTTTAAAGACATCACACCTGCCTAAAACCTTTGCACAGTATTGTATATATATATAAATAAATATATACACGCACATATATACATATATAACTACTGTATATATACACATTAAAGAACAACAAACTCTGGGAACAGACGATGGAAGCTGAGGCAGCAGAGCCAAGGCTGGACGGGGTTTTGTGGTGCCCGGTAGTGGTGCACCATTAGTGACACTGCAAGGCGTGGAGTCCCTCCCATTCGCAGCTCCTTGGAAGGCTGTCGGAGGACGGAGGACACATGGCTCTCCCAGGTGATAGATTGGATATCAAAGTTTTAATCATACACCCCGGCCCGTTGCCTGGCAACTGTCCTCCCCTTGGGTCCGTCGACGCGGAGAGAGGTAGCGGGAGGAAGGATGGGGGGGGGGGGCGGCAAAGCGCGGGGAGACGCCTTGAGAAAAGTCCATGAGAAAAAGTCCAAGTCTCCTATTCTGTCGCTGAAAAACAAAGAGGGGCAAATTGTGTTTCCTTTGTCCTTTGGTTAAAGTTTCAAATGTTTTTTTTTTTTATGGGAAGTTTTAATCCTTGATTTGCATTTTCTAGCCGACATTTCAAAAGCCAGGCTCCCATGCTGGCGGCTCCTGTGGAGACGCTAATTCATGTTAAGCCATGAATCTAATTTACTTCTACTTTGATTTGGTAATACTAGACCCTCTCCCATCCGCTCTGAAAGCCAGCCGAGCTCAGATGTGACCTGGGTTGAGTGCCGAGCCCCTCGTTGTGATAGACATTAATGTGCTCTGTACATGGAGCAACAGATTGATATGAAGGCTATACAAATGGATAGTCAGCACCAGCCACGCTGACTCAAGCACTTTTCAATAGCGTGAACCCCCCGCCCCCCCTCCTCCGCTCCACCATCCCCGTCCCCTCGTAAGACCCTCTGCGAACGCCAAACCACCGTCGGGGATTCCGCGGGTGAACTTCAAATCCCTTCAAATAGTCCCTGCCATTCCTTTCTCACATGGTCATTTTCCCCGTGTAAAGTCAAAAACCCAACTCCGCGAAACAAGGACTATTTTCTTTTTTTTTTGGTTCACTTAACATCCTATTTCCGTCCCTCCCTCTAACGCTCTGACACGGCACCGGCCAAGGTGACACCGCCACGTCTGTCCTGCTGTCTGCTGAGATTGGGCATTTCAACCGCTCGCAGGTCTTTTTCTTGTCTTTTTTGGGGGAAAATGTCGAGTGCGGAACAAAGTGGTCTCCTGCCGTTTTTTGCCTGTCGACTCACGGAGGCGGGGCCGCGTTGAAATGAGCCCCCGGCCGCGCCGGGCCGGTCCTTTAGAAGGATCCCTCTTCCAAAGAGCAGATGACAGGGGGAGCGAGGGCGACGGATGAAAGTGCCCGGGCGGCAGGCTCCGCCGACGGCCTCATTTCATCTCCCCGAGTCTGTTTGATTACTGGCGTGTCGAGGCAGGCTCTCTCTTTCTCTCTCTCTCTCTCTCTCTCTCAAGGCCCATTCAAGCCTGCCGCCGTCTCGCTTTGATGGTGCGCACGAGGGATACCGGAGGGGGATTGAATCACGGAGGCGCGCGGGGGGGTGTGGGGGGCGTTCCCGCTTACGCACAAAGATGCACGCATGCTTTTCAGACGGGCTCTATGTCTTTCCCCTCTCTTTATCTGGCCCCTCTCTTTTATGCGCATTCACAAGTTTCAATGGGAAGAAAATCAAACACACACACACACACACACACACACACACACACACACACACACACACACACTGTTTTCCACACCAGCAGGTGCCCTGGTGTTTCTCGGATCATCTTAAATCCTGCTATCTGAGAGCTATGGTGCCAAAATAGAAAATATCGCGTGCTGTATCTT
>JAPMUY010004894.1:0-33768 GCA_026901105.3 Galaxias olidus
ATCAGATCAGACCACACTGAAAAAAATGGCACTTTGAACCAACTTAAAAATTTGCTCTAATTTGTTACAAGCACTTTTGTGAGTTTTTCTCTGTGTTTTCATGATTTGGTTGACACCATGATTTGATGTCAATCAAAATATTGATTTGGTCAAAGACAGAAATGTACATTCACACAACAAAGCAAAGAGACCATACACCATATCATTTTTACACTGTTGCAACTTAATTGTTCATTTTTGACAGTGTATTTATGAGTTGGTTGAAACCTTATATCTGGCAAAATAAATATTTTTGAACCTTCAACACAAATATTGTTACAGGCAAGTCAATTAATAATGCATTAATTATTTATTAATTATTATTTATATTGAACAAAATAAACAGACATAAAATCTATATTTGCCTTACATAAAAGTAGAATGAGCTAAAGATACAACAAAAAAACATTGGTTTGTACAGCATCATTTGCAGTAGTGGTATCAGTGCCGCAATTTCTACACCATAGAAATTATTTTTCACAGAGAAATCAGGAATTATGGGCAGTTTTAAATAACTCTGTTTCTTCGTCTTATTTAAATTGAGCAAAGACCACTTCCATTAACAAGGAATGTATTTGAATACAAGCTAGAAAACACAAACAAAATCGTTCTGTTATAGATAATTTCAATCTATGGCGGACAATAACCAATTAAACAGAGGGAGAAACCGGGCAATGATCAAGTACAATTTTATGGATGAGTACAGAAGTGTATGTCTGTACATAGAGAAATGTCTACGGTCAGTTCAGTCTAAGAACATAATTCTGAATCATTGACAAGGTTGAAATGAGTATATTAGTCTAAGCTAAACACATCATCCCATTGGTCAAGGGGGAACACGTTACCTATCAGTATTACTAAGGAAACGCACATAGGACACGTACACATCATTTCATGCTATGGCTAAGACACAAAACTAGCCTTCAGTGTCACTCTGACCCTTCCCTCACATCTGAACAATAGCTCAGGCCGGAACATTTACTAGTACGCCCAAATTTGGCAACCACAATCCACATGTATTTCTTTGATGAATCCAAAATTTAGAACTTGACACTCAGACTGTGTGTCATTTTCTTTAGTTCTATCCCCATCAACATTTTCTGCAGACCATCGAAGACTTCAAATGTTTCTGTGGTCTCTCCAGAATGTCAGGCCATGTGGTTGGCCTCTCCTCTCCGAAGTATCTTTACCTTTTTGGCTGGCAATGCATCCTCTGGAGCTTTGGACTGAAGTGAATATGCAAGTAATTTACAACACCCGATGCCCTTAAGCTGAGTTCAGTACTTGCCCATTTCTGTCTTCAGCCGCTGTTTTCACCCGTAGCAACCATTGTACGAATCAGGTTTACAGAGGCATGGATGCTTCTTGATTAGTGCTTCGGCAACATCACTGAACTCAGCATCTGTTGGATAGGTTTTGTACTTGAATATCTCTTTGGATACCTTTCCCAGAATATCTGACTTTGACTCTGTGTCAACGTTGTCATGTTTGACCCATACATCGCATTTTCCTTTTCTAACTGCAGTTCAGTGTCATAGGATAATGTAGGTATCGGAAACTCTTGGCCACATCTGAATTCTTGTAAAGACAGAGCTGGATGGTGTGGACAGGAGTTCTGCCATCTGAGTAGACAGACCCTAAATCATCACTGACTGTGAGATCAAATCCTTGGCTGCAATCATCAGTTTAGCTCATTGTCAATCATTAGCTTCCTGGTGTCATCAGGATTCAGAAGCACTCACAACTTGACTGGTCTTTTCACCGTGTCAGTCCATTCTAGAAAAAAACAAGAATGAAAAAAGTAGTATTAGTTGTAGTACAAGTTTGGCCACAACTTACCATATTCACAAATTAATTGCTTCACAATTCTGATCAAAAAATGCAACATTTCCCATTTCATTTTAACTTTAGAAAATGCCCAGTATTTGTGTAAGCCCTACTGTTAAGGCCTTATGTTATCTCAAGTTTAATTAGGTGGCTGGCTGGTGCACTGTTGTGTATGAATACTTAAATAAAACATCTATTACTTGGCCGCTTTGCTTTCTTCCATCAGCCGTCTTAACAAGACGTTTGTCCTACGGCACCCGATCATTGTTTATGCTTGCAATTACCTTGAACGCAACAATGGTGCTTCCTTAACTTCAACACCGACCAAGTGCCAACAGCCGCAAAGACCAGATTGGAGCTGATTTATGATGCAGATGGCCGAATTGGAAAATGGGATGTTGGTTTGTAGCTATCTTAGATAAGGCTCCCATATTATTTTTCACCCTCCCCTTTGTTGACTATCCATGCCATTTTGATATATAGAAAATACCAACGGATGTGTGCTTTCATCTCTGTACAGTGCGTGCATGAGCGGTCTGCAGTAATGTGTGACAGTGCGGCAATAACTCCTTGGCGTGTTGAGCACAAAATTCATGTGCCTCCATATAAAATCACTACAAACTACAGTGTGTATATGTGTGTGACAGAAACACACTTTTCGAAAGATAATGGAACTACACTCTTGATTATGTCACTCTCACCGCCCCTCCTTCTCTGTTGGTGTCTCCCCTTTCAGGGAGCTCTAGGGTTTCCTTCCAGCTCACTGCCATTGAGAAACCCTCATACTAGCCGAACCAGATGCAGTTAGGTGTGGTGACTCCCTACTGGTGACAACATAATTGTAATTTTCTTTTAGATCTGTAAATACTTTTCAACAGCAATATTAGATCCACTTGGCGAGCCTTTTCACGCTTTCAGCTCTGGTCCCTTTCATTAAAAAGAGGGAGAGGAAGGGCAGCCATAGTGGAACTCTGAGGAATGAGGAAATTATGCAATCTATGTGTAGGTCTACTACAAGTTCAATCAAACCAACCAGTGCTGTGGTGAATTGTGGGTTTCCTCTGTTGGCACATACATGTGTGCTATTTCTCCTCGATTCTTTCTTCTTTTTCTTCCTTCTTTTGTCTCTCAAAATTAGCAGCCCTGGGCTGTCCTGCGACTGTGTGAGCACATTTACCTGGATTAATAAAAAATTAAAAAATGTCTACTCTTGTAAGGCAAGTTTTGGAATGCTAACTTTTTCAGTACGATAAGGAGAATCCCTTCCTACAGTATCCTTATTAAATCATCATTTCCGTTTCCCCTGCTCGTGTACTATTTTCCATTTGGCTGTCATGTTGTGTTTTTAGCCAGCAAAGTGGGGATGCTATTGCTCCCGACATAAACCTGTCAGTGTGTGATAGTGCTCTGACAGGCCTCTGACAGTAACACTGCTGTGTTTATCACGGGGGACTTCCACACTGCAGGATGGGAACCATCCATCGATTAACTCATGACGGGCAAAGCTCTATAGCGGTGATGTTTGTAATCAGTAGGTAAACAACTTCATATTTACCAGTGACTATACTAGAGGTTAGCCAGACCGATTCTCAGTGCAGCAGTTTCATGATGGGAAGTAAGTGTCTGTCCGGGAACCGAGCAGTGAGCTGGTGTATGGTGCTTTTAACCTGAGTCATGAGACGGGCAAGCTCCATAGTGAGCGGATGTTGGCCTCTAGAGTCACACACTTAACCTGCGCTGGCTCACTATTGACTCAGCTGTCCTATAAAAGGCTCCCGTCCTAAAGTGTGGCAGGTGAGTGCCACCATTGTGAATAAACCACACGAAAAGGGCTATAAACCTACAGTTTGATAAAGTGTCTCTACGTTATAGATCAATTAAACCACTCCATCTCTGAGCCCCTGGGATTTAAATGTGTCACGTTCGAACTATATGACAGTTGAAGCCTATCTTGATTGGTTGACTAATATTATAAAAAGAAACACTTAGGCCCTACATGTTATGCCGCCAAACAATCCATGTGGTAGTTGTAGTCAGGAGGGGTCAAGATCCCCCCTCTGTCTCTCTCTCTTTTACTGGCTGTTAATCTAATCAGGGTAGAAGTAACCTCATTATTCCCAGCCACTGCCTCCATTCACTCAATTCTTAAATTATCTGGATTAGTGGGGTAAGAGATTGACTGTCCACTCTTTTGGGAGAAAGTGCGACTCTGACGTCCCTGAAAGGGTGATGCAGATTGCAGGATTGATAAGCCTGACCGCAGGGCTGCCTGATTCATTTAATACAGCATTTTATGGCCCAGCGAGTTACCTAGCTGTGAGTCTGCTGGATCAAGGGCTGGGCTATTGAATCTTGACTACAGTATTGCCTCCCGACAGACCAATTTCTAGGCTGGCTGTTGTTAAAGGACTGTGTTATTGAAGAAAAAACATTTTGACGTTGCATGATGAATGAGGTCTGAAATGGAATGTCGGATGGGTTTGCGTTTTGATGGCGTGTGTTGATTGGCGGCCGAGGATCCCCCTACTGTAGTAGCAGTGAGAAGAAGACAGATGGGTTCTCAGAGGTCGGGCCTCTGATTGGAGGTTTGTTTACGTTGTCTCAGATTGATGTGGCAGGTAGTTTCTATTCTCAAAGCTAATCACAGAGGATCCAGACCTCCGCTTGGATATATGCGATTGGTAGGACTGATCTTGTGACAAATCCCAAAAAGGTTTTTCATCATTCTCTGTAGACATTGGATTCCTGTCAGCAGACACTGTGTTAAATGCACTTTTCTTCTTGACTGAGCTGATCTCAGGTTATCCCAGGGTTTTCAATAGCTGCAGGCTGGGCTGTTTCAGGTGAAGTGCTGTTGCAGGACAAGAGTCACTCAAGGCATTCATAAATTATTGATTACTGTGGGTGACAGTGGTCTATAGTGTGCTCCTATGGATTAGGCTATGTTTCCAGTTGTATAGCATGCTCCAAATCCAGTCGATAGGTTTAGAATGACTTAATATTAGTAGTCTTGTGGTTTGTCCTCTAGTTGCCCCCCCCCCCCGTTTCATATTAAACTGACAATACTTTGCGTTCTTAATGATCCAGCCAGAGCAGATGTGGTAGTCAAGGTGCCTGCCTGCGTGGTATGCACATTAGTCCACTGAAGCCTGCAGACTCTGGCTTGACAAGACTAAATATTAGGTTGACTGCTGCCTTCCAAATCTTTCAGAATTTAATAAATAGCCATGCACATATAAGTACAGTTGTATAGGCCTCAAGACTTATCTAACCTAAATTCTCTACTGCAAGTAGGCCAGTTATTGAACCGTGTTTTTCTTTACTGATATTTTTTTATTTGTATTAGTTTAATACAATGTGCCCGTTTACGGTGACTAGCGTAGCCAGTGTACTGTGGTCTGGTCCACATGGTAGAGCTCATCACTCTTTTCTTGCTTCAAGTCTGTTTGCCTAACCATATGTTAGTATGTGTCCAGTCTTCTTTGGCATTCCTCGTGCCCTCCTTCCCACCACCACCACCTGTTCAAAGCTGCGTGTCCTCTCTCACGCTCACCAGCTGTTTGCCCCATGGGCACAATGAAAGTCCTGGAAGGTGAAAAGGTTGGTAACACTCAGTATAAGTTGCCTGGTTGGTATTAATATATGGAATATACCCCATATGTCCATCCAGATATTCACTACCAACACTAGTAAGGTCTGGTTGGTTTTAGAGTGACGTGGTTTCATATTTTGGGTAGGCAGGCTGAACACTCTTAATTCTTCTCTGCTCATTAGGGATCTCTTTAGGGAATATTTACGTGCTCTGAAGTGTTTTGATTGACATGGACTTCGTTAGTTGTCTAGAAAGGGAAGGCCTCCTTGGAGTGGCAAATGACTGGACCACAGCACTCGAGCAAACTTATTCTGCAGTCAAAGATATTAGCTGTTTCCCTGTCGCTGTGTGGTTGATTGTCGAGAAAGCCCGTCTTTGATGAGGGCCTTTAAGCTAGGCCTAAGTGAGTAATATGATGATGGATAGATCCTCCTCTGATGGCTGGCACTGCGGCCTTGAGGCTCCGGCTGCCCAGCGGCCAGGTAATGATGCTGAGCGTTGAAGGATGACACCAAAAACCAAGGGGCAGTCTGTGAATTATTAGATTTGGGATTCAACTCATTATTGTGACAGGAAAACAAATATCCATCAATAATAGGCCCAAATCAAAATATACTTGGCGAAGGTCACCGGCGCCAAATCATCTTTTTTGAGGGGCTGGAGAGGTCGTTGTGCACGTGAATGCACTCGCTGATTGAGGTGCGTGTGTGCATGTGTGTGTACGTGTGTGTGTGTTTAAAGCAATGTCCTTGTGGAAGGGAGTGTTTGGAGCCAAACCAGTCAGACACAGTCCTTCCACCCCCCTGTATGTAAGCTGTGTTTTCCAGAAGCATCCTGTGCGCCACAGACCCCCTGTCCCCACTTATCCACATTGCTCCGCCTTATTTAATTGAAAACAGTAAGCTGTAGTAAATGTGACAGATTCGATTCAAGCCCGTTTATAATTGTACGGCGCCCCCCCCCCCTAAAAATCCATAGATGCTTTTTCCAATCCTGCCACTGTAAGCAGAAAAACTCGTACCCAGGCGGAGTAGAGCCGGATGATAACAGGAAAGACCTCGGGGAGACTGTTAGGACAGGCTGTTGTGATGAACTTGGTTGGCAGAGGCTGTCAAAAAGAAGTAGTGTAAGCATTATTGTAGCAGAGCATTAGGCTAGGAGGAGGAAGCAAAGGTTCCTCAGGCTAGACTTTGCCAGTCGGGAGTAGCAGAGGTCAGAATACCAATAGGGCTGTGGTCTACCTGCAGCGTCATCTGCACTATTGAGGTTTCTCTCATTCACAACCCATTCATGTTCATCACAGATAATAATGGTGTTAGCTTTGTTTTGGCTA
This sequence comes from Galaxias olidus, assembly GCA_026901105.3. NCBI lineage: Eukaryota > Metazoa > Chordata > Actinopteri > Galaxiiformes > Galaxiidae > Galaxias > Galaxias olidus. The sequence goes on from JAPMUY010004894.1 coordinate 6,792, forward strand.
TAAACAACAACATATTTGTTTCCTTAGTAGTAAAGCCGTTTTTTTTGTGAAAAAAAATGTTGAAATATGACAGGAACATGTGGTCAAATTGCTTTAAAAAAAATTATGCAATAGTTTGCAGAGGAACGTGTAGGAGTGCCCTCTGCATGTGTGATGCGCTTTGCCCCCTTGCTTTTATAAGTAGTTCCTCTGTCAGTGCCTGATCGATACGCAGGGTTAATGGCCGAAGGGTGTGACATTTTCAAGCTCGTTACACTTGTTTTGTCCTGGTGACGTGAGCGGACAGCGCAGTGTCTCCTCCGCTCAAAGCCGGCTCAGCCTGAGATCTACTGCACTGATTAGACCCAGCCCTATCTGACGGGGAAGTGTGCATTTGTGTAAGGGTAAACATTCCGGTGTAAGGTTTCAAAGGAGGAGGGAGGGTGGCTCTCTGCTTAAAGAGGATGTTTCTGAGATTTAAAGGGCTGGGACGACATGCTTCTTGCCAGGTTGCTGTGACCAATGAGAGAGGCCCAGGGTGATGTTGTGAGAATCTCCTAAAATGGTATTGGTGTTTGTTGTTCGGTTCCCCTCTGAGGATCTTGAAGCTTCTCTATTTACCCTTCTTACCACATTATTCTTCCACCAAGCAAATAGGCTCTCTAGACTACACCATAAAACTTGGTAATGTGTTGAAAACATCTGCAAATAGTCTGATAATAGTATTGACCCATTAATAAACTGAACTGGATCAGACTGCCAGTGGGCTCCAATGAATGTCTCCATCTGTCCAGTTTGGCACCCTTCGGGTTTGCTCTGCAATTATCCACACGCACACACACACACACACACACACACACACAAGAGATTCACCATGGAGGAGACAAACACAGTCACACCTGTGATACGCCTGTGATTGCCACAGCTCAACCACTAAGCTCTTTAGCTTCCTGCTTTTGTTTCCAACTGATTAGCCAGACCAGACTTGACCTGCCGGTCACTGAACTGCTGTAAAGCGGACACACACCCCTGTAACCCAACCTCACCAGATCTTAATAAATTTGCGTGTGCTTGTAGTAGGTCAAACCACGTCTTGAATGGGCCAATGGTTTTTTACTGGGACTGCCTAGCTCTTGGTTTAGATGGAACAGGGGGTGGGGTTGGGGAGCGAGGGGCCGGGGTAGGGTTGAAGGGGGGCTAAGGGGGGTCTGTGTTTTGAGCCCTGTTGCCTTTAATTAACTCTTATATCTCAGCGGGAAATCAATAGGCATACCACACAAAAAGCAGCTTTCGAGGCGATTTCAGGAGAGTGGGTGGGGTGTGTGTGTGTGTGTGTGTGTGTGTGTGTGTGTGTGTGTGTGTGTGTGTGTGTGTGTGTGTGTGTGTGTGTGTGTGTGTGTGTGTGTGTGTGTGTGTGTGTGTGTGTGTGTGTGTGTGTGCACGAGCGCTTGAGGATCAGTCTTTTAAGCTGGCTGCACATCCAAAAATCCATTCAAACCAGTGCCGTGCTATACGGGCCATTTACTGTCATTGTAATGGTTTAGGGTTTAGGGTACTGCATGGAGACGGGAGGTCTTCCCCATTAAGTCCTACGGGGGCTGAGATGGCCTTTATGAGGGAAATCCAGTATTTGTGTACGTGAAAGTCAGCGAGGGTATGATCAGTCAGCGTGGAAAGGCACCTTAGGGGAGCTAGGCAAATTGCTTATGTAAATAGCCCTGCAGCTGTAATTCATTGCTGATGAGGTCTGAGATGCCATGCCATGGCCACACACACAAGATATTGACCATCTTTTATTTTTCTGCTTAAAGATCACTTAACTGTTGGCTGAGTGTAGCGTCTAGACATTCATTTAGGGCTCATTAGTTGACTCCTAACGTGAAAGAGAAAGGCTACTGATGGGCCTTCTTGGTTCAGGGGCCGGGACCCATATGTGGTGTCATTAGTGGCCATCCAAAGTGTGAGTGTGTTTGTTGATGAAACACAACAGCAATTATTGTTGTTCTCGGTCATGGATCCACTACATGATGTTGATTGTAGGAGTTTAGCGTTATGGCGCTCTGGTATTATACATGCTAATTAGCTCCAGTAAAACGCTTCAGTTAGGTCAAGCTAATTAGCAAAACCCGCTCCAAAGGATTGTGATTAGGACGGGAATCGCTCCTCTGCAGCGGCTTTTCCTGCTGTGGCGGCTGCTGCTGAGGCACAGTGGCGGTGGTCATCCCATCCCCTTCACCTCCTCCCCAACATAGGAGAATAGTTAATTATACTTGAAGGAGAGAGCGTTTGTTTGAAAGAGTGGAATTGAGGAATAGGAAAACAGTTTTTTTTTTTTTTTTTGTAAGTTGTGTTTATGTGTGTGATTGTTTTGTATAGGCTAAGATTTGTCAAGCTATGTTCAGAGTCCACCAGCTTATCCTCGGCGACATTGATGGAGGGAGTGCCGTTTATGGAGGGAGTAGCTGTTTACCTAGATAAGGCCTGTGGCCCTCGTTTCTTCATTCCACAACCCCCTCACCCCCACTACACGGTCTGTGGCTGCCTGTTCATGTGAGTGAGACCTCGCTACCTTCAAACTCATTTCCTCGCACGGCAGGCAGAACGGAGACACGTGCACGGCAGCAGTCCACGGGCCTAGCGAGCACCAAGGCACTTTGCCCCCAGCTCCACCCTGTGTAATTGTCTGTTTACTCCTTACTGCTGCCTTTAGTTTTTAATGAGGCTGTTGGCTATGTGAAAATGGCCAAACAGGTTTTTGTGAAGTTCTGAGTTCTCATAATTTCAGCCGTTGCCATCGATGACACAGTAAAACCAGCAGCTCTCTTTTTCTATAAATAGGAGAGTGGAGATGTTGGATGAAGAAAGAGAGGTTTCACTGGAGCCCTCATTTCCATGGAGACAGTCCGCAGAGTGTGATTTGAGCCGCTCCTAATGCTTCGAAGGCGGAAAGCTAGGCCCAATGCCGTTTTAAGACAGAAAGCTAGGCCCAATGCTGTTTTAAGGCAGAAATCTAGGCCTAGTGCTGTTCTAAGGTAGAAAGCTAGGCCTAATGCAGTTCTAAGGATGAAAGCTAGGCCGAATGCCGTTCTAAGGCAGAAAGCTAGGCCTAGTGCTGTTCTAAGGCAGAAAGCGAGGCCTAATGCTGTTCTAAGGCAGAAAGCAAGGCCTCATGCCGTTCTAAGGCAGAAAGCTCGGCCTAATGCTGTTTGAAAGCAGAAAGCTAGGCCTAATGCTGTTCTAAGGCAGAAAGCTAGGCCTAATGCAGTTCTAAGGATGAAAGCTAGGCCAAATGCTGTTCTAAGGCAGAAAGCTCGACCTAATGCTGTTCGTGTAGAGGGAATGTCCGTCGGGGAGTGTTGCGGGACAGGGTGTGCGGTGTTGTTTTGTTGTGTGTCGAGCTCTCTGGGGAAATGCGCTCCTTCAATCTGGAAGAAGAACATTGGGGCCTTTGGCTGTGTTGGATGAAACTATCTGCTTGCACCGTGCTTAAGAAATGTGATTTGTTCATGCACACACACAACCACATGGAATCCACTAAACCATGCACATGCACATGGTAGAAAGATGTCTGTGCATGTATAATATCTTGCACACAGACCTTTTACTGAGAATGTACAATGTATGAGACACAATTCAGCCTTAGCCAAGCAGGGAAACGTGATTAAAATAATGCATGGGTTTAGAGGAAGTTGAGGAGGGGTGGGGTTGTGTGGAGGATGGGGTGGGGTGGGGTGGGGGGTGTCAGAGTATGTGAACTATTCTGCTCTAGCCAAGGCTGCATAGTTATATGAGATCAATATGTGTATGTAAAATGACCTGCTGGCACCCTACTCGGGAAACACGTGCTCTCTGTACGTGTGCTTGTCTTGTGTTTGCATGTATGTGTGTGTGTGTTTGTGTATTGCTCAGTGTTGTGTCTGCTTGATAGGATTTGTAATGTGATGATTTGAATGGTTCAGCCCGCCCTGAGAACCAGGCTGTAGTGTTGGAGAGTGTGACTCCAGCCTGCGTTGCTGAGCTATTGATCCAGGCCCAGGGTGGGGTTTTCCGCCTTTCCCTCAACGTCACAATGAAAGAGTGTGTGTGTTTCTCTACCGACTGAGCAGAGCGGGAGGCCCTGCCATGCTACTATAATAACTCTGGCCTCTTCTCCTCTCGCCTCTGTAGGCACTAGCCTGCCTTACACCTCTAAAGGTCTCTACACTCTACACACTCTCTGGAATCTGCCATCACAGGAATGGAGAATAGTTGTACTCATTTATTCATGTATGCCCAGACTTCCATGCAGGGAAAACACACAGGATTATCTGGCGGTGGGGAGTCGTGGTGGGGGGGGTGTGTGTGTGTGGGGGGGGGGAGTCGTGGGGGGGGGGGGGAGTCGTGGTGGGGGGCAGTGGGGTTTTCCTGTGTTGGATGTCAGCGGGATAGTACTCCTCGTGCGTCACTCAGCCCAGTCACCGGTGGAGAGGTGTGGTAGACGCCCTGCGGCAGAGCAGCCTGCAGTCACTTAGAGCCCCTCTGTCTGCCGGCTGGCATCCCTCCCTGCCTGTGTTTCCACCAGCCAGGGCAGCCACAGGGGAATCCCAGCTAAGCTATACCCTTAACCGACGGGAGGGCTGTATGGTCAGAGAGGGGGGGGGGGGAGCTGTACAGTCAGAGAGCGGAGGGCTGTACGGTCGGAGGGGGAGACCTGTAGAGATGGAAAGAGGGGTGGATTGGGAATGGGATGACGACGGTTAAAAAGGGACGATTCTCCCTGTCTAGTTGTGACTGAAGCACAAAGGTGGTTTGAGGCTTTGTTGTCCTGGAGACGCCACAGGCTCCTTCTACTTCTTCTTTGACTGTTTAATGGCGGTTGCCAACCAAGTGTCCTCTACAGGCCACATCTGAGACAAGCACACGTCTACATAGCTGTGGTCAAGGAAATGTGTGTGTGTGTGTGTGTGTGTGTGTGTGAGTGAGTGTGTGAGTGAGTGTGTGAGTGAGTGTGTGAGTGAGTGTGTGAGTGTGTGAGTGTGTGAGTGTGTGAGTGTGTGAGTGTGTGAGTGTGTGAGTGTGTGAGTGAGTGAGTGAGTGAGTGAGTGAGTGAGTGAGTGAGTGAGTGAGTGAGTGAGTGAGTGAGTGAGAGAGAGACACGGACGGACGGAGAGGTAGCGACATGCCAACCATAACATGTTCCCTGACCTTTTCCCAGTCTCCCAGTGGTGGCCAGGTGTTGAGTTGCCTGGGTAACGCCTGGCCCGCTAAGAAAGTCTTTCTTCAGCAGCAGACTGAAGGTTATCTATCCTTCCCCTGCTTTCTCTCTCTCTCGCCTGCCTACGCACTTCTCTGTTCTGCTTCACTTTTCTGTGTGAGGAAAGCTCTGCTCTGTCACCGACAGAGAGAAATGGGCCCTCTAGACGAGGCTAATGGGCCAACGTCCCCTCATTTCAACTCCTGTCTATTGATATACTCTGGAGATTTCAATTAATGCACCAACCATGAGACCACACACTTTTTTTTTTTTCTCTCTCTCTCTCTTTGATATGGACCCGAATGTAAAAACTTTTGTCAAGTTCAGTTTGGTCAAAGAGTCATTCATATTCTTTTCATAGTTTGTTCTGCACTACTCTTATTTGGTGGCGTAAGGAAACACAAAGTAAACAGAGCTATGCAGCAGCAGTGCAGACTCCTCAGGGTCTGGCTACAGTATGGGAGTATTCAAGCTATGCTAGGCTTGCGTGACCATGCAAAGATGGAGGGCCCTGTATTTAGCTGGAAGCATCTAAAGTTTCCAAAGGAAGGGATCTATGAATAGTTCTCCACCTGGCTCGTCTCGGCTTCATCCTATCGGGCCTCTCCCAGACTGTAGGAGGTTGTCTTCTAACATGCTCTGGAGAGCCTGAGGATTTCAGCTCTGCGGTGTTGGGATGTGCTCTGGCTACACTTGTTTCTCTGATGTTGAGTTGTACTACAGCTTTGATGTATCTAGAGGAATGTCTCTACCGAGAGAGCAGGACTTGTAAGTGCAGGAAGAGCAGGAAGTGTGTAGCGGCGTGTGTGTGTGTGTGTGTGTGTGTGTGTGTGTGTGTGTGTGTGTGTGTGTGTGTGTGTGTGTGTGTGTGTGTGTGTGTGTGTCAGGAGTAGACTACAGAGACTACTCTCTCCCTCTCTCCAGCGTTGCCATAGCCTTCCAAAGTGTAAACCAGCTCCTCATTCCTGTCCACTCAATCATCATCATCATCATCGTCATCATCAGCAGCAGCAGCATCAGCAGAAATCGCCCCCACTAGGTTGAATTGATATCCCACCACAGTCACATGCTAGACTAACATTACAGGCTCAGGTTGCATCCAAAGTTGGGGCTGCGTTTTGGATTGGTCTGTCGCCTTGCTAATTTCAGCTGTGCTGGGGCGGGTTGGGGGGATGTGTGTGTGTGTGTGTGTGTGTGTGTGTGTGTGTGTGTGTGTGTGTGTGTGTGTGTGTGTGTGTGTGTGTGTGTGTGTTGGGGGGGGGGGTGTTGTCAGGGTGTGCGGCCGTCTCCCTTCTCCACGGGCCTGTTGTGTGTCACTACACACACAATGGCGCTGGGCTGCGTTGACACGGAGACAAAGCCTCTGTCTGCACCTGCCGAGGCAAATTGTGGACACCGTCCCTCCACGTCTGTCTGGTGGGAAACGAGTTGACAGGGAGATGCACACAGACGCGCGCGCGCACGCACACACGCACACACAGGCATACACACAGACACACACACACACACACAATGTTTGGATGCACTGTCCTATCAGTCCCTCACTTTGCTTGCTCACTGCTCATCCTCTTCACTCTCTCTCTACTCCCTCTCTCTCTCTCTCTTTTTCTCTCTCTCTGTCTCCCTTGTGTGTTCTCTTCCTCCTACTCACGCCCACGCTTTTGCACACTGGTGACGAGCATCCGCCTTATCGCCACAGCAGGTCGGGGCTGTGTGTTTCTGCTTTCCTGCCGCTGTTTCCTGATGTCGAAAGCTTGTCTTTCTGAACCCGTGAGCCCCCTGTTCCCTCCTCCTATCTTATCTTAACCCCCCACCACTCCTCTCACCGTCTCGCTCATCCTTTCCTTGGTCACGACCTTGTTGACAGTTCACCATGCTCTGATGTGTCTGGAGGAATGTTGCATGGACACTTCCCTTCAAGGAACATCAAACGCTGCCTCCGTGTTGCCCTCCTGACCTCTGTATACAGGGCAGCGCTCGCTCACTGTGTGTTTGTCTAATACTGTCCTTTAGGCCGTCCACTGTGTTCCCACTCTCTGCCTTCTACAGTGTTTTATTTAGGCTCCAATGGGGCCGGTAAATTACGCGTAGAGGCCCCTCCGTGTGTGTTCTGGTGTGTTTAGGACCCGGCTAGCGTTCCAGCGCGTCAGTTGTTTAGATCCTCTTGCTCCTTCACAGCGTTTCTGTCCGTCCTCCCTCTCCCTGCCTCCGTTCTCCCTCTTTCTGTCACTCTACCTTCAGTGCAGCCTCTAGTTTAAACGCCCGGGGACGCTGTGTTTTCCACGGTGAATGAAGCCGGTGGTGTGACCTAGAATGTGTCTGCCACTCAACATCTAGTTAATATTCAAGCAACCATCATAGGACTGTCAAATATTATGAGCAACGTTTTTTGTTTTCTTTTTCATTTTGCTTTGCCTTGTGTGTGTGTGTATACGTGCGAGAGAGAGTGTGTGTGAAAGCATGCATTTCATTGTGCCTCTCTTCCTCTCTGATATTAGTTAGTCAGGTGTCCCCGGCGCCCTGTCAGATACACACACACACACACACACACACACACACACACACACACACACCCACGTCCTTGAAAACAGGGTCACATCATGGCATCCCTGGGAGTGGAAGCCAAATGAAAGCGTGTGAGAGAGCAGGCCTGCAGTCATCACTGGTGTCATCTTGGCCAGGAGGAAAACCAAGTGAGCCGAGGGGAAGCCTTCATGGGCCGTCCGTCGGTCAGCTAGCTCCGCCCTGCCTCCTGCACTGACCGGGTGTCAGGGTCTGCTTAATGTGCTGGACATTTCATTTAACTCTACTCCTCGCCACTCCACATTGCATCTCCTGGCTATGGCCTGGGAGACGGGGTGATTGCCTGCAGCGTTCCCCTCCGCCTCCCTCCTCCTCCTCTCCTCCTACTCCTCCTCGTCCCCCTGGGGCCGCATGTTGCCAATCTCTGACTGCTATTTAACAGTAAGGGAGCTCTGACTGCCATGTAACAGTGAGGGAGGGAGATTAAAAAGAGAGGCCTGGAGATGTGACAGAGCGATCGGACAGAGATGGATGTGTGGAGATAACGGACTGTGGCGGTGGAGAGGTTTGACTGTGAGAGGCTGAGGTTTGTGTGAGGCTCTGTGAGGCTGAGGTTTGACTGTGAGAGGCCGAGGTTTGGCTGTGTGAGGCTGAGGTTTGGCTGTGTGATACTGTTTGAGCCAGAGGTTTGGCTGTGTGAGGCTGTGTCAGGCTGAGGTTTGGCTGTGTGAAGCTGTGTCAGGCTGAGGTTTGGCTGTGTGAAGCTGTGTCAGGCTGATGTTTGGCTGTGTGATACTGTGTGAGCCAGAGGTTTGGTTGTGTGAGGCTGAGGTTTGGCTGTGTGAGGCTGATGCTTGGGTGTGTGATACTGTGTGAGCCAGAGGTTTGGCTGTGTGAGGCTGAGGTTTGGCTGTGTGAGGCTGAGGTTTGGCTGTGTGAGGCTAACATCTCTGCAGGGCCCTCTCCACACATCCTGGCCTTCATTTACCATCTGCCCCTCGCTCTCCTCAATCACTTAACTAGAGCCGTGCCGCGCTGACACATCAATAACCGCTCCACGTAGATTCCACCGGCTTTGTCCCCCCAGCCGGGCTCACACACACACACACACACACACACACACACACACACACACACACACACACACACACTTCAGTCCATCCTAACCTACACTGTCTCACTGTGGTGTACTTTGACCAGGGCCGTTCGCTCACAGAATAGATAGTGTAGTGTGGAGGCCGCTGCCTTGTATTTGACACTTGGCAGGCGCACTGGGCACATTATTATCACTTTCTCCCCAGACACCCAGTGGTGCAGGAGGATGTTGGAAGGGTGAGTGGCCAAGGTGACTTCTCTCTGTGTCGGTGTCTCCCTCCGCCGTCTGCCTCCAGCGTGGTTTCCGGACGTCAGAGTGTCAACGTGGGCCTCGTGTGACAGACGTGGGCCTCGTGTGACAGACGTGGGCCTCGTGTGACAGACGTGGGCCTCGTGTGACAGACGTGGGCCGCGTGACGCTCGGTGTCTCTAGAGATCCTGGGTCAACGAGAGGTCAGCGGTTGACGAGTTTATGTCGACAGCCAAGAGGGTGGCTATTACAGTCTTTTCTTAATGGGAGCCGCACGGGGGGCCATAATCTTCCCTGTGCTACCATAGAAGTCTCTAGAAAAACGCGGTCTAGGCCCCCCCCTATCTGTGGCTGTTCATTGGCTGGTCAGATCCCATCGGAGGTGAGCGGGTTTGAAGGCCGCCTAGAAGCAGGTAACGAGTCCAACATGTGTGTTCTGAAGGTCAGCCACCCTGCTCCTCCTGTACACAAGCAGGAATGTGATTTGTGCAGCAGGTCTGAGGGCCTATTAGATTACAGTGAACCTTAGGTTCTCCTCTGGCCGCCTCTCCTCTCCGTTACTGCGTCACGTACACGGCCGAGCTGGGTGAAGGGGTCATTTGAGACTACTGGCTCCCCGCTGACTGACTGGTTCTGACTGGGTTGACGGGCCCTGCCGGGGCAGGTTGGGTCAGTCCCTGGGGGAATGTGCAGAGGGGCCTCCTCTCTAAAAAGCTGGCCTCGCTTTCTTAATGGCTTTGTGACAACCCCCCTTCATGGATCAAATGGCAGCGTTTATCAAGTGGCCCTTCAAGAGGGACAGAGAAGGTGTGAGATGGAATGTTTCGGAGGCCGTTGTCCACGATAACACACGGTGTGAGGGGAGCTCAGGAGCAGCAGCTGGTCAGGGAACATACGGAGCCATAGGTCAGTCAGCACTCAGTCAGTCAGTACATGAGCTCAATAGTCAGTCATTGTGTCTCTTTACCTACTGTGGAACCTTGTTTTGGTGAGTGTTTCAAAACAAGGCCTAGTCAGCAGAGAGCGAGATGTGGCCATCTGGGGCGTCCGCTGTCTGGGGAATTTGTTGGTGTGTGTGTGTGGGTGTGGGTGTGGGTGTGCCTGTGTGTGTGCCTGTGTATGTGCGTGTGTGTATGTGCGTGTGCCTAGTTATGCTTGTTGTGCCTGGTATCTAGAGAGAGCAGCTGCGGTCCGCTGTTGCAGGCAAATCAGCAGAAATAGCCTGGTCCTGTCCTTCAATCTGCAGGCCACTGTTCTGGTGCCCCACTTCAGTACTAAAACCACAAGTTAGCGCAAACGCTCTCCAAAAAAGAGAAAAGAAAAAGTCCCCTAACACTGGCTAAGATTAGCCCAGCCTTTAGTCATGCTTCTGCCTAGTCTATTTTGAGGGGGCTTTGTATCGTTGTAGGCTTTATTTCAATGTTTATATCTACCATCACCGTTTTCTCGTGGCCATAAATGTATATAAGATAATACCATTTGCAAGCCTTATCGTTTGTAATTGGTGGATCTCAGGCCGAATAGTAGACCTAGTTAAGGGGACGGTTCTGTTCTTCCCTTTGTTCTTCGTTTCCCATGACTCGGTGAGCCGTGGGTCTTTTAACACAGTTACTCCTGCAGATCACCCTGCCCTTGCATTGGCTATGAGTCATGCATTGTGTTTAGAGACACTCAAGAGCCGACCATCGCCCACTGTGTCAACATCCTTATCCCTATCCCTGCCATGGCGATCAGGACTTGGTCTGGGCGCTGTACGTCACGGTGGATTTGCTGGAGCGTACAGGACGGAGTAAGCCCGTTTGTTCTGGGGCTGAGCGGCTGCGGCGCCGGAGATTGCCTGTCAGAGTGAGGACGACCTTTTGGCTGGAACTCGGCTTTGGAGACGGGGCTTCGGTGAACATTCCCCGTCTTAACGAGCACGGGTTCGTCGCGGAGCTCCACCTGCCGCAGAGACATGTGACCAAAGAAAGGCCTTGTCTTGCAAACCTTTTTGTTACCATTGGAGTTTATCCCCTCTTTTGCTTCATTGCCTGGGTGTCTCCGGGGAACTCTACTGCTCAGTAGAAAATGATCTTCAGGCACCAAGGTATAGCTGTCTTTATGTGACATAGACATTGCTAAGATGATTGCTTTTAGAGTAGACTATTAATCTATTGGCTTGAGATGACCACGACTTGAGAATGCCTTCTGTGGAAATGGACTAGTATATAGGCTATTGGCTACATATGTCATTGTTGTCGTGCTAGGACCAGTAGGCTGGCTTTGCCGCTTCTAAGCTGTTGGCTTTTTTGGTCTTGAGTTGCGTGCCGTAGAGTGATGCCTCGTCGTAGCAGTAATCATCGGTAAGTGCCTGGAAGTGCCGCGTTGACAGGGCCCAGTGGTCATGGCGACAAGCATTACTGCCCTTCCCATCACCCAGCTCTCAACGGTCTAATCCACAGGACAAAGTTGGCACTTCAGGAGAGTTGTTTTTAGACATGGACCCTCTCTCTTGTAGTCCTTTTGTGTGGTGTCGGAGCTGAACTCCTCAGCCTCCTGACTCATCCCCGGCTGTTTCCTGCTGCACTCGGGGGCGGACGGTGTGGACACAGGAGGAGGGGTGAACTCTGAAGATGAAAGCATCTCAGCCCCTCATGAGCATGTAGCCTTTAACCACACACACCCTAGCATGTACACTCACACACACACACACACACACACACACAATGCACATGTTCAAAATTCAAGTCCTCACCGTGCTATTTCAAATGTAGGCCAACACCGTTCCATTATGATCTAGTATTGCTCCACTGAGTGTGACTAGGGAACAACAGCTGTCGCTCTGAGTGACAGCCACAGCAGAGGACTGATCTGCCCCCACAGCCACTTAACCTGTCCGTCTCTGTCTGTCTGTCTATCTGTCTGTGTGTCCTCCCTCCAGCAGGAGGCGGTGTCCCCCCTCAGCCACCAGACGATCAGGAGAGCACATGGCCTTCGCTCAGCAGCCCGCTCGGGACTCTTCACCCAGCCACCCACTGCCCTGTCTCCACAGGTATGTGTGTGTGTGTGTGTGTGTGTGTGTGTGTGTGTGTGTGTGTGTGTGTGTGTGTGTGTGTGTGTGTGTCTCTCTCTCTCTCTCTCTCTCTCTCTCTCTCTCTCTCTCTCTCTCTCTCTCTCTCTCTCTCTCTCTCTCTCTCTCTCTCTCTCTCTCTCACTCACTCTCTGTGTGTGTGTGTGTCTCTGTGTGTGTGTGTGTGTGTGTGTGTGTGTGTGTGTGTGTGTGTGTGTGACGGAGAATAATAATAGAGACACAGGCTGAGGCTGACAGTTGCCCTGGGGGATTATGATGGAGGTCAGAGTCCTGAGATGTCTCACTGTTGACTGTGGTATTGATTTGAAAGCCCTGCCGCCTCCCAAACCAGACTCCACCTTTATTAGTTTGGCTGAGTAAGTAGTTTGGTGGATCAGGACGTTCTGGGGCTCAGGCCTTATTTATTGGACTCATCAGATTCCTCCCTGCTGTGACTGCGTTTGTATGCTCAAGGAAGAGTTTCCATAGTTTGAGTGGGATAGGCCAGGAAAGCGAGTCTGTTGCAAAGTCAGTTAGTGTGAACTAAATCTGTCGTTGTGAAACGAGGACATCAAAGCATAGTCCCGTGTTTTCAGAGGCCCTCCAAAAGTCCATGTTGTCTGTGAGCACTGCGTCGTGTACTTGGTATTCCCGTGCAATGGTTCCAGCAGGAATTCAATAAAGTGAAAGCATTATGTTAAGGAGATCAGCTCAAGGTTAAGTGTGCGTGTTTTACCGGGAGGATGGACTCACTCCGCCAAGCTCCCACGGAATGAACATTTTATGACGAGAACAGGATATATTTGTTCCCTGAGTGCTGGCGATGCCTCACATGCAGACTGCTGTGCATTAGCCGGCCGGCCTCCCTCTCTGTCTGCCGTGCGTTCGGTTTGTCATGCGCTGGCCTGTGTGTGTTGCGCGTGCGCACGCTCGTGTGTGTTTGATCGCTGGGCTGAGTGAAATGGAGACGGGGGACGGGCTCTGCCTGGTGACTGTACTCTGCCTTCAGAGAACAGAGAGAGAGACAGAGGGAGACTGTTTGTAGTGAGAACCAGCACAGGCTTTTGTTTACACGTGGCCGGGCCTTTAGCAGCCAATCAGGAAGAAGGACGGGGAGGGGAGGGGGGGGGGGGGGGGGGCGGGGCGTGTTTGTGAAGGGACGGTTATGGATTATGTCGAAGCTCAGGACGTACAGTATGTAGACAAAGTCAGGGAAGGAGAGTATCCGTGTCTCTACACATCCACGGTGTCTAGTTCACACTGGACAGATTGACAGACAGTAGTACCTCCCCGTGGTTCTCCCTACATGGAGGAAATAGGCCTGGCCTCTCCGACAGTGGACCCTCTCCAGTGGCCTGCTCCCAGGCCCCAGGAGAGGGCTGTGTGCTGCAGGCCAGGGGAGAGTGCAGGCTGGGTATGAGGAAGGCTCCTCAGGGAATGTTTTCTCTGCTGGGCCTGGCCCCTTTTCTCACACACAGGCTAAAACCAACTGGGACATGTTTTTATAAGTACACTGCCAAAGGGAGAGGGGTTACAGGCAGGCTCATGACAGCATGGAAATTAAACAGTGGTCAGTCTCCAGAGTCCAAAGATGGAAATAAACACTTTCCGTATCCTTTCTAAATATGTCATTGTTTATTATCAGTGCTCAGTGCCCCCCTCCCTGTCCTCTATTTTCCCCCCTCCCTCGCTTCCCCTGCATTGCTGCAGCAGAGACACTCCACCCCCTCCCCTCCTCCTCTCTCTCTCTCTTTTCTCTCTCTCTCTCTCTCTCTCTCTCTCTCTCTCTCTCTCTCTCTCTCTCTCTCTCTCTCTCTCTCTCTCTCTCTCTCTCTCCTTTCCTGCCACCCTCCCCCCCTCTATCTCTCCTCTCCTTACCTCCCTCCCTCCTCCCCTTGGTATCGGTCAGGCTGGCAACCGCTCCTTCTTGGGCATGACAGGTCAGGGCCGCAGACTGGACACACTCACGCACACACACACACACACACACACACACACACACACACACACACACACACACACGCACACACACACACACACACACACACACACACACACACACACACACACACACACACACACACAGAAAGTCCTGCTCAGCACTATCCAGTGGAGCCTCGCCCCCCTATCCATCACTCAGCCAGATGGCATCAGCGGTGAATTGTTCCAAGAGCTGACTATGGATGGGGAAGTCATTAGCTGCCTCGTTCACTGGCGATGTGTCTCGGTGATGCTTTAAATACTGCCACGACTGGAGCCGAGCCGCTTTGGGATGGACAGATGAGATGCATAAAGAGATAGAGATGAACAGAGGAGAGTGTGGGGACGAGGGGGACAGGGGTCCATGGCGTTTTGAAGAGGAGGCAGCAAAGGAGAGGCCGCAAAGAGCCAAAAGGAGGTTCCACTTCTCCTCTTAGCCGCCACCGTCACTAGCTCACACACACACTGTAACCCACAGGGCTCTGGAGCCAGGCAGGAGCTGGCAGCCACTTTTGAGCTCCGTTCCCCCCCCCCCCCCCCCCCCCGGCCTGTGGGGAAAGTTAAAAGGGTCTTTCTATTCAGCTGACGGGGGGAAGAGTTGCGCCGTCTTCCCGTCTCTCTGGCTCTTGTGGAGGCTCTCTGCGCGGCGCGGAGCCCTGCCATGGCGTCCATTTACACTGATTGGCCATAAACTATGCAGAGCCGGCGGTCCGTGCTCATAACTCAACCCCCTCCGCCACGCTCCCCGACGCCCAGAGTCTCACTCCCCTGAGGACCAGCTCCTTTTGCACAGGCAAGAGTTATTTTAGTTGCATATAAAAACATGATACGCTGATGGGGCGATAGTAAGGCAGTCTCTCTGAGCGGCTGTGTGTGTTAGTGACGGGGATGCCAGGGCCACATCCCCTTTGCGTTGGACAGCATCTCCTTGGCCCATTTAGAGCAGCGATGGGAGCGGCTGGCCCTGTCTCCTCCACACCCTTGAAGATGACATCTCCACTAACGGGCAAACGCTCACACGCTCTCACTCTTTCGATCAGTCTTTCTCTCTGTCTTCCTGCCTCTGTTTCTTACTCGCTCACTCACTCACACACTCACTGACTCCCACACACGCACACACACGCTCAATGTCATGGAGAAACCGCCTACTCCTCCGCCTCAGTGCCCAATGGATTTATCATCTCTGCACCTTTGAGGCAAGCTGTGAAAATGACCTTTGTGTTCTGTGTGTGTGTGTGTGTGTGTGTGTGTGTGTGTGTGTGTGTGTGTGTGTGTGTGTGTGTGTGTGTGTGTGTGGGACGGGGGTCAAGAGGGGAATGATCTGACCAACAGTCCCCTCTTTGAGCAGGAGGCTAATATGAGGCGTGGTGCAGGAGGCCCTCGGCTGATTGCTGTGGGGGGGCTGACCTTGGTCCCCTGCTGGGTCAAGCTGGATGGACTTTAGGTTGATGATGAGGGGACCCCTGGTGGTAGCCCATCCCTCAAACACTCGCTCCCGTCTCTGAAGGCAGCTGGGGAAGATGAAGGGGGGAAATGGCCGACAAAGGAAACCTGGTTCTGCTTTGCCATTGTCTTTCATCCATTATGTTTTGCATAGAGATACAATGTGACCTGGCCACTCCGCGTCTCTACGGCTGACCTAATTTGATTGGCATACCAGAAGAAGGTTTTTTTGCAATCCATAGTTTGAGCCTGCCTTTGAATGTTAAACAACTTGGCCTGCACGGATCAAAACATGTAAAACCCTAAATTAGGTTACGTGGAGACAAAGAAAAGGAGTTTGGGTCGAAAAATTCAATTTGGTCGTGCATTCTTTGTGTCTCTGCCTGAATTTGATTAGAACCAGAGTGGATGACTCAAACAGAGACCAGTGATTATATGAGCTGGCGGGGGCAGACAGTGTATACCTGCTGATAGATATTAAGGCTAAACTACCTGTAATTCTGGCATGTTGTCAAGACAACAATGTCTCTAATGGCAGGAAATTGATCTATGTGTGTGTGTGCGTGCGTGCGTGCGTGCGTGCGTGCGTGCGTGCGTGCGTGCGTGCGTGTGCGCACATGCACACACGTATAAGTCTGTGCTCTGTAGTCTTGTGTATGTTGGCTTCCTGAGGAGCAGTGTGAGTGATTGTAAGATCGATCAGTGAATTTGGACAGAAAGCAGTTTTCCCCCAGCGTGACTTTCACTATGACATTCTCTGACGGAGCAGCTCTGATCAGTTGTAACAGGGCCCATTGATCTCCTGTTCTCCAAATCTCATTGATCTCAATTTATGTCATTGATCTCAATTTATGTACAATGGGACTATAGATTTGTAACCTGTTGAGACAGACACACAGACAGAGAGACCCCACTAGGCCCCAAAGCCCCTAGAGGCCCCAGTCTGTGTAGGACCGGTGTCGGTACTGTTGCACAATTTGTGCTGAACTCCAAGTGTCTCTCTCTCTCTCTCTCTCTCTCTCTCTCTCTCTCTCTCTCTCTACTGTGCATCGATGTGGAACGGCCCCAGCGTGCTCAGCTACATCCACACATACCAGACAGAGCCCCGGACTCGACAGAACAAGGCAGGGAGGGAGGGAGATATGGTGAGAGGGAGGGAGCGAGGGAGGGGGTTGGCAATGGTGGCAGAGGACATGGGGCGCCCCGCCGAGAGGCTGGAAATCAAATCCCAGTGAAATTGAAAAAGATTGAGGAGAAGAAAGACCCAAACAGAGGGATACCAGAATATTGTAAGCGATGTGGAGGTAGAGAGGTGGGCACAGGGTGGACCAGAGCAGAGGCGGACATCAGGGATGCTTTAGCTGTTCATGTTATTACGTCTGGAATGAATGGAGGAGCATAGGGAGGGGTTGACAGTGAGATATCACATTTCTCTGATTCTGTTGGGTCTATGTCTCACTATAGTCGGCTTGGCCCTTCATTTTACTCCCAGTCCCACCAACCATAGTTTTCTTTGTCTGGGCTGTTTAGGTTATATTTCTTAGTGTGTGTGTGTGTGTGTGTGTGTGTGTGTGTGTGTGTGTGTGTGAGAGAGAGAGTGTGAGTCTGTGTGTGTGCACGTGTGTGTGTGTGTGTGTGTGTGTGTGTGTGTGTGTGTGTGTGTGTGTGTGTGTGTGTGTGTGTGTGTGTGTGTGTGTGTGTGTGTGTGTGTGTGTGTGTGTGTGTGCGCGCGCTGCTGCTGTCCCCTCAGTCCTGCCTAGAGATCAAAGGCTCAAAGGGCCTGTCAGTCTGCCACAGAGATGGGCAGGCAGGCAGACAGACAGACAGACAGACAGACAGACAGACAGACAGACAGACAGACAGACAGACAGACAGACAGACAGACAGACAGACAGACAGACCCCACCTCTGGAGTGACACTGGCCTGCTCTGCTACACCGTTGGGAATTTCAATGAGCAACACCATCAGAAGATTTGAACTCTTTTGATAAAGCCTCTTTCCCCAAAGTAACCCATTTCTTCACTATTCTAAATCGATTGCAGTTTAAGCTGCTAAAGAACACAGGACCAGACAGTTGACTTTCTTTCTGAGGAAATGCAGGGCTGTTGTTTTCGGAGCTGAAGGTGTGTGGATGTGGTGTGTGTGTGTGTGTGTGTGTGTGTGTGTGTGTGTGTGTGTGTGTGTGTGTGTGTGTGTGTGTGTGTGTGTGTGTGTGTGTGTGTGTGTGTGTGTGTGTGTGTGTGTGTGTGTGTGTGTGTGTGTGTGTGTGTGTGTGTGTTCTGTGAGTCAGCCTGGATTGGGAACACTCCTTTTTAGACGTGTCCCCTACAGCATGGCGGCTAGTCTAGCCTGAATCAGAGCGGCATTCATTAGTGGCCTAACCTAGTTCTGCCATGTCCACGTAGACCTCTCTGAGCCAGAGGGAGACCATTAGCCAACCCAGACAGACTGCATGTAGCTAGACCAACCTGTCCTCGTGGACCGTTTTAAGGACATGGTTTGAATGAGGCCACGAAGGAATAGACCCTGTGGCCTATAGCTTGGAGCTATCCAGGGTTACAGCGATGACAAGAGTGTTGTTTTTTCAGCTTCGAGACTTTCTAGTTTTGCCGGTCCGACCACAGACTCGTCCACATCCTGAATAGCAGTGTAGAACCCAGCTAGCTGTGCGGCCCACTCTCTGTTCTGGAGTGTGGCGTGTTTTTGTGAGTTTGTGTCTGCACAACGGCATGGCAGGTCAGAAAGGCAGAAAGGCAGGCCTGGTGCTCCAGAACCTTCCATATCCATGAGGCCAAAAGAGGCCATGGCGGTTCTGTGGTTGAAAGTTGTTGGACCCCAGCAGCAGCAGCAGCTGCAGAGAGGAGTGGGGGACAGCAGGCTGTGAAATAGTGACGGCTGTCCTGGATGTCACCTCCTGTCTCACCGTGCAGACCGTACTGGTGGATGCCAAAGCAACCTCCCTCACTTACCATTCAGATAGCCACGATCATTCTGTCACGATCGACACAAATAGAGAAGCAACCCCTTGGGGTACGTTTTCAAGCAGGCAAAGATAGGTGCACAGAGGAGAAATTGAATGATTCACTGGAATAAAGGAAAGTATGTTTTTAGGTTCTCCAGAGAACAGCAGGATGGGATTCCACTGTGTGTGTGTGTGTGTGTGTGTGTGTGTGTGTGTGTGTGTGTGTGTGTGTGTGTGTGTGTGTGTGTGTGTGTGTGTGTGTGTGTGTGTGTGTGTGTGTGTGTGTGTGTGTGTGCGTGCTTTTTCTTTCTAATGTAGACTATTACTCAACCGGGATATTGACTCAACCAGGATAGTTTGGAAGAAATGTAATTCTCAAATGTTTGTAGTTTTATTACTTTTTGCCTTGCATGAGGTCTGCTGCTGTTTTTTGTTCACGCTGGCAGAGATAAGCCACTGCTAGGCCCTGTGGCGTGTGCTACTGCAGCTGTCCCATACAGAGCACTTTGCTTCTATCCAGCGTTTGTCCATGGAAAATCATAAATGATGGCTCTTCGTGTGTGTTTAGGTACATAATCTCTCCCATTAGCAGCACTTTAAACTCTGTCTTACTCCGACATGCTGTATTTGTTTGTCTTGAGGTCATCAGGCTGGGTCTTGCCCACAACACTGTTTTATTTGGCAAACACATGTGTGTTCGTTCCTTATTGGCCCGCCCCTCTGTTTGCAACAGCCTACAATTCCCAGCATGTCCCGTTTCCCAGCTATATTCAACGACTGCAGTCTCAAAATGTCTGTCAGTCAGACTTGACAAGTAAGAACCGCAGCGCCATGTGTACGAGAGGTTGTAATTGTTATTTTTTTGTCTTTGTAAAATTAGAAAATCTATTGAATATATGGAAATTAGGTTATTATGTGTATCCAAATGCTGGATTTGTTTACATTCTTAAGGTTGCTAGCTGATATATCTACAACAGTGTAACTAAATAAAGAATTGTTATAGACCTGGCCGTGGGAGCTGTTGAGTTTTACACCCCGTGGTCTAAGACAACGATTTCCTGTCAGATAAACTTCAGTATCTACTGTGTGGACTTCACAGAGCAATACATCTTCAATGTGACATGATATTTCAATCGAAGCCAGACATTTTAGTTCCTAATTATGATGATTGCATTCAAAACTAAATGTTGGCACAGCTGCTGTGCTGTCTCTCACGTGGTTGCAGACCTCACTCTGAAACGGCGTGTCTTGCATTATGAGTGAGTGACGTCAAACTCCACAGTATGCGGAGGAAGGTAACGACAGAGCAATAGGAATGAGTGTTGGACCTGAGAAAGAAAGGGTGAGATGGAAAGCCCTCTGAGGAGAAAGAGGTGGAGAGGAGAGACAAACACAGAGAGGAAGAGAAGAAGAACGAGGGAGCGTGCAAAGGAGGGTGTTGTGCTTTTTCAGCAGCATTGACTGGCCAAAGGTCGCTCCCCTCCAGAGAGCAGGCAGGGTGCTTTGGAGCAACATCACCGTCAGGGGCCTGGGATTAGGATTAGGATTAGGGTAAGGGCACAGGATTAGGATTAGGGTTGGGATAAGGGTACAGGGTTAGGGTTAGGGTTAGGGTCGCAGGGTAAGGGTTAGGTTTCGTTTTACATGCAGTCTCTAAATGTGGTTGAAGTCTCAATTGAAATATCGTGTGAGGGGTGTTATGGAAATTCTAAATATTATACACGGTGAGACTTAATGATGAAGTTCAATATAAACGTTTTATTCAAAAAGATACTTTACATAGAAAGGGTCACTCCACACAGTGTTTATGACACTGTTCGAATGAAATGACAAACTACATTGGTGATGACCATTCCTATATAGTAAGTGGGAGTGCCCTGTTCCCTATTGTAAAGACACACACTCATATATTGGGTTTAGATTGCGGGCCATTAAAGTGACACTCTTTACAGGGGTTATATTATCTGCAGACATCCTGTCTCCGGTGTGACCCCTCCAGCCATGGGTCATAACCCCTTCAAATTCCTAAACAGAAGGTTAAGCTTACTTTACGACATGCAGCTGTGGTCAATGGCTAATACATCAACCATACGGGGGCATACATGCATTCCTGTATATATTTGCAGTCAATCTAAATCCTGCTATTACAGGGGAAGGTGTGAGCAGTGAAGCGATAAACAAAACGAGGAACCGAGACGGAGCGAAGCAGATGAGCGTGGCAGGGAGGAGAGCGAGATGAGGCTGGGGATAGGGTTAGCCTAGCTAACGGTGCTAGCCAATCAGGCCGAGTGCTGCGTGATCTGTACCGAAGATGGAACGCCGTCACCAGGGGCTAGCACCATCTGTTGGTATGCACAATCACAGAGGATCCTACTGTGCTGACAGACTCGCCCCCCTACGCACTACACCAACACACATGCGTTAAGAAATCGCCACTTCCTCCGGGGGATTTGGAGGAGCGATCAGAGGAGACCTGCAGATCAGCGCTGAGCGTGTACGTTAACACTAACCGTAGCAGTGACAGTCACAGTGACAGTAACACTAACAGTGACAGGAACAGTAGCATCTCCTCGTGTACAGGAGCAGGAACAGTGTCCGTACCAGTAACAGTAGCGGTGTCAGTAGCGGTAACACTAACACTAACAGTAGCAGTAGCGTCTCCTCGTGCACAGGAGCAGGAACAGTGTCCGTACCAGTACCAGTAACAGTAGCGGTGTCAGTAGCGGTAACACTAACACTAACAGTAGCAGCAGCTTCTCCTCGTGTACAGGAGCAGGAACAGTGTCCGTACCAGTACCAGTAACAGTAGCGGTGTCAGTAGTGGTAACACTAACATTAACGGTAGCAGCAGCGTCTCCTCGTGTACAGGAGCAGGAACAGTGTCCGTACCAGTACCAGTAACAGTAGCGGTGTCAGTAGCGGTAACACTAACAGTAGCAGCAGCTTCTCCTCGTGTACAGGAGCAGGAACAGTGTCCGTACCAGTACCAGTAACAGTAGCGGTGTCAGTAGCGGTAACACTAACACTAACAGTAGCAGCAGCTTCTCCTCGTGTACAGGAGCAGTGTACAGCATCTCCTCCTCGGCTGCTTCCCGCGGCTGTTCAACGGGACGCTGCGTCCGCCGTCAAGGCCCTGCCGTGTCGTCCAATCAGAGGAGCCACGGGGAGCACCGGCTCACGTTCAATAATGCAGCGCCATGAGAGTATAGCCCCGTGTGAGGTAGAGAGGAGGGGGAGGGGGGTGGGGGGTCTGCCCGCGGCTCGCCCCTTTGATGTGGCTCGCGGCTCTCCCAGTCGCCGTCACTCAGAGGGAATCCTCTGCAGCGCTCCCGGTCCGATCCCGTGGATTACAGCGAGCCGCGAGCGAGCGCCCCTTTGATCCGAGTGTGCCGCTGTCGCAGCCAATTTGGAACCCGATTTGAAATTGAAATGGAGAATCTATTGGGAATGTATTCATAGCCTGCACGGGCTTTTGATGTTTAGAAATGAGCTAATTAAAGGAAGTGTGCTTTTATTTTCCTCACACTGCATTGCAGCACAGGGATCATCAGATTGGCGGGCTGCCGTACTGTACTGTACTGTACAGGTAGAGAGACGTAGTGTAAATGTCTAGTACTGTACAGGTAGAGAGACGTAGTGTAAATGTCTAGTACTGTACAGGTAGAGAGACGTAGTGTAAATGTCTAGAACTGCACTGTACAGGCAGAGAGACGTAGTGTAAATGTCTAGTACTGTACAGGTAGAGAGACGTAGTGTCAATGTCTAGAACTGTACTGTACAGGTAGAGAGACGTAGTGTAAATGTTTAGTACTGTACAGGTAGAGAGACGTAGTGTGAATGTCTAGAACTGTACTGTACAGGCGAAGAGAGTGTAAATATGTAGGCTACAGGAAGGGCAGCCCCTATATAAGCCTGTCTATGCTGAGGCAGGGAAACCGTAGGATTGGACCAAATTCCCAATGGCCACAATCTGCTCTTTATATAGTACACACACACACACACACACACAGACACACACGTATATGCTGGGAATGGGACTTTGTCAAGGGGAGTGAATAGTCTGCCTGAATTGGGTTTAAAAAGAGCAGGAGAACTCTAGTCCTGTGTGTGTGTGCATGCATGCATGCGCATGCGTGTGTGCGTGTGCGCGTGTGCGTGTGCGTGTGTGAGACACACTTTCCCCCTTCTTAAACACACAGGCCAGGGCTTGGCCTCTAAAACACCCAGTAGCGTCAAGAGGCCATAGAGAGTCTAAACACAGAGTAACAACACAGAAGCCTAGTACAACACAGTGTCCGGTTTAAGTCCAATACCCTGAAGGAGGCCTATAGCGATTACTGTCAGCAAAACAGACCTGACCCATCCTTCCCTGAAGAAGAGGAGGAAATTAAACAGAGAGAGTGAGGAGGGCGGGATTCTCAGAACAAAGGAGTACATGCACAGCTAACCTTCATCCATTAGCTTCCAGATTAGGCTGTTATGGATCCACCGTGACCGTCCGTCAGTGCGGAGGGTGACCCCTCTGTGGCTCCTCTTTGTCCCAGGAAGAGGATGATGGAAAAGCTCTCTCCTCCTTCCTGACCCCAGACAAAGTTGTGAAACTGATCTCTGATCTGCTGATTGTTAAACTATTGTCATGTAATGGTCTCTACCAATGACAAGTGGAAAATAGTAGATACTGTGAAGGAGCCACATAAAAATTGCTGAGAAGGCGCGGCAAAAATGATAAGGTGTACTGGTCGATGTGTGTTTATGTGTGTTTTTGGGGTAACTGGTCGGTGTGTGTGTGTTTTTGAGGTAACGTCTGTGTGTTTTCAGGGTAGCGTGTGTGTGTCTTTACCTTATCAGCCTCATAGCGTAGGTTCAGAGACATCACATTACTCAGGAGATTGATGTGCTCATTGTGTAGATGAATGGCCCACGTTCCCACTCCTTCAGAAGGACATTGGGAAATGGGAATTATGTCCCTCATATCCCCTCTCGGCACACAAACATGGACGAGCCTCTCTCGCTCTCTTTCTCGCTCTCTCTTGCTCTTGCTCTTTTTCTCTTTCTTTCTTGCTCTCTCGCTCGCTCTCTCTCTCTCTCTTTTGCTCTTGTTCTCTCTCGCTCGATTGCTCTCTCTCTCTCTCTCTCTCTCTCTCTCTCTCTCTCTCTCTCTCTCTCTCTCTCTCTCTGTCTCTCTCTCTCTAGCCAGTGCGCCATGTTGTCTGCCTTGCCCTGTGGTGTTTCGGGATGGGAGAATTTACGGAGTGACTAAACCGAGATATAGCTTTTTAAACTGCTGTGTCACTGTGTGTGTTTGTGTGTGTGTGTGTGTGTGTGTGTGTGTGTGTGTGTGTGTGTGTGTGTGTGTGTGTGTGTGTGTGTGTGTGTGTGTGTGTGTGTGTGTGTGTGTGTGTGTGTGTGTGCTTGAAAAATGAATTGGCGCCAGTGGGCCATTCAAGAAAGAGTATTTTTTCGGCTGTGTGTGTTCCTCCTAACACAGAGCCACACAGTCACAGCTGACACTAAATATTAAAGGAGAGAAAAAGCCGGAACGAAGCCAGACTACTCAGGCAGCCTTCTTGGAGATGGAAATGTGTGTGTGTGTGTGTGTGTGTGTGTCTGTGTGTGTGTGTGTCTGTGTGTGTGTGTGTCTGTGTGTGTGTGTGTGTGTGTGTTACTATTATTTTGCTCCCAGAGCTAGCATGGGCTGACCCTATGTAGCAGCTCTGGGTCAGCCATGCAGAGGATCCATTAATGAGTGCTGTAATGATACAGGATGATTCTGTGTAGCTTAATGTACCATGAGAGTGTAGGGGGGCATCTCTTATTGCATTAGCCCTAGACCGCTGGACTACAGTGTTAGCCCGACGCTGGCATTAGGTAGCACTGCCTGTTAGCTTAACATTACCAGTAACACAATTTATGCTTGGTGTGCATGTGGTGTGTAGGCAGGGAGTGGAACATTTAATTGGAGTAGGGTTTTAATTAATGAGTGGTGGAGCAGATTGTGACACCCCCCCCCCCCTCTCACACACACACACACACACACACACACACACACACACACACACACACGCTGAGAGAGAGACACACACAGTCAGCGTGATGAAATGCAGTGGAAGTTCCAGCGCAGTGCAGAGGGGAAGTTTGATCAAACAGAAGCGCTTCGGAGAGGCTGAAGGGCTGGATGGATGTATGGAGGGAGGGAGGGAGGGAGGGAGGAGGAGGAGGAGGAGGAGGAGGAGGAAAGAGTGTGGGGCAACCCCCCTTTTCTAGAGGAGGGATTCCTACTGCAGTGCTCAGCATTTCTACATCTCCTCTTTTCTCCTCCCCCCTTCCCTTGTGTGGCTTTCCTCTCACTCTCCCTTCCTCCCTCACTCCCTCCCTCCCTCCATCTCTCTAGCCCGGCCTCCTCCACCATCGTCACACACACACACACACTCACACGCAGCGCTGGCACGATTGAGCGAAGCAGCCTGCCTGCTGCATTGTCCTGACTGGAGCCTGTCAGAGCTGTGTGCACTCATGGGGAGAAACAGAGACACAGATGCTCACGCACACACACACACACACACACACATCGTCCTCCTTCATTCATTCTGTCTCAGACCACTTTCCATTTCTCCACTCTCTCTCCCTTGTTCATTTGTCTCTTTTATGCGTTCACTCTCTCTTCTTCTCATATTCTCCCCCATCCCTGTCCAGCTCTGTCCTTCTCCTTTCTCTCTCTCTTACATCTCTCTCTCTCTCTCTCTCTCTCTCTCTCTCTCTCTCTCTCTCTCTCTCTCTCTCTCTCTCTCTCTCTCTCTCTCTCTCTCTCTCTCTCTCTCTCTCTCTGTGTCTCTCTCCCATGCAGTGTGACATTGATTCCAAGGTTGCGGGGCTATTGACTGCTACGCTGTTTAATATTTCAGGCGGTGTGTCGGTGCCTGTGTGCTGAGGGGCTCTTCAGATGCTCTGCTGCTGCCTGTGGTCCACTTACACACACACACACACACCGTAAGACTAAAGCCAACATTAACATATTTCAAACATTTATTGGCTTCTTCGATCTTCTTTCTTGTTTGCAACGGTACAATGACAGACATGCACGCACACACACACACACACACACACACACACACACACACACAGAGTCACACAAAGATAGTATACTACAGAACAGGTTGAGCCATTGTAACCCTGACAAAGCCTTTGTGTCTCCTGTTTGCCCTCCACACCGAACACAACCGCTGCCTCACTTTCCAGTCTGAGGCCATGCAACCTCCATTAAGGACATCCAGCCCCAACCAAGCCCTGCTCCCCGTCTCGTGCCTGGATATAGTCACACACAGCGGGCCGTGGAGCTGCTCTCATTAATCCTGCTGCCTGTAGCACGGCGTGGCAGAGTGGAGAAACCCCTTCTCCGTCCTCATGGCCTGTAGCATAGTGAAGCTAATGAAGGCGCGTGCCTGGTCATTACTTCAGACCCAGCAGAGCCTCTGCCTCCCTCTCTCTCACAGACTCTCTGCCTCTCTCTACCAGACCCGCTGCTCCTCTGCCTAATCACTGTCCGGACTCCTTCTGGAACACTGACCACGGTGGCTAAAGGCTACAGGCTCAAACTCAGCAGACAGGGGGTGGTTGGTGTTTAGACTCACCCTGCTGCTGTCTGGGCTACGGGCTTTGGTCTCTGGAGCCCCTGTGGGAGTCCTGTGGGGCTTTAGCGGGGCCCCGGGGCCCGCTGTGGAGGCAGGGGGAATGTTGCATTGCAGGTGTCCTCCTGGTGCACCCTCTCTGATGCTCTCTCTCTCTGTCATCCCCTCCTCCTCCTTGTTGTTCTCTCTCTCTCTCTCTTTTTCTGCCTCTCTTTTGTATCTTGTCTCTGTCTCTGTGTGTGTCTCCGGTGGAAAGATGTGTAGAAAGAGAGAGCCGTCACGCTCCAGTGCAGAGAACAGGCTGCTTAGAGCTTCATCACTAATGAATGTCGCCCGCAGTCCTCCTCATCTGACGCTCACTTTCTACTGTCAACAAATTAGCACCTTAAAACCGTACTCGCTGTGTGTGTCTGTGTGTCTGTGTGTGTGTCTGTGTGTCTGTGAGTGTGTGTGTGTGTCTGTGTGTCTGTGTGTCTGTGTGTGTCTGTGTGTGTGCGCGAGGATTTGTTTGGTTACTTTAACCCTTTCAGTTCCTCCGTCTGGCAGAAATCTTTCTGGCTCCTCGGTCCACAGCTTAGGAGCTGATTGGCACGGCCACTCTGTGATTGACAGCTGGGACGTCTAATGAACACCCATGGAGCAGATGCTCGGCGTAGCAGAGCTCCCGCCCCCGTAGTTCCAGCATGCCAACATGGTCCACAGGGCCTGCTGACGGAGCCGCTTCAGGGGGCCCCTATGCGTTTAGATAGTAGGTGTGTGTGTGCGTGTGTGTATTCCCCAAGTCCCTGCCTGCGTCACTGTTCAACCAGTGAGAGGAAAAGATGTGATGGATGCTTC
>JAPMUY010004900.1:0-34966 GCA_026901105.3 Galaxias olidus
CCTCTCTCCTGGGTAAAGCTCGACAAAGCCCCCCCCCCCTCCGACACCGCCAGGCCCTTCTGCTGGGATGCTCTCAGAGGATTAGGTAATCTCACCATGATACCCTACTTCCTCTCCCCACTCCTCTCTCCCTCTTTATCAATCTTACCTGGCATTGCCCCCCTCCCCCGACCACCTCTCTCTCTCTCTCTCTCTCTCTCTCTCTCTCTCTCTCTCTCTCTCTCTCTCTCTCTCTCTCTCTCTCTCTCTCTCTCTCTCTCTCTCTCTCTCTCTCTCTCTCTCCCCCCCCTCTCTCACGCTGGCCTGTTGAAGTGGCTGTTCCACTCAGGCCACAGCTATCCTCAGGGGTCCTTACATTCTCAAGTGCCTCGAGGAAAGGTTAGTTGGCAGGTAATTGTCCAGCTGTGGTCGGGCTTATCTTAATTGCGTGTGCTTCAGTGGAAGCTATACGTCCTGCGATGAGGGGGCTTACATGGAAGCAACAGAGGAGATGGGAGGAGAGGGAGCGGAAGAGAGGAGAGAAGGAGGTTCTCAAGTATGACGTTGGTATGAGCATTCCGTCGTTGGCCAGTGAAACCTTGGGGATGTTATTTGACAAATGAAAAAGTGAATCCTCAAGATTGGAGGAAGTAGTTTTACCTACTGTGGATGTTTTGTCTCTGCATATTCAAATATTTGAATGTATAATATCATGCACATACTGTTTGTACTGTTTTGAACAAAAACCTTAATGACGTTGCATAAGAGGTAGAGAAAGCAAAACAGTTATTAAAAAAACTATATTTTAAAAGCTTCAACGTAAGAAAATTACAAGAATTTATTTAGGATATTGCAAAAACAAGCAAACCGTGTTATGTTTCGCCACCGATCATTTTTAGCGATCACGTGTTCTCTGGGGTTATGATTGAGATGTGACCATACTACAAACACTGATGTCTTGGGAACTATCTGCAACATTTGTTTCTACATTCAAGCCTTACGCTAACCATATAGTCAGTGGAGGAATATAACCATATAGTCAGTGGAGAAATACAACCATATAGTCTGTGGAGAAATAGATTCACGTCGCTTGACTTTATTGTCCTCACGTCCTTTCTCATTTAAGGCCAACCAATAGTGATCAACAGACGTTGACCTTCCAGCATTGAAATTCAAATGCGACTTGCATGTCGTCAGTCATTCTGCATCCAGGAGCTTCTATTAGCCATCTGACCATCATAAGACCCGGTCGATAGAAAGCTTTAGGGGGGTTCGTGTTTGGCTGGCCCCAGTCAAAGGTCACGACTGACCGATAAAATATTTCCCCAGCTCCATCAATAACTCTGACATGCCCACTAATACTGTATGGGATTGTGGGGGGGGGGGGGGGGGGGGGGGGTGCCCTGTGGTTCCTCTGAGCACAATGGATGACCAAAAGGCCAAGAGGTTACCGGACAGACTTTGGCCTCTGCCCCGCCACCCTCTCACATGGGCCTTTGATAGCCGCGGCGAGCAATTATAAAGGTATACTTCAGACAGGTCAAATGGGAGAGGGCAGATTGCAGGATCGCTCCAGTGCGGGCCCGGAGTCAAAGGTTGGCGGGGCCTAGTGGGCCTGGGTAATGGAACGCTCAGAGCGTGGCCACCAGGACAGAGACTAATGGGGAACCCACTGGAACCCCTCTCCGGCATCTTCCTCCGCCCGCCATCTTAATCGCCCCGGAGACACCGGGGAGAGGCCCGCGTCAGCCCCACGGAAATCTTAATCCTGGCATGGGACGACATTCACTGCCTCGCCGTGCACGGCGCGCGTGCGCGCGGCAGAGGGGTGGAGCTGGTCGGAGGGAGCACTCGGGCCTCGTGGCCATTAAAAATGAATGGCCAAGGTCAGGCGAGGTCGCGGGACGCATTTAGCGCGAGTGACCAGTGCCAAATGTAAAGGTCAAAGTGGAATTGCCTGAGTCTGAGCCACGCGACGGCGATTGGGCCGCGTTTTATGCATCCCGCTTGGCAGTGATTTATGGCCGGAGATAAGCACACGGACGGGAGGAAAACACTCTCTTTCTGCTGTCCCCGTCAGCCGCGGCGTATACACCGCTCGCTCGTATCAATCACCGTGACACGCTGGATGGCCACTGTACGCTTTCTGCTCCGATTAGCAGGAGCCTTTGTCTCCTCTCAGCCTCCCTCTCTCCAAGACATACGGCCTGTATTCCAAGTGTTTTCGGGAGCTTTCTTTTGTGTGTGTGTGTGTGTGTGTGTGTGTGTGTGTGTGTGTGTGTGTTAGTGGATGTAGGCCCGGACTCTGAAGTCTGCTGTAAAGCTTTACAGGTTCATGTTCTGTGGATAATCCCGTTCATTGATGAAACATGCTCATAAGTGTGACATAAGAGTCCTGCAATGGAAAACCATGAAATAATGTCTTGGACTATTTAAAACACCCTAAAAGGCAGAAAATATCTGCCGTGTGTGTGTGTGTGTGTGTGTGTGTGTATATATATATATATATATATTATACACACATATACACATATAAATACAGTATTATATTTGAGAATAATATGTTCCTTGTAATAAAACTATACAAGTGCTGTTTTAGTGGATATGCAGGCCTCCGCTAAACGGCAAAACTCTGACCTTTGGAGAGCTCTGATCCACCAGTGAAAAGGAATCTCTAGTTTTGCTTGGCACATCAAGCTGAAAGGACAGAAACCAGATCCACGGGCTGCTTTCATCGAAATACCTGAACACACAGATTAGATTATGGCCTTCACTGAGCTTGTAAAACAAATCACCACTGATTAAAATCAATCGCTCTGCTCCCAACCTCCCACGGAATGACATTCCTGCACTGGGGCCAGGGGAGGGTGTTGTCTTTCCGGCAGCAGCTGTTCAGAGGACGTCTGGCCTGGCCCGGCGTATAACTCTACTCCCAGGCTCGGAGAGACCGGCAGGCCTCTTTGACGTGAGCCGGCTCGCTGTGCGTCCGTCCCCTCGACGCTGAAATGTGAAAACCAGGCCCCCGACATGGCCTTTCCAAACGACCCCCGAGTGGCTCACAGCCCAGCCAGCCAACGGCGAAAAAGAAAACAGGCGTTTGAACTGCGCGCCAAAGCGGAAACACGGTCTAGCGAGCCACATTTTAACCTGAGCCATAAAGACATATTTTCTTTTCCTCCAATAGTCATAAATTTGGTCCTTCTCTTTAAAGCCCATGTGATATTTTTCCATGACATGATCAAAGGGCGATAATGCGCTACAACGTAGACACAGGTTTTTATTACCCAGCCGACGTTTCTCTAGCCACTCCGCACCTGGCCGCGTAATGGCCTTCTTTCTGAAACGGCATCGCGCAAGAAATCCTACACTAAAATGCTGATCCTCTATTATTACCTGGTCTATTTGAGAGTGTGAACTAACTAACCTAGTTTATCTCCATCCACAACCGTCCGTCCGTCTCCTTGTCTCTCCTCCGTCCTCCGTCCATCCTGAGGAGCCCACGTCTCCGGAGTCAGTGCGTTCTGTCACATTCGTCTTTATAGCCCTTTGCCATGGGGCAATTTGAACGGCATCAGCCTCCATTACCCCCATGCAGATGGGGCCATCCGCGGCCATACAAATCACGATGAGACGGGGCGGGGACTCCATAAACACATCATGGCCTGGGCATATATCACTTTCTATAGGGGAGTAGCACGGGAGATCCCCCTCGTCATTACGAGTGGATCGGTCCATTCACACGCACCGGAGATATGGATGGAGCATGTGTTTATCTCTCTTTGTTACCACGGCATTTACGGCATGCTTCTGAACTGTGTGAGCGAGGGTGTGAGTGTGTCTGTGTGTGTGTGTGTGTGTGTGTGTGTGTGTGTGTGTGTGTGTATGGACATGGGTGTTGGTGTTTCGGGGGGCTTTACTCAGCAGTGGGAGTTGCAACCTGTGCTGCTTGTGAGGAAAGATTTACACACGTAATACGTCAAACCAACAGACCTTTACAGTAAAATATGATTTTATCAATAGGTGCGATCGATAGTGCAAGCGGGGAGTAGTGTAATTATTATTATAATTATTACAGAGGTCTGTATCAATAAACCTGTCATGCCTGACCTGGGGTCACAGGCGGAGGCACACCAGGCAGTGTCTGGAGATAAGCATAGGGCCATGTAAACACACCATGTTGTATTGTTGTTGTGGATGTTTTGTGGAGCGCCATCTTTACGCCAATCACTTTCTGTCAAATAGAAATATGGATGCACGTGAATACGTTTTTTATACGGTTGGTGCAGACACTCAAAAAATGTAATAATACATCCATTGACACCAATTGTAGTATCACCTTTTGCTAAATACTGTAGCAATGTTGTAGCATATGATTGTATTCTGGGGATGTCTTTAACGTAAACAAACTGTAGAAAAAAAGGCAAAGTTGCCCAGAAGAAAAAGCCCTGTGCTTTGTTTGGCCAAACACGGGCTGGCACGCTCGTCTCCAAATGAATGGCATGAAAATGATTTCTCCCCTCTCGTCTGACTTGAAGATATGAGGGTCGGAGTGGCGAACGACTCGCTCTTCACTCAAGTGTGCATCATTTGTCACCGAGAGAGGCAATCTAACCGCGCAAGAACCAGTGTATGAAGAGCTTTGCATTAAAAGGTAGTGAGGGGAGGACTTTGAACGGATAGACGCGCACACACACACACACACACACACACACACACACACACACACACACACACACACACACACACACACACACACACACACACACACACTCGCACACGTTCTCACACGCACAGACAGGGAGCAGACAGCGCCAACGCCGAGCGAGAGCGCGGCAGAGCCAATGAGGCAGTTTATATCGGGATTTTGTTTCACAGCCGCGGCCTCCTGGGGAAAGAGAGGTCTGCCAATAACACTTAAGAGACAGAGCAGGAAAAGTAAGCGCTTTTATTACAGCTCATCCCTCATGTAATTTCTGGCAGCGTTTGTGATTACAGATCAAGTGATTGACTAACTAGACAGCCAGGCGGTGAGTTATGAACAGGACCCCTACCGGCGCGGGCCCCCGGAAGAATCTCCCCGCGGGCCGTAACTCATCCCCTCCCCGGGCGCTAAATCAACGAGCGAGCCGCAGTCGGAAGAGTTAAATAATAACTTCACCTTTATTGTAAATCTGTCAGAAATGAAGGGCCGCACAGACGCCACGCTGTCTCTGTGTGCCGTGTGGAGTGTGCTGAGGGGATCAATAGGAGCGGTGATGGAGGTATTGATGGACGGCAGGTGAGGAATGTGTGTGTGTGTGTGTGTGTGTGTGTGTGTAGGCAGAGGGTGCAGCCACTCCGGGGCTTGGACGGGGGGCACACCTTGGCTTGTTTAATCGAGCCGCTTCAACTTGGATCAATCAGTGAGGTATCCACAGAGTGTGATAACGCTCATTAACACACGCGCACACACACACACACACACACACACACACACACACACACACACACACACACGCACACACACACACACACACACACACACACACACACACACACACACACACACACACACACACACACACACACACACACACACAACCACACACAACCACACACACACATACACACACACACAGTTGTGTGGTCAACAGAGTTTCAGCTGTTAATTTCCACTCAACACAAATTAAGACTCGAGGGTTGAAGAATTAAGATCAGTTTATGTTTTTTAATTGAAAATCGATCCGAGTTGAGGCTGTGAAACATTTAACGGTATTCAACTGAAAACATACAAGAAAAAATATATTTTCCGCTCAGAAAATGAATGTGTCTACTTGTCAGGATGAGATGCACATCGTGGTGACGAGTGACACAACGCCAAGGGGCAGACAAGTAAATCAAAATAATGGGAATTCCGTAGACAAAGATTAAATCACACACACACACACACACACACACACACACACACACACACACACACACACACACACACACACACACACACACACACACACTCACACACAGAGAGAGAGAGGTCCTCTCTTCAAGAATGCACACATCTTAGCAGCTTAAACTAAACCAAGCTCCGTCAGATTTCCTTTGGATTCGGAAGAAGCCCTGCTTTGTGTAAAAACCCTGTTGGCTTGGAGAGCCAACATCGTTTAGTGTTATCTCTGCATCAAATCAATTCCTCACACTGAGACAAGCATGGGAGCTAACACATGGGACTGATAGAGTCAGGGAGTCCTGAAAACACTTCACCGTGAAATGTCTGACAAGAGGGCCAGATCTGCTGGGGTAGCAGTATCACATCTTTAAAACAACGCCGCTACAAAAAGAACACACACCAAAAAAAAACACAGAAAACAGGCTTATTTCAGAGAGTAATAAAATCCCTTTTTGGCGGGGACACTTTTGAAATAAAACGGACCTTTGAGTAATCTTTGTCGCTCGTGATCCCATATATGGCCTGTGTCTCCACTCCAGAGAGTCTAGGAGGCATGAAGCTTTGCTCCCAGGTCGAAGGTCAGTGGTGTTGCTGGCAGAGCGGGGGTCCTCTAGGGCCGGCTAGGCGGCTGGCTGACAGTGGGGGCTCGGCTGCCCTGGACAACCTCCCCACCCCCTCCCCTCCCCCAGGCGGTCCCAGAGCAGTACAGGGCATGCCTGTGGATTCCTTGGTTCCGGGGGTGCCAGAGTGAAACTGGGACTTGGGGGGGACATGCCCGGACCTGGGGGAGAGGCTTGGGAGGCCCCGGGGGGAGGAGAGAAGGGAGAGGCCTAGTGGCTGTCCCTGGATCCCTCCGACCCCCCTGATCAGCCGGGTAGGGAAGGTGAGCAGCAGACGACACCCTCCCCACTTCAAAGGACGGCTGGTGTCCGCGTAGCCGAGGCAGGGCGCCAGGACTGGGCCTGCCCCTGACGCTCTCTGGCTGGGGGAGGAGATGTAGACTGGTGTAGACTACCTCTCCATTCTCCTCCCACCTCCTCCTCCTCCTCCTCCAATCCTCAGGTCCCGTCACCCTGCCACCCTCCTGCTCCCCTGCTTTGATTGATGAGCGGCCATTTCCTGTCCGCCTCTCCTCCGCCGGGGAGGCCGCCATGGCAACGGCGGGATCAGGTAACGGCCCATCTCTCCCCGGTCGCCTTTGGCCCTCCTCCTCTTCCTCCCTGTCTCCGGTGCCCTCTCCCCCTCCGTCCGCGATGCTGTCTTCCTCCCCAGAGGGCCCTGATGGTTTTCCCTGGCCTCCCGGCTGGTCCTGGCAGGCCCGGGGGTCCTGATGCACCGCCTCGGAGCGTGCTGGTGGGCCGGTCTCACCGAGGCTCAGAGGGTCTTTCAGAGGAACACAGACCTGGGGGGGGGGGGGGGGGGTCACATTGTAGTAAATGGATAGCACAGCAATTCACTCTGCTTTCATCTCTTCCTGTTAGTGTGTGTGTGTTTGTGTGGTGTGTGTGTGTGTGTGTGTGTGTGTGTGTGTATGTGTGTGTGCGTACAATGAGGAGGTGGGGGACTAGCCTC
Source organism: Galaxias olidus (assembly GCA_026901105.3). NCBI lineage: Eukaryota > Metazoa > Chordata > Actinopteri > Galaxiiformes > Galaxiidae > Galaxias > Galaxias olidus. Next base: position 7,478 of record JAPMUY010004900.1, read on the forward strand.
GTCATGATACGTTTCACGTTCATGAGTGCTCTTGTTATAATTCTAACTGGCTTTATTAGGGGGCTTAAATCTAATACCAGCTCTTTTCAGTGCCTCGGGCTGTGTGTGTGAGTGTGTGTGTATGTAAGGGTGTGAGTGTTTGCTGCTTGGGGTAACCATGCTCCACTGCCATGGCGTCTGGCCCTAAGCACATGCTGTGGAGCTGAAGCTATACCTCTGCCTCTGAATGAGAGGGGGGATGCCGGAGAGAGGCTGCCTGCGAGCTGCACCGCAACATTTGACCCCGTTTAAAAACTTGATACCAATTAAGTGGGAGTTTGAGTTTAAATAATTCAGGACGATGTCTCCCCTCCCCCCACCCCCCCCCCCCCCCCCCCCCACCCCCACATTTTCTCTCCTGCCTGTCTCTCTAATTCTCCCTGTCTTTGCGCACTTGCACATGAGCACATACACGTGTTCACACACCCCTGCTCGAGCACGCGCGCACACACACACACACACACGCACACACGCACGCACGCACGCACGCACGTGCAAACGTTGGAAAGAGACTGCCTAATGAAGCCCGGCCTAGTGAAAGTGGAGCAGAGCGCTTTTCCAGCCGCTTCCCGGCACTGAGCGCCTCTCCCGTCGTCTGTTTGCGCGCGTGGCTTTGTCCCCCCTCTTTTGTCTCCGTGACTCCAATCACGGCCCGTGACTCGTGGCCGAGGGCGAGACATCCTCGCAAAACCCGAGGCGCGGCGGCTGACGTCGCGATCACGCCGAGGAGCGCGCCAACGTCCCCTCGTTCCTCTTCTCGCGCGCTTCTGTCCGCGTTCCAATTGGAATTTAGCGGAGACGCATCTTAGACGAGGACGCCGAGCGTGTTTTTTGTTTGTATGTGTGTGTGTGTGTGTGTGTGTGTGTGTGTGTGTGTTTAGAATAGAAGGGAAAGCCAGTGGCGTGTCAGCGTGCCGTGCACCAGTGCACTCAGGTGTGCTGAGAGGATTATCCAAAGCTCTGAGTATGAATGACAGTAAACACCTGAATGACAGGCCAGCGGAGGAGGGGCACAAGGTGTGTGTGTGTGTGTGTGTGTGGCACGGTGTTCGCTAATGACACTTAAAGACCTCCTTGATTCCCCCACTCTAAAAAACCGCAGTAAAAAAACAACCGTGTCAAAGTGTTTATGTACTTATTGGCAAACACGCTGAGAACCCCCCAACATTCCCAAGGAATCCGTGTGACGGAAACTCCACCAAAACGACACGGGAAGGGGGAAAAGGTCCCAGACCTCACAGGGTTCATCTGGGCTAGTCCTGACTGAGGGAGTGAGGGAGAGGCGGAGGCCCTGGCGGGCGGGAGGGAGCGTGGAGGAGCCTGGGTGGGTCTTACTTGTTTGCTGCCTGTCCTGGCGGGGCGCTCCGTCAGCAGCGGACAGCCGGGGAGGTCCTTGAAGCCGGCTCCGGTTTCCGGGGCCGCACGTTCCCCCGTCCCCTCTCCTAGGCTCCCTGTGACAGCACAGACAGAGCTCTGAACACACTCTGGACCGCCCAGACACCCCGCTCTACTGAACACCGTCAGGCTGGCCCGCTCCACACTACAACCATCCATAGGTGGGATCAACGTCGCTCACACAGAAGACAGGCACCCGCTAATATACAAAGATATTGTGCTATATGTACAGTATACATATATATATATATATACCTCATAGTGAGTTTAAAAAGACAAAAACATTACATTCACTTATTTAAGTCAAGACAGAGTACATGTAATATGAGCACATACAGCAATCTGGCTGCCATGCCATGTGCCACATGCTATATGTTCCCCACATGTGAATTTCAGGCTCATGTGCTTCACTCTTGGATCACGGTGCACAGGCCAGTGTCAGGGAGAGGAGGGCCGGACACCCAGCTCTCCGCAGCCCACGGCCTGGCTCCACAGCGCGTCCCCCTCCTCTCTCGTGCAGAGCAGAGGGGCTTCCATCCCCAGCACAGAGGGGCTTCGATGCCATCCCCTCCGGAGCAGAGGGCAGAGGTCCCCTTCACACTGCCTGACCCCCCCCCCCCCCCCCCCCCACGGCGAGCCCCCGACTCCCCTCCCCTCTACTCACCCCCGCCGCTCTCTCTCCCCCCCCCCCCCCCCACTAAAAGATGGGGCTGGGAGGAGGAGGGGAGGAGGAGGGCTGCAGGGGGAGAGACGTGCCAAGGCTGTAGACACTTTAAAGCAAAGATTAAAGGTTTGGGTTTTAATCAGTCATTTGGCAGTGATGTTAGCTTTTCACCCCGGCGCTGCTGAGGATACATTTTTAATGCCGCGGCGCAGCGACAGAGCAGGCAGGGTGATTGGCAAGCGGGGGAGCTATTTACAAAGGTTCTGTTTGCAAATACACAGTGGAAATATGCATGGGACACAATAGACATCTCTGAAGGAATACTAAATGAGCGCGCTCCCCCTCTGTCACAATGCACGACCTCTCTAGGCCTTACTGTGTGTGTGTGTGTGTGTGTGTGTGTGTAACATACACATTTAGATGTCGTCCTGTGTGTGTGTGTGTGTGTGTGTGTGTGTGTTTGTGTGTGTATGTGTGTGTCTTTGCGTGTGTGTGTCTTTGTGTGTCTGTGTAACAGTCCCACATATACGTCTTTCTGTGTGTGTGTGTGTGCGTGTGTGTGTCTGTGTTCCTCCTCCATGTGTTGCATTGTGTCCCATCTTGCGCGTAACAGTGCCAAGGGCTGGGTAACTGGGTCAATCAACTGGTGTAAACAGTGAAGCACACAAACACACACACACACACACACGCATAAACACGCACAGATACATTCAACCCCTCCACCCCTAAAACACAAATGCTCCCCCTATATTCCTTTGCTGGTAAATACTCCATGCTCCATGCACCGGTCTACTAGTGCATCTGGACAGGATAAGGTGCAGCGAACCCCCCCCCCACCCCCCCACCCCCCCTCCGAAACCCCCCCACCTGGGCTTGGGTCGTCCGCGGGCCCTCCTAGACGTCAGGGTCAGCGAGTTCACCCCGTCTGCCCCCAGACCAGAGGGGACACCTGGGCCCAGACAACAGAGGCCGAAGGGGGGCCTGGACACCTGGCCATCTCGCCCCCCACGCCGGAGCGCCCAGGAGCGGGAGACCCGACACTGAGGTCCCCCTCCCTCCACCCTCCCTCCACCCTCAGCGCTCCAGGCTTTCAGCACACAACATTGATCCCCTGATTGACCCGGCGCGCGGCCGATCGATACTCTCTTAAATGGCGTCATTGTGAGCGGTTAGGCACAATGGGTGCCCGGCATTGTGTGCGCAGTTCATTTGAACAGGAGAGGGACTCTAACCCCGCGCGCCTCTCCTTTCGGGGTCTCTATTGATAAGATCAGACTGGGAGGAGGAGAGGAGGGGAGGTATCGAGTGCAGGAGGTCCGCCACAAAGGGGGCAGCGGGCCGGGAGACAGGAGAAATCAGGTGATCACCGGAGACCACCGCACCCTTTGTGTCTGACAGGGAGAGGGAGGAGGCCCGACGGACGGACACACTGAGACGCAGGCACGCACGTACACGCGCACACATCACACACACACACACACACACACACACACACACACACACACACACACACACACACGCGCACACACACACACACGCGCACACACACACACACACACACGCACACACATACACAGGCACATACACACACACATACAGGCACATACACGCACACATTACACAAGCACATACAGGTACATACACACACGCACGCACGCACGCACACACACGCACGCACGCACGCACGCACGCACACACACACACACACACACACATACAGGTACAAACACACACACATTACACACGCACATACAGGTTCATACACACACAGAACACACATACACATACAGGTACATACACACACACATACAGGTACATACAGACACACGCAAACGCGCACACCATCAACACAATGTACACTAATACCTACAAGCAACACACCAAACCACTTACACCCAACAATGGCACACAATGATCAGGGAAAGTGAGGACCTAGACTAAATACAAATATACGATGAGATGAAGTGCACAAGGCCCCGTGTCGTCTTCCCCGTTCTGTCTCGCGTGACCCCAGTGAGACGAGCGACCCTGACAGGGAGGACACTGACGACTTCACTGAGGCGGGCTGTGCCCCCCCAAACGCCGGCGGGCTCAGGCAGAACGAGCACACCCCTGACAGGACCAGGAGCTCTGCCTCCACCGTGGTTCACAGCCCTCGTTAGCCCATGGAGCAGGCAGCGCTAAAAAAGTGTGTTTGTGTTTGTGTGTGTGTGTGTGTGTGTGTGTGAGAGGGTTAAGGGCAGGTGTGGGGGGGAGGGGGGCTGCATTAAGCAGCACTCTTGCCTTCAACTTCTCGTCTGACACCAGTAATACAAATAAACAACAGGCTGGGTGCTCTGGAAGGTAGATACATGTGTGTGTGTGTGTGTGTGTGTACGTGTGTACGTGTGTACGTGTGTGCTCGGAGATGTGTACGTGTGTGTGTGTGTGTGTGTGCTTGCAGGTGTTTGAGCGTGCCGGTGTGTGTGTGGGGGGGTTGGCTTGCTGGGTGCTGTCACCAATTTGCGGCGGCCGACCAGATGGGTGCAGGAGCAGGGTGACGGAGCTGTGGCTTGATAAACACAGAAGCCCTGCTTCGATTTCCCATCCACTCCCATTTAGAAACACATGGCTCTTCCTGGGCACTAGGGCCCTGGGGAGGACGGGGAGGGAGGAGGGAGGGAGCCTGGAGAGACCAGGTGTGTTGATTTCCAAGTTGACGATAAAGATTTAGAGAGAGAGAGAGAGAGAGAAAGAGAGAGAGAGAGAGAGAGAGAGAGGTGTACGGAGAGAAAAAAAACTGTTAAAGTAGTCTGATGAAGAGACATGAAAAGTTGAGGTGGATATCCAAAGTGCTCTGCAGGTCTGAATTATAAAAACAGGTACCTCTCTCTCTCTCTCTCTCTCTCTCTCTCTCTCTCTCTCTCTCTCTCTCCCACCTCTCCCACCTCTGCCTCTCTCTCCCGTAGCTTAGGAGTAATGTGCGGCGTTCCGCCTCTCAGGTCTTTAAAGACCCCGGGCGGCAGAGGGGTGTCAGCCGGGGAGAGACACGGGGCGCTGAACTCCTCCCCCCCCCACCCCCCCCACACCCCCCGCGCTCCCCCCCTGCTCCCCCCTGCTCCCTAGAGAGCGTTAAGGAGCTCACGTTCACTAAGACTACCATCCTTCTCCTCTCTCTCTCTTGCTCCCCTCTCCTCTTTTTTTGCCGTTCCGTTTTACCGGCAGCCTAAGAGGACAACTGTGGGCGCTAAGCGCCCGTGATCAAACACCGTACGGAGGCCGGGTGCGACGGCGGATAATGGGATTGGAAGCCCCCCCCCCAGGTGAGCCGAGGGACACCTCCAATCAGGGTGAAGAGCCCGCGGCTATCCGGTGAGCGCCGGCACTCGCACGCCGGAGAGCCCCCCCCCAGCGCACGGGGCCGTTAGCGAGGTGGAGGCGTCGGGCCTCCCGATGCCGTTTCAGCATCGCAGGACGGAGAGAGGCTCGCGGCGGAGGCCGGCGGAGACGCTCGCGCCGACGCAAACCGACAGGAAAACCGACAGGAAAATCGTGCCTGCACGAAAAGCACACCACTATATACTGTATGTATGTATATTTATACACCCTATCACACACCCTCACACACGCAAACACGCTCCCTCGACCTCTGTTTCTGTGAGATGTTTAAGGCTCACTTTTTGTCTCGTTTTTTAATCTCTGTCTCTCGTACACACACGCGCGCACACACACGCTCAACCAAACCCATCACGTCCCACAAACAAATTACCGAGCAAGTGAGCTCATCACTGACTAAGCAAAACTCCTCCGGCGTGGAAAACACACAATATAATTACCCCACATCAAGACGCTGAGGACCGCTGTGCATTAATGATGCTAGGCTCCGCAGACGACCATATTTCAATCGGCAAAGAGAGAGAGAGGGGAGACGAGAGGAGAGGGGAGAAGGATGAACGAGTAAAGATGGGCGAAAAGAGAAAAAGGTGAAGGGAACGGTGGAGGGGGAAGGTGAAAGTAAAAAAAGAGGAGAGAGAAGGAGGAGGGAGGGTTTTCTTTTGGGGGGTGGAGGGATAAGAGGGTGGGAGAGTGTCGGAGAGGAGAGTCACCTGGAGCTGAGGTCAGGGCCGCCATGTGCCAGGCACCGCAGGCCATGGCGGAGACCCCTCTGCCCCCGAGGGGAACACGCTCGGGGGTCCACACTCTCTGGGGGGGCCCTGGGCTGTCCATGGAGGGGTGGGGGATTTGGCCCCAAACGAACAGCTCCCCTGCTGCTAAGGAATGGAAACAAAGACTCATTTACACACATACCTATTACACACGGTGAATGACTACTTCACCTCATATAATGTTTGGGAAAGACTATTATTGTCATCCTTGCGTGAGTGTGAAAAGCAGGATGGCTGTGTGTGTGTGTGTGTGTGTGTGCGCGCGCGCGTGTGTGTTGGTGTGTGTTTGTTTGTGTGTGTGTGTGTGACCCTACTTGTCTGTTCCAGTTGGAGTTTATTCAGGCCTACACAGGCCAGTTCCCTGCTCCAATTTCTCAGGTTACTTTGTTTACATGCTGAGTGTTTGGACAACACACACACACACACATTCTGTCCACGACGGAATAACACAGCTAAGTGCCGGGGGGGCCCTTGCAGGTCCGGAGCGGGGAAGCCGACAAATATCTCCCAGGTTATCTGGTTACTCGGCCTTCCCCCGCTGATTCCCAGAGAATTCAAAGAGAGTGACCCCGATCAGAAAGCTGCTGCTGTCACTATGGGCTGAATTCACAGAGCAGGGCCAGAGACACACACATACACACACACACACACACTCTCTCTCTCTCTCTCTCTCCCTCTCTCTCTCTCTCCCTCTCCCTCTCCCTCTCTCTCTCTCTCTCTGGTTAAACATCTTGTTCTGTATTCTTCAATGCCTCTCTTTCAGGGTGAGCCAAGAAAAGCTATATTTTCTCTTCCACCGCTTATCGAAGACACAAACACACACTCGTACACACACAGGCATCAACACACAGGCTCACACACGCACGCACCACCAAGGCCGCCTATTTAAACCTGCCACTAATAAATTTATATTTATTGCCTGCATTGAGGACATTTAAATGATGGCATACAATAAACCTGGCACACACATTTCTAAAGCTCTTTGAGGGGATGTTAAAGCAATATAGTAAGCAATTTTCCAAAGTGGATTACAAATTTCACATCCAGGTTTTATTGCACATTACGATAACTTAACCACATCTAAATGCTCCGCATAAATGGGAAATATGTGCTCCTTAATATGCTATTTTTCATTTTTTAAGAAGCGCTTTGCAAACCCTGCCAAGTGAGGGAGCGTGCTGGTTTGTGCGGTCGGGGAGTCAATAATCTTTATGAGGTTGATTTTAATTACAAGGAGATAACTGAGTATCCTCCTCATGGCATGCCTCCATCAATCTCCATCCTACACACACACACACACACACACACACACACACACACACACACACACACACACACACACATTCATGGGCGTCCTCTTTGTCCTATCAGTCAGTAATGGATAATACGTTTTTCTACCCACCAGGGCAAAAGTCTAGCCTTGATGGTGAGTATGAGGATTAAGTTGGTCCTTATGGTGACTTAAATGCTTGTCCCCTGCCCCTGCCTCCCATGTCAACCCCCCACCCCCCACCCCACCCACACACACACACACCATAGGTGGGACGACCACTGAATTGTTCCTACCAATAATCCAGTACACGGCTTTCCTTAAATCATTTTATCCACTCCAGTGACCCCACAAAAGGGTTAACTGTAAACGTCGTTGACATTTCCCCTCCCACGTCCACCTACAGAAATCGTTCATTTGATTGGTTTAGCAGAGAGTCGCTCATCTAAATTGTGCATTAACCAAGAGTCTGATGTTGCCGTGGCAATAAGAAAGCAGACAAGGAGGACAACCTGGAATGCGATTTGTGAGCTTTTGGTAGTCAGCAACATATTGTTTACATTAAGAGATCTATTAATAACATTGTGAAAGTACAAAGCAGCATAGTACATTACTAGTAGCCTGCTAGTAAAATGGTAAAATTGTTTGTATGTTGGCCTGGGCTACAAACTAGAACTAGCCAGCCTGCTAACGTTTTTAGCTAACGGTTTTAGCCTGCCATAGCTGAGTGTGCTGCCATACATATGAGGTGGGCAATTTGGCGAGAAGCCAGCTTGATAGCTTGATATCGATAGCTCTATAGATGCCTAGTAGATAGAGAAGCAGACTAGCAGCCGGAAGATTGCCGGTCCAAATCCCAGGCCAGATGACACGTTTCCATTTTTGTATGCAAATGGAAACATCTTAACTGATAAATACAGTATGAGCAGCTAGTGCTACTGCATCTACAGGCGGCCTTTCTGAAAACAGCCAGCCAATTTAGACAGCCCTTAACTTTGTTAGTTTACATAAGTCTGTGCTTAAGACAAATGTAAGATAGTTTCATTTCAGAAGTCCCCCCCACCCACCCCCCAAGCCATCCAACAGTGGCTACAGAATCCTCTCTCCACCCATGTCTAAACCAAACCTACGCCGCACAAACACGCCGACCACTGGCAGGGAAATTCCGGCTCAAAGAGGTTAAGCCCGACGTTTTTCCCCGGGAACAGTGTCGTCGGGAAAGGTCAGATCAATCACATGTTAAGCACGCCATTGTCAGCAATCCATAAAGCGCTTGTTTTAAATAATAGCGTTTTATAGCTCACCTAAAGGAATAACGGCAGCCAGGCGCACGCCGCGCATACTTCCTTAACGTTTTTAAACAGGAACCCGGGCACTCGATATGTTGACTGCTGTTCGTTTCATAAACCCGGGGCATTTTGCAGCCAGACCACCGTCCTCTCCCCACCCCCGACAAAAGGCCATTCTCCTCTCCCGCGTACGCAACGCGGGAGTTCAGACGCTGCATCAGGGACGGGCATGAGTGGAACCAGCACTTAAGTTTGTACTCTCTTTCTCTCTCTGACTCTCTCTCTCTCTTTCTCTCTCTCTCTCGCTCTGTGTCAGTGTCTTGTGTTTCATGTGTAGGGTAGTGGAGGTAGTGGAGCCTTGTCGTCCTGACGCAATGGAACACGTCGGGGGGACACGCGGCTGAGCCTGCCGCCGCCGGACGAGAGGAAACACGGGACACACACACACACACACACACACACACACGTTTCAGCACACAGAACGTCTGTCTGTTCAACTCAACACTGTTGTCATTCGTTTCGTATGAAGTGGACGACGTCGCAGGGGAGCCCAGGGGTAAACGGAGGTATCAGAGAGCCAGATCTACAGGGCCGAGGTCAGAGCGTGTTGAGAGGGTAAGGGACAGACGACACAGGGGGGCCCTGGAGGAGGAAGAGAGGCGGGCGCTGCGGTCTCACCGGTCAGGGCGGCGCTGTAGCTGTCGGCTGCCTCGACGCGGGTGACCCGGGCCGGGGTGGAGGGGCCGAGGAGACGGGGGCTGGAGGACCGGGTCACGTCCACTCCCAGGCCAAGCTGACCCTGCAGCAAGCACACAGAGACACACTCATAGGAGCGGGGAGGCAGAGAGAGAGGGAGATAGAGAGGGTGTGTGTGTGTGTGTGTGTGTGATTCAGACACATTTCGGTTGGAATGCCATGCTCTTTTTCTGTCTGCTTCTTCATCGCACGTGAACAGTTGATCACACTGATTGTCTGTGACTCCTACAAAGGATTTCACGTGCACTTTTTGCCATGTAACCGTGGCTAGCGATGGGCCAAGAGCATGTCAGTCCCAACCCTGTTGTAAAAAACAGGCAAAAAAAGGAACCGGGCTCAACAAAGTGGGCCTATACATTACCTCTCGTTGCCATCAGGAAGATACATGCGCCTGCTCTCTCCAGTACTGCGGTCTTAGCGCTTTGCCTCGCCCCACCACAGCGCAACGACACCCAAGAAGCTGGCTGAGTACCCGGGCACCTTCCTGTAAAACTGTCGTTGAGAGGGGGGTGGGAAACGCGTGTCCTTGCGGCCGGCGTAGAGTCAATGTTTTCCTTGTCGGCCGTGCCCTCTGACGGCATGCCTCCGACCGCCAGGGGCCTCGTGACGGGGGCCCATGTATTAATGATCAGAGGAGAGGCCTCGCTCACCCTCCCTCACCCTCCCTCTCTGTCTGAATGACGGCATTCAGGCTGAGCTGGCCCGGGGGCACTCTCTTCTCTCTCACTGTGCGTGTGTGCGTGTGTGTGCGTGTGCGTGTGCATGTGTGTGTGCGTGTGTGTGTGTGCATGTGTGTGCATGCGTGCGTGCGGGCGTGTGTGCATGTGTGTGTGTGTGTAGAAGGCAGGGAGAAGGCATACAGACAGGCTTGGTTTTTCCTGGGATCTGACTGCTTCCTGCTGGGGGGCTACAGCCCCTCTCCCCTGCAGAGATGAAGGCTTCTCTTGCTGGTGGGTGCTCCGGAGCACCTTGGCATGCCCTGGCATATGTCGGAGAGTCAGCTCAATGTGTGCAGGGTGTGTGTGTGTGTGTATGTGTGTGAGAGAGTGTTTGGGGCACGCTGGTGTGTGCGGTAGTGCCTACATGTGTGTGTTTATGTGCAAGGATATCCACGTCTGTGTGTGTGTGTGTGTGTGTGTGTGTGTCAACATGGGTTCACTGTGTGTGTGTGTGTGTGTGTCAGTGTGTGTACATCAGGAGGAGAGCGAGCGCTGTCAGGTGCTGCACCCTGCTGTGCCAGCTGCACCAGGAACCATCTGTGCTGGGGTTCGGCGGGGAAGGAGGAGGGGGCGAGGGGAAGACATAAGCCGCGCACCTCCAAGCAGACTCGACAGTAGGGAGGGAGGAGGGGCGGTGGGGGGGGGGGGGGGCAGGATCAGGCGCAGAGTGGTTTGTCAGTGCAGTCGTACACTCAGTTGCTCCATTCAAACTGTCCCCAGGTCTGTGAGAGGAGGCTGACCTCCTGAAGTGCACGTCACGTGGACGTGTTGGGCTCACTCTACCCCCCCCCCCCCCTCCCCACCGCCCCCCCTATAGCAGCGTACAGCGTTTGTTCTTCCCACACACAGCGACCAACACGAACGATTGCCCCCCACCAACAATATGATTAGTGGAGCACAGAATCAATTAATTTGCTGGCCCAATCAATAGGTGCCTCTCAGCATATGTGTCTGGCAGTTAATTAATAAAGCACCAAAAAAAGAAAGAAAAAAAGAAAGCAGCACATTAGGGGAGGCGTGTGAGTGTGTCGGCCACCGCCATCACTCAGGACCTCTGAGGCGATGGCATCAGCAGGAATGAGAAAGACACGCCCGGGCGCGCTTACATGCTAACGCACGCACACACACACACACACACACACACACACACACACACACACACACACACACACAGACATACACACATACACACATACACACATGCGGGTGTGAGCACACAGGCACACACACACATGCATGCACACAGAGGGGTGCGACCCGTTGGTCCGCGCTATTGATCTAGCGGATCTTTCGGTCCCGCACCGAGCCAAGTCACATAATGGATGATTTGGACTGGGACCAGGGTTCGATGAGGCCTCATCAGTGTTGGAACGGGGCCCGGGGTTCCCACCAGCAGCCCGTTATCACTCCCCCCGGCCTGATGACTTCCCCCTGCTCATTAGAGACACGATTGCCATCGACAGGCCAAACGACGGCATTGATCCGCCGAGCAAAACACACAACTGGGGGGGGGGCACGCGCACGCAACCAAACGCTCGCGCGCGCCCACATTCCCACACGGTCCGTTTGGTTCCTGGTGGTGGGAGGGATGTCTCCCTGCGCGCGCCGCGGAGACGGACGGCGACGTGCCGACGTGGCTCGCTCCAGAAACACCACCGGCGTGCGATGGAGCAGGGCCTCTCTCGTCAGACGCCCTCCGCAGCGCGAGGTGGAGGGACCCACGTCGGCTCCACCGCCCGACCCGCCTCGGGTCCAAAGCGCCCCCCTGCCTGCTGGGTGCCAATTGCAAACCACTATGTTAATATGCTGATGCCAGGAGCAATACTAGGCTGATACTAGGCTGATGCTTGGCTGAAGCTAGGCTGATGCTAGGCTGATGCTTGGCTGATGCTAGGCTGTACTAGGCTGATGCTTGGCTGAAGCTAGGCTGATACTTGGCTGAAGCTAGGCTGATGCTAGGCTGATGCTAGGAGCGACACTAGGCTGATACTAGGCTGATGCTAGGCTGTACTAGGCTGATGCTAGGCTGATGCTAGGAGCGATACTAGGCTGATACTAGGCTGATGCTAGGCTGTACTAGGCTGATGCTAGGCTGATGCTAGGAGCGATACTAGGCAGATACTAGGCTGACACTAGGCTGATGCTAGGCTGTACTAGGCTGATGCTAGGCTGATGCTAGGCTGAAACTAGGCTGAAGTTAGGCTGAAGCTAGGCTGATGCTAGGCTGATGCTAGGCGCATGCTAGGATGAAACTAGGCTGAAGTTAGGCTGAATCTAGGCTGATGCTAGGCTGATGCTAGGCTGAAACTAGGCTGGAGCTAGGCTGATGCCAGGCTGATGCTAGGAGCGATACTAGGCTGTGCATACTCGCATACATACGCTCGGTCGGTAAAAGTAACACAAGGCCATTGTTTCTGACGGTGAGAGGGAGACGTAGCTCGCTCGCGGCTAACCCAGCCTGTTCCGTGGTCAGGCCCCGTGCTGTAGGCCTGCTCTGCCTGATGGCTGTGGTAGATAGCGCGGCAGGCCCGTCCTGTAAGCCCCCCCCCCACCCCCCCGGCTCAGTCAGACGGTGGTGGGCCAGGGAGCGTGTTTGGCTGCAGGCTGTGGTGCGGAGGCCGTCAGACCGTCGGACGGGGTCAGGGGGAGGGCTGGCACCACGTTGGCCTGCGGTTGGCCCCCGTCCTGCAGCCGTTACGCGGGGCCCCTTCCCTGGCCGGGGGCTCCGCGTGGTGCAGGGGAAAACACACTGTCCCCGTGGCTCGCCGGCTAATCCAATGGGCTGGAGATAAAGAGGAGACGTCCGCCCCGGTGATGCTATCTGAGCCGTGCCCAGAGGAAGCCGTGGTTTGGGTTCGACCAGGGGTTACGGGAGCGGCGAGGGAGCAGCGGAGGTGGGGGGGGGGGGGGGGGGGGATCCCTGGCTCGGCTTGGCTCTCCTTTTTTGGGGGCGGGTCTTTTGCTTCGGCGCCGCCCCGCCCGTCCCGCTCTCGCTCGCCTCCACCGCGCGATAGAGCCGGGGCTGTCCACCGCCGCCGCCGCCGCTGCAGCCCGCGACCGGAGGCCAAACAATGAGATCTGTATCGGCGATGCTGTTACCCTCCGTGATCGGTTTAGAGACGCTTTAGTTAACCTCGGCGCGACAGGGGAGGAAGGGGGCGGGGGTGGCCCTCGATTTGGTTGTGGACCTTTTGCTTTTCCACTTTCCCTGTTGTGCCTGATAGCTGCTGAACCCCCCTGGGGAGGCAGAGAGAAGTGTCCAGCAACCGGTCTCACTCTGCCTCGCCGCTCCGTCTCTACGCACGGCCTTATCTTTCAGAGCGGGGGGGGGGACCTTTCCTATTCCCCGCGTGTTGACGGGGGCCCGTGTTGGTGTGGCACCGCGTTGGCTGATTGCGGCGGGAGTTCTTAATCGGGTGACGCGGGCTCCGCCGGGGCCCCCGGGGGCCGACGGCGCGCTACGTCCTGTCAGGCTGCACAGAGACACAATCAATCACCAGGAGGAGAAACAGAGGGGGAGAGAGAGAGAGAGAGAGAGCGAGAGAGCGAGAGAGAGAGAGAGAGAGAGAGAGAGAGAGAGTGGGAGAGAGAGAGAGAGAAAGAGAGAGAAAGAGAAGGATAGGAGAGACAGTGGATAGAATGAAAAGCAAGTGGGCTGAGGCAAGAGGAGGAGCTCGGGGGGTGAGGAGCAGGTGGAGGAACGACAGGCATGTAGTGGGAGCTCCAAAGAGGCAGAGAGAGAGAGACAGAGAGAGAGAGAGAGCGACAGAGAGAGGGAGAGAGAGCGACAGAGAGAGGGAGAGAGAGAGAGAGACAGAGAGGGAGAGAGAGAGACAGAGAGGCAGAGAGAGCGACAGAGAGAGGGAGAGAGAGAGAGAGACAGAGAGGGAGAGAGAGAGACAGAGAGGGAGAGAGAGAGAGAGAGAGAGATAGAGAGAGGGGCGAGAAGAGATAAAGCGTGAGATCCGACGACGACAAAAGAGACAGAAGGAGTCGAGGAGTCGGGGAGACAGCAGGCACGCGAGGACAGGCAGGAGAACACGGTGACTCACTCCAGCCAGTCACCCAGGGACTCGGAGGCAAGGTTACTGTGGCGCGCCGCCGCCATGTCAGAGCTCATAACCGCTGATGTCTAACATCCTCCCTCCTTCCCTCCCTCCGTCCGTTTGTCTGTCTATCCCTCTGTCCACGCGGCCTTCCCGTGCTCGTCTGTTCGGTCGTCCTGACAAATCTCCCCCGGTCGTCCTCCCCACCTTGTAAAAGTGATCTTTCTGAGCTGCGGTTACAGCTGCCTCCGTGTTTGTGGCGCGTGAGGAGGAGGAAGTGGAGAGGGGAGAGAGGGGAGAGAGGAGTGTGTGTGGGAGATCAAGCTGGATCTGGTTTTAGAACTCTCTGGGCTCTCTCTCTGGGCTCTCTCTCTCTCTGTGTGTGTGTGTGTGTGTGTGTGTGTGTGTGTGTGTGTGGTTGCGATGCTGGCTCTCTTTAAAACTAAAGTCCTTAATGAAAGGCCAGAGCACTGCTCAGTGACAGGTGGACTTCCTTATCTGGTGGGAGAGACGGTGCAGGACAGGGACGGTGTGAGCAGGCACGCGCGCACGCACACACACACACACACACACACACACACACACACACGGCCAAACACAGGCACACAGAGAGCATCAAAGAGGATTTCCTGCCATGTCCATGTGGAGTGGAGCAGTTGGAATGGACAAACAGCAGATCCCATAAAGGTGATTTATAGTATTTAAAAAGATGTGCAGTCTTGGCTCTCCATGAAGGCAATAAAGTGCTCAGAGGGAGGGAGGGACGGAGGGCTCGGATACCCCTCCCCCCCCCAATCCCCTCTACCCTTTGAATCTCCAGTCTGGAAAATGGAGCAGAGAGCAAAAGAGCCATGTACATGTGTCTGTACAGTGTGTGTGTGTGTGTGTGTGTGTGTGTGTGTGCGTGCTCTAGATATGAGGGTTAGTGTCCAGTCTGGCTCTCACTCTGCGCCTATGGGCAATGCCACGAGTGTTAGGATGTTTGGCTCACCTGCAGCCCCATCCCCCAGGAGTAGACATTCCCACCATCTAGAGAGAGAAAGAGAGAGAGAGAGGGAGGGAGGGAGAGAGCGAGAGAGAGAGAAAGAAAGAGAGAGAGAGAATAAGTAAATCACCAGCTCACAAACAATCCAAGCACGGCGGCAAACACACAAACCACAACGGGAGGGGGCGGCGGGTGGGGGGGGGGGGGGGGGGGGGGGGGGGGAGAAAGGGAGAAAGAGAAAGGAGAGAGGGAAATGTGCGGCTGACAAAAGCGGCTCAGGTATCATACATCAAACACTTGTTACCTCTGCGGGTGCCGGTGATTGCACATGACTGCAAACAAGTCAGTGATAAAAGTGGGAAGAAAGATGAGAGCGATCGGACCGGCTTCAGAGATCATCAATCACCCCCCCCCCCCCCCCCCCCCCCCTCATGCCTCCTTATTATTAGTTCAAGTAAAGCTGCACTCTTCCATTTTATAGACATCATAAAAAGGCAGGGAGGGGGAGGAGGGTGTAAGGGGCAGGGGGGTGGTGGGGGGGGGGGGGTTGCTTTTGGGAACAAGCCCCGGCACTGGACGTGTTTGGAGAAGCCGGCAGGATGGATGGACAGGTCTAATGCAGCCGCGGTAACTGAATCACTCACGCTGACGCTGCCTCCCCCGGGACCGGCCGGGTGTAAGTCGTTTAGGGCCCCGCTTACAATAACGTTCAGACGCCGCTCTCTCTCTCTCTCTCTCTCTCTCTTTGTGTGTGTGTGTGTGTGTGTGTGTGGTGGTGGTGGTGGTGGGGAGGGGGCTGTGTGAGAAAGCAGTGTGTGCTTTGTGTGTGCACACATGTACGACGAGTGTGAATTTGAATTGCGTACAGTACCACGCGTGTCTTGGCGAAGCGCGAACTTGATGTGAATACATGTTGAAGTATTGTGCGGGGCTCGTTTAAGTGTGGCGGTGCGCGTTGGTGTGTGTGTGTGTACAGTAATGCGCCGGGCCCAGGCGGAGCTGCTTTTGAAGGGAACACTGTTAGCCGCGGCTCCCAGGGAGGTCCGGGCAGAGCTGGAGGTCAACCTCGGCCCGGGGCACTTTATAACACGCCGCAATCTATCCAGCCATACACTGGCTTCAATAAAAACACTCCTCCCTCAATCAAACCTCGCTTTCTCCTTTCACCCCGTCCTTCTCTCCGGCCCCTTCCCCTCTTTCTCTCCCTCTCCCCACCCCTTTTTCTTTTCTACTCCCTCCCCTGTCTTCGGAGTCCCACCTCCCCGCTCCCTCTCTCCAACTCCCCAACCAGCTCTCTCTCTCTCTCTCTCTCTCTCTCTCTCTCTCTTGGCCAGTCTTTGATTCGAACTCTCCCCCCCCCTCCTGCCAGTTGGGACACAGGGGCTGGTGTGAAGTCCGTCACCAGGCGGTGAATAGCCGCCCTTTGTGCCTCCCGACTTAATTCAGGCGCTGAAAGGACCCTGGGCCCGCCATAGCACCTCAGCGTGCTGCCTGTTTAAAAGAGACCTAGGACCCCAGCGAGCTCTGGCTCAAAGCCTGAACCCCCAAGAACCCCCCGACACCCCCCGAAACAAACCTGCCAAAAAACGGGGTGACAATCTCATCTAGCTGGACGGTTTGGGAATGGGGGTTGGGGGGCGGGGGCACTCTGTTTTATTGAATGTTTGTTCAGTCAGTTTGGTGGGGGCCGCGTCAACAAGCAGGCCTCTCGCTCACCCTCTCTCTCCCTCTCTCTCTCTCTCTCTCTCTCTCCCTCTCGCTCTCTCTCCCTCTCTCTCTCTCTCTCTCTCTCTCTCTCTCTCTCTCTCTCTCCAGTAGGCTTGTTAGGGCGCCCCGGGCGAACAAAGGCCCGTGTGGCTTAGGGCTGCCCTGGAATGTCAGCGGGTTCACATTTCACATGCAGATGTGTGACCCCGGCGCCCTTTAGCGTGAAGGTGCGCTTTAGCCTAGCCGACGAGGGGGCGGGGCGGAGGGGGGCAAGGGGCACCTTCAGGGGACGCTGGGCTGGGGCTGTGTGTTGGAAGGAAAACGTAAAGAAAAAACCAGGGGGGATAGAAAAACATCCCCCTCCTCCATCTTGGAGGCGACCCCCTCCGAGTGTGAATGAAAGAGCTGCCTACTATCTCTGAGTTTTATGGTCTGTTACTTACTATATTTGTTTGGTCTAGGGCATTACGGGTCAGACGCATCATAAAAACAAACATTGCAGATATTGATGTTACAGTTAGGAGAAATGTATTTATAAACACATACACTCAAGGCTGGTAATGTTGTACTTTCTCTCTGTATTCCTATCCTCTCTCTCTCTCTCTCTCTCTCTCTCTCTCTCTCTCTCTCTCTCTCTCTCTCTCTCTCTCTCTTCATTTCTGCCACTTCATTTACGTCATCTCTAAGACTGAATTCCTTCGATAGAGAAACTTCAAGTTTACGACAACTGTCGATGTTGCGATAGTCAAATAAATCATCTTAACTGCCTCTCTTTGTCATCCACCATGACCGCACCCCCCATCCCTGGTACCCCCTCAAAACATTTGAAAGGATTACCTTTTGAACATTACTCCCCAAATAATTGACAAAGCACAGAGGGGGGCTGTTATATAAGAGTGCTCTGATCCTCCGCACAGGAACCAAAGCTACTGTCAGCTAGCCTCCCAAGGCCAGCCAGTAGTCTGCTCCAACTCTGGGACTCCTCCTGTCGAGCTCCCAGCTCCCTGCACTTCTCAATCCCTTCCTCCCTCTCCCTCCCTCTCTCTCTCTCTCTCTCTCTCTTTCGCCCTCTCTCACCCTCTCCCTGTCTCTTGTTCTTTCCCTCCCTCCTTCCTCTCTCTGTTTCTCTCTGTCTCCCTTTGTCTCTCTCTTACTCTCTCCCTCTCCCGCCCTCACTCTCCCTGGCAATGGAAAGGAAGGACTTCAAAGAAAACTTGATATTTTGCACACACACAGCAAAAAGAAAAAAGAAAAAAGCATGATGGGATCTTCAAGCAGATGTTTGCTTGCCTTAACCCCGCAGCTCCCTTGCTCCGACCCAGACGTTCTTGTCATGCAAAATACATGAGGCAGACAGCCTAACTCCGAGCCGTGTTGGCCTTCCTCCCACACAAATCCATACGTGCGCCTGCGATTCTCCTTTCCCCCCGGTGTTGCCAGTGTTGTGTAACCGGAGCCGGATGCGGCCCGCCTGCCTCCTCTTTAACTATCCCGTCAAACTGACAGCGCATGGGGACGGGCGGGGAGGTGCGGGCCCTTTTCGACGCTTCCCCTCGCGACGGTCAACTATTTTGCGAGTGTGGATTTCCCAGGTGCCGCGACTTTTTGTCTTTCTTAAAGGCGTGGTGACACACACTCAGACACACACACACACAGACACACACTCAGATCTATTTACTGTACATGCCTTCCCGTAGGGCCCAGCGCTCCCCTCCCCCCCCCCCCCTCGAGCACAGGACACGGGACAGTGTGCGATGATTCCTTTTAGGGGGAAGTACAAAAGGCTCCATTAATCAGAGGGGCGGCCGCCTGCAGCCAGGCGTTGTCATGCCAGAGCGATGGCGGCCATAAAGGAGGGTGAAGAATAAGGCCCGGCCCGAGACCGGCTCAGAGTTATTATATCCCCCGTCCGCCGGCCATAAAGCAGCATCTAAAGAGATATCAACTTGTGTTGTTGTTGTTGTTGTTGTTGTTGTGGTTGTGTTTTTGTTTCTCTCTCTCCCACCTGTCAGCCTCCAGGAGTATTTCATTGTCTAGCCTGCAGTAGCGTGCCCCTGACCTTGGGTGGGGGGGTGGATGGGGGGGGGGGGGGGGCGTGTCTTTGTGTGTTGGCTGCTAACCGTCACGCATGTACCGTCACTCCGTCTGGTTGGTTCCAGCCGGCTCCTTCTCCCGTGGGAATGACATTCTCGAGCATCTACAGGTATACTATATAGATATAGATATATACATATATATATATATATATATAGATATATATATCTATATATATAGATATATATATTGCCCAACTGAAATGATGAGAGTTTCACAGTCGAGCTGGTCAAACGCGCCGTGCGTAGCGGAGCCCCTTGTGTGAGAACAATGCAGCACCACAGCCAGAGAGGGAGAGAGAGAGAGAGAGAGAGAGAGAGAGAGAGAGAGAGAGAGAGAGAGAGAGAGAGAGAGAGAGAGAGCAGGGCGCGCAGTGCGTTTGTTTGCCTCTTTTTTTTCTTCATCCAGGCGCCCTCTAACAGGTGAGACGTCTATAGCATAGCAAGGCCAAGGGAGCAAGGCAGCGATCCATAGGCCGGCGTATCCATGGCAACAAACAAGGACTAAGCTAGATGTCAGGCGAGCGGCGCTAAATTACCCATTAAAGAAGGCAGGAGAGGGAGAGGGAATTCTGGTCAGGGCACCAGAGGCTAATGGGCGGATAAGATGGCCAACATATACACCGCTCACTGCGCAAAGATACACACAAACGCACACACACACACACACTAATACACGCGAGCCCACATGGAATAGACCACACACACACACACACACACACACATGGCACGCACACATGCTCACATTCTCACATATATCTCGGTGCACACTACCCGCCCATACACACACGGAAGAGAAAGAAAAGAAATCGTTTCAATAAAGGCAGAGGTTACGCGGGAATGTGAAATATGTTTATACCAATCCTCCTGTGAGCTTCTCCGGCACATTCAAAAGGGAGCGAGACGGACGGGGGGAGAAAAGGGAGAGAGAGGCAGAGGGGGGGGAGCGGGTTACGCAACTCGCCCCCGACCCCTGGCCAACGTGCCGACCGCCCGACCCCCCCCCACCCCCCACCCCCACCCCACCCTCCTCCACCCCTCCCCCAGTCCAACGCGAAACCAACACGCTAAACCTCTGTGTAAATATCTAAATAAAGTTGCGCTGCAGCAGCAGCAGCCTCTCTGCCTGCTCGCTCTGCTCCGCCCGCCTCGAACACGGCTGCACATTTGCATTTGCCATAATTAGCATCAGGCTCTCTCACACACACACGCACACACACACACGCACACACAGACACACGCACACGCGCACACACGCACACACACACACACGCACAGAGCGAGCCTGGTCCTGGGGGAGCTCTGTGATAAGCGCTTCCCCTTCCATTAAGGCTTTCATTTCAGGAGTGTCAGCCTGGGCACATCTTCATTCTGCTGCCGAGCTACACTGTGGAGCCTTCACCACCACCGCCGCCGCCGCTGCTGCTTCTGCTGCTGCCGGGCTACAGACACAGAGGTGCAGGAGGAGAGAGAGGGAGGGAGAGAGGAGTGGGGGTAAAGAGGGCAGCAGAGGCAGAGGAAGTAAGCAACGCGGGGAGGCGGCGGGAGACGATGGCGGGGAGCGAGACAAAAGAGGGGCCGAAAGGAGGAGCTGAGGAGGAGGGAGGAGAAGAAGGGAGCGAGGCTGAGAGAGAGAGCGAGAGAGAGAGAGAGAGAGAGAGAGAAAGAGAGAGAGAGAAAGAGAGGATGCAGAGAATTTCAAGCCGACAGAGTGGACAGAGGTAATGAATGCAGTTATCAAATTGTTCCAAAGAGGGCCTATTCTTACCCCATTATAAAGGGAACCATTTATCCCCACTGATCGGCCCTGTCTCATTCCTCCCCTCTCACTTTGATCAGCCAGCATATTGCTGTGATGTGTCCCATTCAATAGCGAATCTGGGGCAATTTTAATGCTTTTGTACCTCGCCACCGCTCCACTTCCACGCCGCACTGTTTAAAAATAGCTGTTAATTATAAGTGCAGTTTAAATGTCTCCAGTGACCCAGAAATGCAGGTTGAAGTGAAGGAAGGGATTGTGCGTCTTGCGAGTAAAAAAAAAAAAGTATATATATAAAAAGGAAAGAAAGAAAATGGAGAAAGAAAAAAAAATCTCTTTTCACCCTTTGTCTTTTTTTTGCCCCTCCCCCTTGCACACTTCCGGTTTCCTTAGGTCTCTCTTGAGTCAGTCGTGTACTCGGGGGGGGGGGGGGGGGGAGTCCTGGACCATGAAGGAATGGATGAAGGGATAGATTAAGGGATGAATGGATGGATGGAGGACGAGATGGATGGATGGATGGATGGATGGAGGACTGGATGGATGGATGGATGGATGGATGGATGGATGGATGGATGGAGGGATGAATGGAGGGATGGAGGACTGGATAGATGGAGGGATGGATGGAGGGCTGGATGGATGGATGGAGGGATGAATGGATGGATGGATGGATGGATGGAGGGCTGGATGGATGGGATGGATGGATGGATGGATGGAGGATTAGATGGATGGATGGAGGTATGAATGGATGGACGGATGAATGGATGGACGGATGAATGGATGGATGAATGGATGGATGTGATGGATGGATGGATGGATGAATGGATGACTAGATGGATGGATGGATGGATGGATGGATGAATGGATGGATGGATGAAGGGATGAATGGATGGATGGATGGAGGGATGACTGGATGGATGGATGGATGGAGGACTAGATGGATGGATGGATGGATGAATGGATGACTAGATGGATGGATGGATGGATGAATGGATGGATGGATGAAGGGATGAATGGATGGATGGATGGAGGACTAGATGGATGGATGGAGGGATGAATGGATGGATGGATGGATGGATGGATGGATGGATGGAGGACTAGATGGATGGATGGAGGGATGAATGGATGGATGGATGGATGGATGAATGGATGGATGGATGGAGGACTACATGGATAGATGGAGGGATGAATGGATGGATGGATGGATGGATGGGATGAGGGATGGATGGAGGATTTGAGGGGTTTCTTTACTCTCACCAGACCAACTACAACCCCTGTAGCAGAGCAGGGCTGTGAGAGGGGCTGGTGCTAAGAAGCTGTGTGTGTGTGTGCCACCCCGGCTCTTCATGTATCAATCAGCCCCTACAACTGACTTTGAAAGGAAAGGAGGTTAGGTGCAAACAGACAGACAGACAGGCAGGCAGGCAGGCAGACAGGCAGACAGACAGACAGGCAGGCAGACAGGCAGACAGGCTGGCAGAGTGCACGTAGGGTAGGGGGTGAATGGGGGTGGGGGTGTTCTGGGCCCTGCGTTGGGACCTGACAATGGTGCCTTGGAGAGAGGTGGAGGTGGTGGGGGGTGCTAAGCTATAAATAAAGCATTTGCTCGTTGAAGGGAAAAGAGAGATGTGAGGCTGTGGATCCCCCAGCGCTGACTCTTACTGAGGGTGCACCTGCAGGCTAGAGGCATGTCGGCGTTTCATCGCCGAGGAGGTAGTCATAACGACACACCAAACACCAGCCGGAGCATGGGGAGGCTCCCCACTGTCAGGATCCGGGGGCTCCCGCCGCCCCGCTTTCTGCCTCCAACCCCCAGAACGCACCGTTCAACCAAACCCCCCCCCCCCCCTCCTCCTCCTCCTCCTCCCCCACGCTTTTACTGTACCGCTCGAGGCTGTAACACACACACACACACACACACACACACACACACACACACACACACACACAGACATAACCACCACCTGCTAGGCTGTAATTGACAATGAACGCCTCGTTCGCTCCGTGGCACCGGGGTGCAGTTCCCCGAAACGCAGTGGCTGCACGGCGGTGTCGACGCGGCCCGAGCGCAGAGCCCGGAGCAGAGCTCGGAACACCAGGAGACATCGGCCGGTGCGCGTGGGGCTGACATGTGCGCTGACCGGACGAGGGAGGTGAAAAAGGGCCCGCGACGGCCCCGAGGGGACAAACCTCTCGTCACATGTCAACCCCCCCCCCCACACACACACACACACACACACACACAAACAACGCGCCCCCCTCCCCCGGACATTTTAACATGATGCCCCGGCCGGGAACAACTGGCCCCCGCCCCGCCTCCGACGTGTAAATATGACAAGTGCGTCACAGAGCTCCAGCCACGTCGGCCCCAGAGGTCGAGGTCGGCGGAAAGAGGGGGAGAGGGGGCGCCGGGGGCGGCCGCGGAGGCTAACTTAGGAACATCAGAGGGGCCGGAGAGTAAATAAAGAGCTGCTCCCTCTGACCTTGTGTTCCTGGATGGGGCCCTGATTTAGCCCAAGTTCAAACTCCTAAGGGCCACAGCCGTCACAGAGCTCTCAACACCCTGGGGCCAGTCGCTCGCACTCAAAAAACAGACCATTCAATGGACTCTTCCCTTCCTTGGTCAGGAGATCCTTTTTCATCATCAAACTAATTACCTCATGTTTACTGCAACTCGCACGGCAAACATCGTCTGTCCAGAGCTAGCACTCCACTTATTACTCCTCCATATTGTTTTAGCCTTATTAGGGGAACATGAACGCCGCAGAGCCGCCAAACAATGACAGGGAACTGATTATCAACACTGAGAAGAGAATGTGAGAATACTAAGTATATCATGATAATTGCTCTAAGCCAATTAGCCATTCTGCCCCCCCCCCCCCAAATCTCTAATGCCGTTATCTCGCGCTCCCCTCGGAATCCAAAGGTGTACATTTCCAAAACCCGACACTATCCATTTGAAACGCTTTCCAGCACTGCGCGCTTCGCGATAAGAGTTTGAGATAGACTAAGTCTGCCTGTTCATTATGAGGAGGATTGTTCCCTTTTTTTTTTCTCTTAATTGTTGCGGCCTTTTCCCTCGTTTCCTCTGTTCGGAATCGGAGAGCAGCAACCGGCATGGGCCACGATAACTTACCCTACGCGCCGTCGCTCGCAATGTCACAGCGTCGCTCGTGTCATCCGTCACAGCGCAGACGTGGCAACGCCGTGTTTACCAATCCCGCCCTGTCCTCGGGCCTCCCAACCTGGCAACGTCCGCACACTCCCCTCCTGTGCCTACAGACAGGCTGTAACCGTAGATTGATGTCCCGCTGGAACCCCTGACCTCCGGATGGCTGTCCTGAGCGCGCCACGTCGGGCACAAGCCCCCGGTGAAAAGTGTTGATACAGCTACTTAACGTGAGTGCCCTTCGCAGATAAATAAGGGGGGGGTATCGCTTTTGTGGACGGGCGGCGCGGCGCTATTGACACACCTCGTAAAGCAGCGGGAGAGGCCGGCGCCGGGCCGCCCGCCAGCCTGACAGTGAATAACGGACCCCGTGGCGGACGGCGCGGGGAGGCACAGGTGGAAACGTGCGTGGCCGCCTCCCCGGAGATGGCTCAATAAGCACAGGGCTTACTAGGGGACACGCTGGCTGTGGCCAGGGACCGCTGTCGGAGGCCGTTGGAGCCTTTCTCTGGAACACAGCGAGGAGAGCTCCTGGAAAGGACTCTCGTAAACTATACCTGAACACTATGAACCCCCTGACAAAATAGTGTGTCTTCATTCGAGGCCTGTAAATGACACCGGCGACGTGGGAGTTCTCAGAGAGGCATGTGGGGGTGTCAGAGGGGAGCTCTTTGGGAGGCCACCGTGACAGCCATTCCGTGAAGGGAGGCCAACGGTCGACGGTCATCCGATGGCCAGAATTAGCAGGAAGCACTGTCTAAATGTCATTCACGTCATTCCCGCTCTCTCCTGACATGTCTCCTGACAATGGCTGAGGTCAGATCTTATCCTGCTCATCAAATGGACTCCGCACGATCATCTCCACGGGTCCCAAGCATGAAACGCAGCGACTCGCTAAAGCCATTAGACGTGATCTGATCGATCTGATCGAGACTGGGTCACAGACGTCGCATTGTTAAGGCGTCCGACCAGGACGACGTCCGACAGCAGGAAAGGTTTTCAAACAACAACACCTCAAAGTGACCCACGCTGACGACGGGATCAGCTGACGCTCCATGGCTAGATAACCATAGACATCAGAGCCCCATCCCCTCCCTGAGCAGCCTCCCAGGGCCTCCTCCTCTGCTGTTGGAGCCCAGGGAGATGGAGAGGATAGAAGGGAGATCAAAGGGGCGAAGCTGCGTGATAACCTTCATGAGACCAGGGACATGAAGCGCCCTGGGTGCAGACATGACAGTTGGGGTGGTGGGGGGGGGTCGACAACGGTGGAGGAAGGGTGCGTTGGGGGGGCGGGGGTGGTGGTGGCAGCTATGGTGGAGGGCTGGGGACGACGAAACCAGTGGCCTCAGGTTCTCAAGTAGTGTTAGACATTTCGGGTTGCTGCTTGCCTGTGGCGGCAATGTTTGTGTGTGTGTGTGTGTATGTGTGTGTGTGTGTGTGTGTGTGTGTGTGTGTGTGTGTGTGTGTGTGTGTGTGTGTGTGTGTGTGTGTGTGTGTGTGTGTGTGTGTGTGATGAAGAGTGACGCGCCGAGCCATGTGGGGCGAGGCCTCGCTCGGTGACAGAGCCTGATACCCATCTAATGAGATAACGAACGTATGCAAATGAACCCGGCCACTGCGCTCTCTAATCAGCTTAACGAGGCCGATAGACATCAGCTATCTGAGGCAAACATCAAACACACGACCACATTTGTGGGCTACACACGTACTGTGTTTACACACACACACACACACACACACACACACACACACACACACACGCACGCAAACACTCAATCGCAAATGCTCACATCCCCCCACAACATACATGCAAACCGATCTAAAAGCACATGTTTATGTGGGAACAAACACAACACAACATACACAAGCAAACATTGAGTCGGCCAGTAAGTCAGCCCGCCTGTCGATAAATCACTCAGTAGTTGAACTTGCTGGCCTGCCAATCAATGCTTGTGGCCAGTGCAGAAAAAGCCTTGAAGGGTGAGTTGAGGCAGCAATGCCAACAACACATCACAGCAAACAACACATCACATTATTCAACAGAGCATCAGGTAGCTCCAGCATTGGGTCAAATATTTTTTTTTTGGCCCGTTTTTGTCCATCAATATCGGACAACGTATGGAATTACATTTGAATTAAAAGTCAGCGTCCTGTCTGCTTGTGCAAAGTGCTGCGGTGTGGGCCGGCGCAGTGTCAGGGTAAAGAATGCGGTGGTCAGCTGTGGGAGAGGGATCGGAGTCACGACTATTCTTATCCCGGGGAATCTGGAGCATTCCAAACGGGTCGGGGCCAACTGATGGTCACCAGTAAGGGGCTGGCCCCATCCAATAACACAGCTGCCCTTCAGACATCTAACCAGCTGACCTTGTATCCGCCACGCACACGCAAACACACACACACACACACACACACACACACACACACACACACACACACACACACACACATACACCCACACGTCCGTTTTCAAATGATTCAGAGGGATAACTGGAGCATTTCCTCTGCTTGGTCTTTTCCCTTATGAAGGGGGAAATAAAGCATCCCTCACCGTGAAGTATTCCTTGTGTTGACTGGCGAGCTCTTTTGTATTGGATTGACCTTATTTGTTTGAGAGGGACCTGACAGTCTCAAACTTTCCATTTGTTATTGGGCTATTTCTCTCTTGATCCTCTCTCCCCCTCTCTCTCTCTCTCTCTCTCTCTCTCTTTCTCTCTGTCTCTCTATCTCTCTCTCGCTCCCCTCTCTCTCTCTCTGTCTCTCTCTCTCTCTCTCTCTCTCTCACTCTCTCTCTCTCTCTCTCTCTCTCTCTCTCTCTCTCTCTCTCTCTCTCTCTCTCTCTCTCTCTCTCTCTCTCTCTCTCTCTCTCTCTCTCTCTCTCTCTCTCTCTCTCTCTGCAGCTCCAGTGTTTGACCGGCCGCGTCACTCCCTGACATTTACCACTAAGCCACCTATTTCGGTCAACCTATTCTTGAGCAAAGCCGGGCCGAGACATCTTCATGGAAATCACTGGTCTGTGCGTGCTCATTTGTAAAAGGGCACGGCCGCAGTCCGGCCCCCCCACTCACCCTCTCTCAGGGTCCTGTCCTCTAGGCCGGGAAGAGAGGGAGAGAACAAGACAAGGGAAAGGGAGGGGTGTGTGTGTGTGTGTGTGTGTGTGTGTGTGTGTGTGTGGGGGGGGGGGCAAAGAAGTAAAGAGAGCGGTCCTAGGTTATACGGAGGTTGGCTCCAGCTCCGGCGCCCATCTTATCTGGCCCTGGTCCCGTGCTGCACTCATTTAATGAAAACCTGGCTGGCTGGCTGGCTGGCCGGGTCATCGAGTCTCAGTGCCAGAGGTTTGTCCCCTCTCCATCAAGGTCACACTCCTTTGATGGAGCGTTTCTCAATGGCCTAATCAAAGAGACTTCGTCAAGGCCAAGGTCCACGTTAACGAGGTCTCCACGAGGCGTCTGAAGCAGT
>JAPMUY010004907.1:0-35816 GCA_026901105.3 Galaxias olidus
TAATTGCATTGTATCACAATGAAAGTATTGTACTTAAATAGACCATATCATTATCAAGCTCAAAAGCTGAAACTCAAAAAACCCAAAAGGTTATTTGGGGAGTGCAATTTGAACCTTTTCTGTACCAACGCCCATATTTTTTGTAATACAAGGGTTAATGTCTAACCACTAGTGTTACGGTATAACGCCGGGTGTTCACTGGCTGCGAAGTGCAGAGAGCACCACGAATGGATACGGAGCGCTGCGAAACTGGCAGGAGGCTGTGTCCACCAGAGTCGAATTTCTCCACGCCGGTGTGCAGCTGTGCACTATCTGTCATTACTTGTTAATTTAATGTGGAGAAAATGTATTCACTAAATAAAGATTCTTTCCAAGATATTTTTTAACGTCCCTACTCCCTACTAGATGTGTTTTTAGCAGAGCTGTCTTCAATTTAGCTATCAAACCTCCAGTAAAAAGTGAGGAAAAGTAAACACTGTCATTGAAAAGAATAGGGGCGAATTGAGCAGTTCTTAGCTGCACTTATTCCAAAGCTAAACCTAACGTGTGGCTGAAAGAAGAATATTTATAGTTTGCCGGTTGAAGGAAATAAATTGATGTGGCCAAAAATCCAAGAACAGAACACCTGAGCCCAACGTTGTTGGGTGGCTATAAGTATAATATAATATATTAAAAAAAAGAAACATTGTAAACTACAGATGGAATGGAAAAAGTGGAATCCAAAAGAGGCAGTGCTGCAGGCAAAAGCAGCCCTTAAACATACAGAAATAGCAGGGCAAGTACATGGACGAGGAGGATTTGGACTTGGCTCAAGTAAACAGAGATGGTTAAAATCAACCCCTTTGGAACAACGCAAATTAGTGATAGAACAGATACGTAAGCAAGAGGAAGCAGTAAGGCGCACTAAAACTGTGTCACAAGCCAAACAAGGGCGATGGATGAACTGGGAAAGTGTAGAGCAGAGGAAAATTACCTGGAAGGACTTGTGGGGAATGGGATCCACAAGAATTAGCTTCATTGTTAGGGCAAACTACTACGTACTGCTAACACCTACAAATCTTAGCCAATGGGTAGGTGAGGATCCAACATGCCCCCTCTGTGGGGGGATGGCTAATCTCAAACACATAATGGCTGGGTGCAAGACGAGCCTTACTCAAGGAAGATATACCTGGCACCACAATCAAGTACTAAAATGCTTGGCGGAAGCAATAGAGCGTAGGCGCTCAACAGTTAATTCCCTGCCCATTGGAGCAGAGGGTGATATGCACCACATTCGCTTTGTCAAGGAGGGAGTTCCGGTAAGGAAGAGTTATAGGGCAAAACAAAGCTCAGGGCAGCTGAGGTGGGCATGTGATTGGAAAATGCTTGCTGATGTCAGCCAACAACTGAGAGTCCCATCAGAGATTGCAACAATCAACTTAAGACCAGACATTACTCTGGTCTAGCACACAGCAAAATGTTTATTTTATGGAGCTAACAGTCCCGTGGGAAGAAGAAATAGACGCGGCATAGACAAGGGAAACTCCGCTATAGCGAATTAGCAGCTGAGGCAGAACAGCAAGGTTGGAGAACAAAGGTGTGTCCTGTGGAAGTTGGATGCCGTGGATTTGTGGCAATATCAACAACCAAACTACTTAAGGAGTTAGGGATCAGCGGCAAAGAATTGTGCCAGACCATAAAAGCTATATCAGATATAGCAGAAAGAAGTAGCCAGTGGCTATGGCTGAAAAGGAAGGATCCTATATGGGCACAAAAGTAAAGAACATCATGTTGAAAAACCATAAAAAGTGGTTTAATCTCAGGACAAAGGTATAAAAGGTAAGCCTTTCCTGCACAGGGTCATTTACCAAGCCTACAGGAACTTAGGAGAGGAGAGTAGGGAAAGATTATCTTCTTTTCAGGTGGTAAGTATCCCTGCAGAGTTGGCAGAAAGCGCCTGCAGAAATAGGGAATAGGGATATAGGGTATAGGGATATCTCTCAGCTTAATAAACAACTTTTTTAAATATCTGGCCGTACCGAGAGCGGATATAGAGGGGGGTGGTTCTGAGATGTTATCGCTCACCCTTAAGTCTTCTGGAGGTGTAGCGGGCTCAAATTGACGAAAAATGACTTATCTGCCCTCGACCCAGGTCCACTCAAAAATATTGACTTTTTAAGTGCTCATCTTGGAGTATGGCATAATGGATATCATAACATCCTATCCTGTGTATATTGAAATGACAGAATTTAAGAAACATATTCCGATCACTGGTCCCCATAATAGACACACTTACTGAGATCTGTGCTGAACTTTGAATTGGAGAGGGCAGTGTTATGTCAAGCAAATAGTGCTGTTTTTGCACACAGCATCTGTGATAAGCCTACTCAAGGTCAATTCGTATTTTTATGTAGATTTAAATAAAAATGTTACACCAATCACATATGGCCAGTTTTCTCTTATTACACCAGTGACATCGTTGACTCAGATCCAAATTTCAACAGCGTAATTTATAACATAATGTGTTCCTTATAATTGTAGGCCCTATGTCCATTTCTTGAGCGGATACAGTAATTTGTTTTTATTGGGGTAAACGCAGTCTGAAAAGCCACAATAGAGACAAAGGGTATTTGTTAGCAGCATTGTTTTGTTAGGTCTGTAGCTTCAATGATATAGTAGAATTTACAAATTAAAACAATAATAGCTTGTTTATCCAGATTTGGTGTGTTTCTCCATCAATTCACTCGCGGCTCATGCAAAAAACAATTTGATGGACGGCGACACTATCGCTGCGAAGCGCGAGCCGGGCACATAGCTTTACAGCCGTAGCAGCTGGTGGACACCCGGCATAAAGCAAGGTACGTATTGCATGTTATGAAATTAATTCTCATAAATAATGTGAAAAGAAGGTAACACAAATTTAAACTGAGTTCTCGATGCCTCTGTCAGGCAGATATGTGTGCAGTATATTATTATTCTATCCAGTATTTTCACTGTTGGTTTTCAAATATAGGCTACAAAATACGGTGAAATTGAGCGATAGTACTTCTTGTTGTGAATCTAGTTATAAATTCAGATACAAATAACCATATTTAACCCCCTCATACAGTAGCCTATAATCATATGCACTTGGGATGCTCCGAACAGAGTTTTTTTGGGCCGATCACAGATCACCGAAATCAGAATTGACCTATACTGATCACAGGGCGGGTGTGGCTTATGGGGATATTCCATTTAAAGCGTTCAATTAATTGCGTAGCATTATTTTTTTGTTTACTATTTATAGCCATAAAATGAACTATTCTTAACAGCAACTGAGAAAGTATCATAAATTGACAACTGTATATTCTATTATGTTATTAGCCTACTTTTTAAGCATTGAAGGCAAGTTTTTATTTATAAATATGAGCATCTTCGCATTTTTCAAAGTCAGCCTGTCCTTCCTCTTCTCATTTACAACATTCGCTGCTGTGCTGAAAAGTCGCTCACTATCTACACTTGTGCACGGCTCGCAGAGGGGGGCTCGTGCTGCTTTCTGCGAATGTGGGGAAGCGGCTTTTCTGAAATCTATAATGGCGTTGTTGTGTTCCACCAAGTGGGATTTCTGCTTCTCTGCTTCTCTGCTTCTCATGTAGAGATTTTATTGTCTTTTTCGGACACCTTGTAAAACTGCCAGACCGGTGAAGCCAGATTAGCGAGCTTCTTTTGCCACGCCTGGGTGGGCACAAAAAACTTGACTTCTCAAGTATTTTGCGTCATCCGATTGGCTCTTCTGATCAGCCATTATAGAGAGCTCCGATTGAACTATTTAAAACAAATGTCTGGCGATAATGATCGGCGGCAGATCGATCGGAGCATCCCTAATCCTTTCACCTTTGATGAAAAATACACGTTTTTTTGTGAACCAAAATGTGTTTATTAAAAGAACTTCAGCTTTCTGCAATGGCACTCTTCTTCGACTTCTTTTGAATTTGTCTATCAACTTTGTCCTGATCACTGATTAAAAAAAGAAAAATTGGATAGTTGGAGAGAAAATGGTTTAGAAAATGCCCCAGTTTTAGTAAAGTTAGTAACAGCACGTTAACTTAACTAAATTAATACTGTGTTGGAGAATAGTAACACATGGTACAATAATTTAAAACGTTAACATCTCTAGAAATATAAAAATAAATTGATATTGCCTCTTAACTAATAATTTCTTTAAATAATCCAATGTTACACGATTGCTGAAAATCAATAACCTCAGCAAAATAATTAACGTACACGCCCTACACACTGTAGCAGACATACTGTACGCATCAGGGGCAGTATAGTCTCACGATGCCAGACTTACAGTATCTCCACACTTTGTTGGCATCCTCCCCCTTCTCTTGGAAAGTGCTCATATCTGCAACGTCTAACATGTGTTCGGTGCACTATTGACTGTCCGGGCAATAAACATTTTCAAACTTTGATGACATGAAAATGTACTTTTTGTGAAGTTTCTTTGCCTGCAAGCGAGAAAAACATTTTATCGGACAGTGCTCTATTTTTTTTACTTCTGCAAAGCAGCAAGCCATGGGTGACTGTAGTCATAGGAACATTTGAGAAAGTTGTATTCCAATGTTATTCTTGTTTTGGTGGTGTAAGAATTAGAAATTATGAAACTGGGGAAATGGCTGTAAATAGTTATGTTTCTTCAAGAAAAAAGACGAATAAATGTCTGACGCGTGCAGTGACGACCCCAAGCAACAACACAATACTTAACTTGTGTCTATTAATCACGCATAGGTACATTTTTCTTGTGAAATAACAATAACTAATAATTAATGCTGATAATGAATAATGTTGGAATAGGCCTATTATTCTTATGTGCTATTTAGGTAAAAAAAAAAAACGCAACCTTTGAATTCTGATTTGGAAATCGATTTTCATGGCGACGATCGAAGCTTTGAAGCATTCGGGTCAACCCTAGTAACTGCTGTTAGCACTTTTCAGATAAATAACTTTTAGAATAATGTGACCTAATGTGTGTTTCTTGGGTTTCAGACAGGGCCTGGCAGGCACAGTGAATGTGACAGGGGATGATGTGAAAAAGCTGGATGTTCTGTCAAATGATCTGGTTATCAACATGCTACAGTCGTCCTATGGTACCTGCTGCATGGTGTCTGAAGAGAACAAGGAGGTTATTATAACTCCTAAGGAAAAGAGGGTATGTGTGCACTGTTTATAATGGATCCCAAACAAAAGCACTACTGTTACTTGATGCTAGGGCTTGATATGTCTACAAATGTCTTGGGCAGCACAGTGACTCAGTGGTTAGCCTTCTCCCTCACAGCAAGACGGTCCTTGGTTTGAACCCCACCTGACCCAAGGGGCCTTTCGGCGTGGAGTTTCCATGTTCTATCCCGTCTCTCTGTTTTTCCTTCCACTTACAAAAAACATGGGTTAATACTCCTATCAG
This sequence comes from Galaxias olidus, assembly GCA_026901105.3. Taxonomy (NCBI): domain Eukaryota; kingdom Metazoa; phylum Chordata; class Actinopteri; order Galaxiiformes; family Galaxiidae; genus Galaxias; species Galaxias olidus. Next base: position 5,423 of record JAPMUY010004907.1, read on the forward strand.
TGCCCTGACTATAGAACTGGAGTCAGTTAGTCTGTATAAGTGTGTCTGATCAGTGTGTGCAAAAATTCTGTTGCGATATGTTGGGTGAGCAAGTCTGGTGTGAATTGGCTGCCATGGTATCACACTGATTGTTGTGTGTGATAGCCGTCTGTCCACTCGTTGTGTGTGTACCTAATTGGCTTCCAATTTGTAAAGCGCTTTGAGTCCTGAGAAAAGTGCTAAAAACGAAATCCAATGAATTACTATTATCTTTCTTTTTTGAGATGGGCTGTTCCCTTTCCACAGGGCAAGTATATAGTTTGCTTTGACCCCTTGGACGGATCCAGTAACATTGACTGCCTGGCTTCTATTGGAACTATTTTTGCCATCTACAAAAGGGTGAGCTCATTTGTGCATGACTGTATAACTTATTGAACTATTTGACCTGTGGTGTGCAAGTATGTGTCTCTTGGCTTAAGGCCCTCTCGACAATAGGCACTTTCCCCAGCAACTAGGGCCTTTCCCAGGAACTCAGTGCGCAGAAACCAGGGTCTAAATTAAGTTCTGGGGACCAAAAAGCAGAAACCTGAAAGTCCCTGCTAGGGGTGTAGTACTTTCCAAAGTACAGGAACATTTGCGGCTTGCAGCGTTGAACATTTCTGATTGGTAGAGTTCTCGCAGCAAATTTCAACCGCCATTTTAATAAGTGCGAATGCAAACACAATCGGATCGTCAACATGGGACACACAACAAAATAATACTTAGATTGATAGATTGATGTTTTTTCATTGATAATAAAAAAAGGTCATCAAACAGACTCCATAGGCTGAGGGTGAGGCTGAGGATTGGGATGGCTAATATATGACCAACTATTGTAGCCTACTTGTTTTAACGACCACGGAGGACAACGTAATCATGTTTATAACAGTGCTCTAATCGCAAACAATAACACAGCTGTGGCGGGTGGTTAGAATTTTATTTTAACAATCCCACACATTTAAACACAAGCCTTGGTTACGTTATCAAATACTGTTTTTGATTGTGTATCTATTGCAAATGTAACCAACCACACTGTAGTAGATCACCATTATTTTTATTTTAAAAAAGTAGGTAATTACATTTAGTGAAGGCTTGGCCTTCTCTAACCTACATTACCTTCTGTCTATCTATGATATAGTCATACAATGATATCCAAACTCAACCTAGCAGACTTAGCGACAGATAGATTTACTACAGCTGCAGTGTTGCGCAAATAACGACATCGGTTCTCATGGCGTAGCGTCAGCAGACTAATCTGCCTGTCTTCTAATCTTCTGTTGGGGAAAGTGCATGCGGTCGAAACGTAGAGAACACAGGAACCTTTTAGTTCCTACAAAAGTAGTTCTTGGGACTAACAGTTCCAGGGACTTTGGTGGGAATGCGCCTTTATATGTGCTTTATGTTTGGTTTCGTTGTGTCAATCTCTCCCATGCAGACTGACGAGGTAGATGGCCTGCAGTTCAGCGACGAGATGACACGTGTCGGCTGAGTTCATACACATACATTTTTCATTAGTTTGCGAGCAATGTTATTTGAATATGCTAAAGATATATTTTAACTGATTTATATTCAAGTTGATCTCCCTTTCAATAAAACATTTGTTTTCAACAAATTTGTTTTCAACAAATGTTTTTACCTTGTTATGCAAATTGAATTGAACTAATGCATCCTCTTAGACCTTGATAGTGATATCACTCAACAAAACAAAATTGTTATTGACATATTTAATCTGGTTCAGAGAAAGGTTGGGGGTGTCAGACCATGCCACTCTGTAACCGACCTATAGTTACTCCCTAGTTGTTTTCTGCCGACTGACCAGTACAGATGTGTCCGTGGGCTACCCATTCACACTCTGATTCATGATACATTCACAAATTTCTTTATCAAATGTCATGGTATGCACGGGGAAGGCCAATATTGCGTGATATTAACACATTTGTCTGAGGCAATTTTGGAGGATTTTGCTTAGAAAAACTGGCATGTTGGAGAAAACTACCTTTGGTCGGTTTCTAAATAGCATGGTCAATAGTCACTTGGAGGATGTCACCCCTACTGCTGGAATATTTTCAACATTTTAAACTTTACATTCCTCGTAAAAACATTTTCTCTTTAGTTAGGATGAATAAGTAGATAAGCTTCAATCGAATAAAGAAACCGGTTTGTTTTTTATTTCGTTGTAACTACTACCAAATTTACATTACATACTTGGTGGGTATCTTCTGCTTGTGTTGGATGGGCGAGATTTATTTATTGTTAAATAAATTACACCGTTGTGAATAGATATCTTGCTGACAATGGATAATAAAAAGAAAAAAGGTAGCCTATAAGGCAAGTTATTTACACCTTTCAGGCGTGCTTGTAATTGTTTGTTTTTTTCATTATCTGCAAGGACTCTGAAGGCGAGCCAACAGAGAAAGATGCCCTACAGCAAGGCAACCAGATTGTGTGTGCAGGCTATGCCCTTTATGGCAGTGCCACGCTGGTAGCACTTAGTACAGGTGCTGGCCTCAACTTCTTCTTGCTGGACCCGGTAAGTGTACCATAAAAGCAATTTCACTCACTGGGATGAAAATTGGCCTAAAATGGCAAAGTAAATACAAATTTGCAAACAACGTTTTAGGTCTTAAAGGGATAGTTCAACTTCTCTGGAAATATGATATATTCCTACTTACCCCTAGTCAGACAAGAACTTATATCAATCTTGTGATTGCACGTCCAATATTGGCCCAACTGTTTCAAAAACATCATCTCACTTTTACATTTTGATTTCTACACGTGTGAAATACAGAAGATACAGGATGTTATTATATCCATTGTCCCATACTCCAAGATGAGCACTTCAAAAGCCTATATTTTAGAATGGACTTGGGTCGAGAGCAGATATATCATTGGGGTTTTCAAGTGGGCACCCTCCACCCCGGATGTTTTGTTAATCTGAGCCCACGACACCTCCAGAAGGCTTAACATCTCAGAGCCACTATATCCGCTCTCGGCACGGCCAGATATTAAAAAAAGTTGTTTATTAAGCTGAGCGAAATCCCTATCCCTATTCCCTATTCCTGCAGGCGCTTTCCGCCAACTCTGCAGGGATACTTACCACCTGAAAAGAAGATTATCTTTCCCTACTCTGTTCCTGCAGGCTTGGTATATGATGCTCTGCAGATACCCCTGTACTTATCCGTATTTCCTATTCCTGAAGGTGCTTTCTGCCAACTTCACAGGGATACTTATCACTTGAAAAGAAGATAATCTTTGTATCTTCATAAAAAATTTGTTTTTTTGCAATCTTAATTTATATTTAATATAAATTTGTTCCAATTCATACATGAATTAGAGCAGGTTATGCGTTTGAATGTGTGTTTTTTTCAGGACCAGTACTTTGTGTGCATTAACTCGCTTTGACCTTGCCGTGTGCGCAATCATGTTTAGAGTTCATAGTTGGCATAGCAACACCCCTCCCCCTCCGAATGTGCCGACTCTCTCGTGCAGCGTCCTCAGAGCTCTATTTGTTCGTGCCTGAACAGGAAGAAGAGGGGGTTGGAAGTGGTCATTGTTCGAGGCGTCTTTAGCCTGCCCACCCAATCAGAAGTTTGAAATGGTACTTGAATTTTCTGTGCTACATTTTCATTGGCTGAAAATCTTTTTTTAAATGTTTTTTTTACTTTTGATTGGGTGGGCGAGACGCACGTTTGGGTGGGCTGTGCCCGCCCTTGCCCCTGCCTACCGCTGGCCTTGTAGCTACTTTTGTTAGCTTACTAGAGGTGCAGATGCATCATTGGAATTTCTACGAAAATGATCAACAATTTGTTACCTCAGACTTGTTTTTAGGTTATAGCAAATCAAAAGTAACATGAAATTGCTTTGCAAATTATTATCCATCACGACACTAATCTAACTCAACTCTAATCAGTCACCTTGAAGAAAGGTATCGCTCTTACCTCTGTCTGGAGTCCATTAAGTACTTCAGAGCGTCACGTTTTTGCGGTTCCCTAAAGTCCACGAGGCAATTGATGTGTTATTTTGTTCACTTCTCAATGAGGCCCTTTTCACTGGCTTGTCCATGTTTATATAGCCTATGAAACAACACGGTAAAAACGCACAGGTTGAAGCACATAAGATGCTCAAGATGCACAACATGCGCAAGATGCGCATTTAGTAGTCCATAATCAGGACAACACAGTTTCACCAAGGAAGACCCAATGACTCAATGACATCCTGTTGCATAATTACTTAGCCTAATAAGTGCCGTCAGATTCCCTTAGCACCGATATGAATTCCCCTTCATATCTTTCCTTATCCTTATGACGTTTTCTCTCGGGTTTAAGGAAGTAGTGAGATTAGTAGTGAAAGTCAAAGAATGTACTTTATTTGAATATTTGGATCCAACGCAGGAGTTTTGATCTCCGTTTGGGTTAGGGTTAGCTTGATATCAGTACACAGCTAGATACTACAGACAGCTGGGGTGGCTGCAAGCACACTTCACAATTTCCCCAGAAATTGTAGAAATTCAAATAGAGGAGGTATTCAGGGTATTCAAATAGAGGAGGGCGGGGCGACTCAGATTCAGGAGTTTTCATTGAGCCAGAAGGAGAAGATTACATTTGTAGGATTTTAACAAGGTAATTGAACGTATTTTGTGGAAAAAACATAACAGATTTGATTTATACGTTTAAGCAGAACATTTTAAACGGCTGTTTAACATCAAAGGGTCCAAGGTAGTCGATGCCTACATTGGTGAAAGGTAAACCAGCCTACTGGAGACTGGACGCGAATGACAGGAGATGTAATCCAGTTTCTGAGACGTTTAATGAATACGTTTAATTTACACATGACACACAGTTGAAAAACTACATACTCCCATGCGTAATGCAGCTCTCCATTAACTAAAACAGCGCATGACGTAATTTCACATATTAAAGGAAGCGTTGATTATCAATATTACATATAATACTGTATACATATACGTATACATAGCAATTGTTCTTGTACATAATAACACACTACCTATGAGATATACTTTAACTGTAAGTAATTAATTATATAAATCATACCTATTATTTAAAATATTTTAAATACACACATTGTGCCTCTTATCTGGCGCCTAATAGGTTAAGCAGGAAGATTAAGCTAGTTTCAAATTAACTCAAATACCAAGTCATCCAACAATCAAAAGACAAATAAAAATTTAAAATTAAACTGTCAACAGACTGAAATAAACTATTTCAAACTCTTATCAGTCTATTCTTTCACAGTTCTTCATTATGTGGTCTTATTTTGTTCACACTGTTTCCTGCAACAAGTTCTTTCAAATGTATGAAAATAATGTCCTCCCACACCTTATCACTAACCGAGGATCTCAAAGGGGAGAGAATAAACTTCAAACAAGAAAATGCGCGTTTTTTTAACTGGCAGAGCACTGATAAAGCTATTCCTACTTCAAAACACTCAACGTTGTGCTTGAGATGGGGTGCTCTTGAATTTGAGTTCAAGAGAGCGGTGATAAACACTGAAGATGGCGCGGAGATGTTCTGTCAGCCAAACATTTTATATATTTTAAAATTGGAAGCGAAACATATTTACTTTCTGAAACATTTTAGGGAACCAAAAAAATAAAACCGGAATTAACCGGTTATGTGGGTTTCTAATTAACGTTTGCGTACCGGGACAGAAAAAACTGATATGTTTCTAATTCTGTTTTTGTTCATAACTTGTCGTTTCCGTTTTTTGTTTCTGGTGCTTGAACCGTTTTCAAGCCCTGGTCCAAAGCCACTATCCCTAACCTTTCATCACAACTGATGGCTTCCCTGTGCCCATCTCGTCCTAAGTCAAGAACCTCAGGGTTATCCTGGACAACATTCTCTCCTTTCCCCGTCACATCAACTCCAAAACTTAGACCGCGTTCTTTCATCTCCGGAACATCGCCTTACTTCGCCCGTCCCTTTCTCCATCAAGCGCTGAAGTCCTGGTCCAAGGATTTGTATCCTCACGGATTTATTATTGCAACGCTGTTCTTTCAGGCCTTCCCACCTAACTAATAAACCGGCCACAAATAATCCAGAATTCGGCTGCTCGTATCCTCACCAACACCATGTCCATCGACCAACCCATCAATCACCCCAACTCTCATCCAACTGCACTGGCTCCCTGCACAGTACCGCATTCAATTCAAAACTCTCCTGCTCACTCTCCTCAGCCCTATTGGTGCCACAGCTTTCAGCTGCTCTGCACTCAGGATCTGGAACTGCCTTACCCCAGTTATCCAACAGTCTGACACTATCATCCTTCAAGTCAATACTAAGAACTAATTTGTTCATACTGGCCTACTCACTGTAATTGCTCCCTTGCACTGTGTGCTATCTCCCCTCGTTTACCAGTGTTTTCACTAATGTGCCATTGGGGTTTCTTAGCCTACATCCCTTTTGTATTGTTACTATGCTGCTGAATTACTTCAATTCAAATTTTGATTTTCACTTATATACTGTAAGGTGGCCTTGAGTGTCTTCAATGGCACCCTCAAATAAAATGTATTATTATTATTACAATTAATAAATGTTTTTGTGGATTTTCTGAAATGTATTCCTTTCAAGGTGAACCCTAGCTCTGTTACATTTTCCTTGAGTGAAGTCACCAGTGATGCTAAATACAATTTATCTTCTCATCCGATCATAGTTAAAACATTTCCACATATTATATTTTTTCCACTCTGAGATCATAGCTGTCACAGCCATGCATGCTAGATCATTTTTGATAACGTTTCATACAGTCCATTTTGCCAACTAGCTGATTCTCACTGTACCTTGTGTCAGTGAGACTTACTCGCTTACCTAATCATATTAACAACATCTTAGCCATTTAGCAAGTTTCGTAAGAAGTCACCAGCATCTATGCAAGTCATGATCTAGGCCATCCTATAAATCCAAATGTTTTTTTTATTTTTGCTATAACAAATATTGTAATAAAATGAAAAAGACTGTTATGTTTGAATTTTATTTGATACTAAAGGGTTTATTTTTTACTTTCAGGCAATTGGGGAGTTCATTTTGACTGACCGGAATGTAAAGATAAAGCCAAAAGGGAAGATCTACAGTTTGAATGAGGGTTACGCCAAATACTTTCACCCGTCCATCAATGAGTACCTAAACCACAAGAAATACCCAGAGGTTAGAGGATGTTGACTCAACAACACACACAGCAAACACAGACTCACGTAGAAATGTAACCAACACAGATGGAGAGTTTTCCCCAGAGGCTAGCATGATTTCCACGCTATGTATCAGTGAATTATTTTGTCATTAACAGTGACCTGTGTAGGAGTACACTGTTAATCAATTTTTTTTCATTTTGAGTGATTCTTAAAATTATAATGATGAAATAATAATTAAAAAGGTACATTTGAAAATGTAGTTATCTTATTTAATTAGCACATAAAATTATACATTTTCTTTAACCTTTTTGTCGAGTCGAATGGAGTACACCTATTGTTCTCAAATATATATACATACTGTTAGTATATATATATATATATATATACTAGTTACTTGAAACCTCTTTAAAAAGTAACTAAGTTTCCGATTACTCCCTTAAAAAGTAATGCGTTACTAGGGCTACCTTTTGAGTTTCCCAATTTGCTCAAACTCTTTGAAGTTTAGGCTTTATTTTTATATCCCACACTGTGATGGGATATAACTTGTGATCATTCTGTGGTGCTTTGTATTATATATACAGTATATATACATATATTTTAAAACAGCAACACAAATAATAATCTAAGAAACCATGAATTGTCTACTAAGCAATGCATAAACCACACACAAAACATTTGTTCAACTTATTTATTCTAGCCTCAAATGGCCAACCAACAAGACTCAAAACTCACAGCTTACATTCTGAGCTCAAAATAATGTACCCATTCAAAGTAGGGATGGGCACGATTATTCGAATATTCGAATATTCGAAATGATGTGGGTATTTGAATATAGCTGCAGCTATTTATTTATATTTTTGACAAAAGTTAATTTAAATATTATTCATTAGCGATTTCGATTACATACTGTTTATAACGTGTACACCAATGCCACTGAAATATATAAAAAGTAGAAAGAAAAAGCACAATTTCAGTGCATTAGATACCTTTTTCCTGCTTTCCACATCAAGTAGTTTAAACTTGCAGGCACCAACTGAAGGCACGAGAGCGCTCTTTGCTAGTGCGCTGGATCACCAATACAAACACATGCGCACTATAGGGCCAACTCTCCGCTCAGAGATCAAAGAAAATCTGTCCAAATGTGTCAGAGTAAGAAATGTTCAGAAATTGGAAAAGGAATATGTCTATTTAGCGAAGGCCAGATCACGGAAGCCCTTCAGGCTACATATACAAGTGCGCTTTATTTCGGTTAATCGATTACCCGAAATATTTTTGATCGAATATTCGAATAGTGATATGGCCAAAAATGCCCATCCCTAATTCAAAGCGTACAAAACTACGGAAGCATATTGCTGCCACGGGAGAAAAATAAAACAGATCAGTATTACGTCATAACGTAAAAGCAGAATATGTTTTTCACGTTATAACACGAGAATTTCATATTTTATCGAGATAACTTATTGTTTTAACATAAAACGTTTCACGTTATAACGTGATAAATTATATTGATATAGCGTGAAACGTTTCACGTTGTTTCGTGATAACTGATAGGCTAACTATAGTCTACTAGGTCTAACGTGAAACTCATGTTGGAATAAGGAAGCGGTGGGAACACCACCATAGTGGGGCCTTGAGCAAGGCACTTAACCCATATGTTATACTCCTCCTGCCCCTGTAATTTCATTGCAAGTCGCTCTCGACAAAAGCGTCTGCTAATTGACTGTAATGTAAACGTAATGTGTGTGAGAACAGATTGATGAATATGGCTCATTGATGTGAAAGCTTGTGAACATGCCTTCCGTGTCCCTCCGTTGAACAATGAAAAATATGACACTACAGTGCATCCGGAAAGTATTCATACCCCTTCACTTTTTCCACATTTTATTATGTTACAGCCTAATTCCAAAATGGATTAAATAAAAAAAAATTCTCAACATTCTGCACACAATACCGCATAATGACAAAGTGAAAATAATTTTTTTGAATTTTTTGCATATGTATTAAAAAAAAACAATTAAAATATCACATACCACACATCACATACATAAGTATTCACACCCTTTACTCAATACTTTGTTGAAGCACCTTTGGCAGCAATTACAGCCTCAAGTCTTCTTGAGTATGACGCTACAAGCTTGGCACACCTATTTTGGGGCAGTTTCTCCCATTCTTCTTTGCAGATCGTCTCAAGCTCCATCAGGTTGGATGGGGAGCGTCGCTGCACAGCCATTTTCAGATCTCTCCAAAGATGTTCAATCTGGTTCAAGTCTGCGCTCTGGCTGGGCCATTCAAGGACATTCACAGACTTGTCCCGAAGCCACTCCTTTGTTATCTTGGCTGTGTGCTTAGGGTCGTTGTCCTGTTGGAAGGTGCCTTCTCCCCAGTCTGAGGTCCAGAGCGCTCGGGAGCAGGTTTTCATCAAGGATCTATCTGTACATTGCTGCATTCATCTTTCCCTTGATCCTGACTAGTCTCCCAGTTCCTGCCGCTGAAAAACACCCCCACAGCATGATGCTGCCACCACCATGCTTCACTATAGGGATGGTATTGGCCAGGTGATGAGCAGTGCTTGGTGTCCTCCAGACATGACGCTTGGCATTCAGGCCAAAGAGTTCAATCTTGGTTTCATCAGACCAGAGAATTTTGTTTCTCATGGTCTGAGAGTCCTTTAGGTGCCTTTACTAAGGATTGGCTTCCGTCTGGCCACTCTACCATAAAGGCCTGATTGGTGGAGTGCTGCAGAGATGGTTGTCCTTCTGGAAGGTTCTCCCATCTCCACAGAGGAACACTGGAGCTCTGTCAGAGTGACCATCGGGTTCTTGGTCACCTCCCTGACCAAGGCCCTTCTCCCCCGATTGCTCAGTTTGGCCGGGCGGCCAGCTCTAAGAAGAGTCCTGGTGGTTCCAAACTTCTACCATTTGCGAATGATGGAGACCACTGTGCTCGTTGGGACCTTCAGTGCTGCAGAAATTTTTTTGTACCCTTCCCCAGATCTGTGCCTCGATACAATCTTGTCTCGGAGGTCTACAGACAATTCCTTGGACTTGCACTGTCAACTGTGGGACCTTATATAAACAGGTGTGTGCCTTTCCAAATCATGTCCAATCAATTGAATTTACCACAGGTGGACTCCAATCAAGTTGTAGAAACATCTCAAGGATGATCAGTGGAAACGGGATGCCCCTGAGCTCAATTTTGAGTGTCACAGCAAAGGGTGTGAATACTTATGTACATGTGATATTTAATTTTTTTATTTTTAATACAGTTGCAAAAAATTAAAAAAAAACTTTTTCACTTTGTCATTATGCGGTGTTGTGTTTCGAATGTTGAGAAATTTTTTATTGAATCCATTTTGGAATTAGGCTGTAACATAATAAAATGTGGAAAAAGTGAAGGGGTATGAATACTTTCCGGATGCACTGTATCTCGGAGGGGCGAACTCATTCTTCCTTCTGTTCAGTCCCATGTGTTATTAAATCCTTCTTAGTGTACGCATACTTATCACAATATTATTCTATAATTTATTGTTCCTAAATTATTGTTTGTACATGATTGCATGCTCAAAAGCAGCAGAATTCCGCCATCACTCAGTCTGATAGGTTATCACGTTTTAATGTGAAAGGTTTTATATTATAACAAAATGTTATCATGTTATAACGTGAAAATGTCATGTTAAAAATACCAAAAATATTGGTATCGGTAAAATTGGGAAAATAACAGTAACGGCCCCTTTTTTAATTTTCATTAACTGCAATTTAGTTACTTAAATGTGAAGAATAATGCGTTACTGTAACTTGTAACTTTGTAACGCATTACTCCCAACACTGGCAATGAATACTGTCAACCTGAAACTTAATGGCCTTGGGTCGTTTTCTGTGAAGAATGCGTTAAAGAACAAATTTTCATTGAGTGTACACTGTGAACCCGCCTACACATAGGTAGTGTTTGAGGGTAATATAAGTGTCGGTACTGTAAACAAGTAAAAATTGTAAACATTTAAGAAAAAGGTTTGCTGTGAAGTCACTTGTCTTCCACCGACCATCTGTTATGTTTTTTTGCATTAATTATTATGGTTGTATTGTTTTAAAAACCTAACATTGGGTGAGAAACAAAAACATGAACACCACACAAGGGATGAACATGTAGGCATGTAAAATCTGAACATATGATAAAGCCAGGTTCAACATTATTGTTAAATTTTTTTGACATATGAGAGCCAAAGGCTTTTAAAGAATGATATTTGTCTTTTAATCCATAAACCTGAAACTACTGCCAACAGCCATAAAAAAAAACATTTTCACCCTGTTTTTAGGAATAAAATGTTAAATAAATCAGGCTGCAATGAACACACCCTTCTGTAAAAGCCGTCGGAATATAAATATAGAAAGGACAGTTAAGTGAATATGTTGTTCAGATGTATTCTCATTGAAGACAATTTTAGCTGCAACTAGGGATGTCACAAGAAATTTAGAAGTCAATACCAATACCAGTGAAATTCCACGATTCTCAATACCCAATTCGATACCATGGTAAAAAAACAAAACAAAAATCCCATGTACTTCACGATACACTTTATTCTTAAACATTACAAAAAACCACAAAAGTGGCATGTAGTCTTCAAGTAGGCCTATTAAAAACAAACAATACTGTTTTTAATCACAAACAATTTACTTTTAATGATGGCACTGTGGCGTCCGCCACTGGGACATAATTCACCTCTTGACACTGTGGGCGATAAGCGCCTGTGCCTTTAAGGCATGAGCACGGGGATGACGTGTGATCGTGACGTGACGTGTGGTCTAGCAGCCCGATGGCGTCGCCCCTCCACATTGTTCCGAAGATTGGAGGCGGTTGGCGCCCATGTGGGGATTATAGGCGTCTCAACAATTCTACCATCCCAGACCGGTACCCGATTCCGCATATTCAGGATTTTTCTGCCCGGCTGGCTGGGAAGGTTGTTTTTTTGAAGGTGGACCTTGTGCGTGGCTACCACCAGGTGCTGGTACAGCCACAGAACATCCAAAAGACAGCCGTCATCACTCCGTTTGGACTTTAGGAGTTCCTGCGCATGCTATTTGGCTTGAAAAACACGGCGCAGGCGTTCCAACGGCTGATGGACACAGTGCTGAGGGACCTACCGTTCCTGTTTGTCTATCTGTACAACATTTTTATCGCCAGTGCCTCTAGGACGGAACACATGGCCCCCTGCGAAGCCTCTTTGGGAGACTCAATCGGCACGGCCTGATTATCAATCCAGCCAAATGCCAGTTTGGGTATGCCACCATCGACTTCCTCAGGCACCGTATAACTGAGGACGGTGCAGTGCCGCTGCCGTCTAAGGTGGAGGCAGTGAGGGGTTTCCCTCGTCCCCTCACCACAAAGGCCCTGCAGGAGTTCTTGGGCATGGTGAACTTTTATCATCGCTTCGTTCCCCGGGCAGCACGGCTCATGCAGCCTCTTCACGAGGCCCTTAAGGGTAAGCCCCCCAAGCATGTCGTGAGCTGGTCCAAGGACATTTACAGCCACGAAGGCGGCTCTGTGTAAGGCAACCATGCTGGCACACACAGTACCAGGGGCACCGATTTCGCTCACTACAGACACCGATTACACTGTCGGCGCCGTGCATGAGCAGTGGGCTAATGGTGCCTGGCAGCCACTCGTTTTCTTCAGCCGCCAGCTTCGCCCGGCCGAGCGGAATTATTATTTGCTATGACCAAGACTTGGGAGCCATGGTCCAGCCGGCAGCAGCGCCAGCTGTCTTTCATTTCGGAGTTTACCACGGACATCCGACATGTTGCCGGTAAGGACAACCCGGTGGCGGACTGCCTCTCCCGGGCAGTCGCCAGCGCCGTCCACCTGGGAATCGACTACACCTGCATGGCGGTCGATCAGGCTTCGGATCCGGGCGTCCAGGCTTGTAGGACAGCCACCACGGGGCTCCAGTTGAGGGACATCGCATTCAGTGATGCCGGCGCCACGCTGTTGTGTGATGTTTCCACTGGGGAGCCGTGGCCGGTCGTGCCTTCTGGGTGGAGGCGGCAGGTTTTCGATGCCATCCATGCGCTTTCACACCCGGGCAGGAGAGCATCCCAGAGGTTGGTGGCGGCTAAGTTTGTCTGGCACGGACTCAAGAAGGACATCCGGGACTGGGCCAATACTTGCGTGGAGTGCCAGCGCGCTAAGGTGCATCGCCATGTAAAGACCCTGGTGGCACCTTTTGCTGTGCCAGAGAGGCGGTTTGAGCAGGTGAACGTGGACCTAGTCGGTCCGCTGCCATCATCTAGGGGGTTCACCCAGCTCCTCACCATGGTCGACCGAACAACCTGGTGGCCGGAGGCCGTCCCACTGGCATCGACGTCGGCAGCAGATGTGGCTCGGGCGTTCATCGCCACTTGGATCGCCAGGTTCGGTGCCCCGTCGGATGTCTCTTCCGACAGAGGGCCCCAGTTCACGTCTGAGCTTTGGAACGCTATTGCCCAGGGTCTGGGGGTTAAGCTCCACTGCACCACGGCATATCACCCCCAGGCTAACGGCTTGTGTGAGCGGTTTTATCGCTCGATGAAGGCCGCACTCCGAGCCAGCCTGCGGGATGACTGTTGGGTCGACAGACTCCCATGGGTCATGCTGGGGCTCCCCAAAGAAGGACCTGCAGGCCTCGTCCGCTGAGCTGGTTTACGGGCAGCCTCTGCGGGTTCCAGGGGACTTTTTCCCTAGCACCACGTGCCCGTGGTCCGCGACACAGCAATGCACCGCGCTCCTGGACCATGCCAAGGTGTTTGCGCCTGCGCCTACGTCGCAGCACGGCCTCCCTCGGTCCTATGTCCCTGGGGATCTGATGACGGCGGAGTTTGTTTTCATCCGCCATGATGCTCACCGGGGTGTGCTGCTCCCCCCCTACGATGGGCCTTTTCGCGTCCTGGAGGCAGGGGACAAGGCCTTCCTGGGGGACATTGGGGGGAAACCAGACTACGTTTCGCTGGACCGTCTCAAGCCGGCGCATCTGGACCTGGACCAGCCCGTCAGGGTGGCTCAGCCGCCGCGGCGGGGCCGGCCTCCAGCACTGGCGCAGATTTTACCCCCCTCGACCCCCAAACCGCCACCCCGGCGGCCCTCCGGACCTCTCTGGGACCCCCCGGTGCGCTCGCCCCCGGCTCCGGGCGTGAGGAGTCGTTTCGGGAGGGAGATCCGGCCGCCCATTCGTCTGGCATTGCCGGTGTTTGTGAATTCTGGGGGGACGTCTGTGGCGTCCGCCACTGGGACATAATTCACCTCTTGACCTGTGCCTTTAAGGCATGAGCATGGGGATGACGTGTGAGGGGTATATGGTGATGTGGTAAATGTGTGACGGTTGTTGTAGGAATAAAGATACAGTGTGTTGCACTGGAGAGCAAGGAAGCCAGTGTTCCTCTCATTACTCAAACTCCTACACCACATCATTTCAATTGCAGTAGGGCTACCCTTCCCCACATGAAAAACATAGAAATAACCAATAGTCCAAGGCCTATTTACAGTATATAATAAAAATAAATAAACATATATGCACACATTTATAACACGTCCAAGCGAGATCACAAGGAGAGTCAAATTTTCCCATGCTGCATTAGGATGTAAACTATTACAGCTAACTCACAGGTAAAGTTAGTTTTTTCTTGAAGTATACAAGGCATTGTTAAACATGTCACTATTTGCGAACCATGTGTGAGAGAACAATGAAATGAGAACAAGACGCTTATAGCAGTCTTATTAATTACTCTTCTTTTTTTTACTCATCTCTACTTTGCACAACGCAACATTGCACATATGGCTATTTGTACTACTTTAAATAATTGTATGGCTATTGTACTTAATAGATTTTATATATTTTAATTTTATTTCATCTTATTTCATTCTTTACTCTTATTTTGCACATTTATGCAGTTGGTGGGTTTACATTTCATTGTATTGTATATCACGAATGAAACCTAACTTTGAACTGAGGTCCACGGGATCTTCTAGAAGTGATCAATTTTTCTAAGAGGATTGATTGGTCAGTAGACGGTTCTTTTATACGTTTTGAACTGTCATATCAAACATAACCTGCTCCAGTTAGGTGTGCAGCGTGAGTTACCATGGTGATTTACCCTGGTAAAGTGACCCATCATCGTGGTATAGATAACCAAGGTGAAACCTGAAGATACCTCACTAACCCAAAATCCTGCTTTGTGGTAAAGGCCTCTGGTCACACACAACTTGTAACGCAGATAATTGTTTTTCTGATTATTACCAGGTCACATTTTATGCACAAATGTAAGTATTGTATCATATTGTGTGTATATTTCATATTTTAAATATTTGCAAGACTAGAAGTTGGCTAAAAGAAATCCCAAATAAATAAATGAACAGTTTAAACTAATGTAACTAATAACAAAACACTAATATAAGGTGTCTACACTTGCGTTTGACCGAGAAGTTTGATTTAATAGTGTCCTTTGTGTATTTTCTCACAACTGCAGGATGGCAGTGCCCCGTATGGTGCCAGGTATGTCGGATCCATGGTGTCAGATGTTCATCGTACCATTGCCTATGGAGGCATCTTTATGTACCCCGCTAATGAGAAAAGCCCTAAAGGAAAGGCAAGTTCCGTGCTACTTAGTGATAGCTGTCTATCCATTCGTTGTGTAATTTACTTGATTGGCAACCAATTTGTAAAGCGCTTTGAGTCCTGAGAAAAAGCGCTAAAAACTAAATGCAATGAATTATTATTATTATAATTGATTTTAAAATACTGTTGCTCACCTACAAGTCATTAAATAATTTGAGGTCAAAATATATTACCAACATGCTAATACAGTATGAACCCTCTAGACCGTGTCAGCTGGAACAGGTCTGCTAACCATCCTAAAACCCAAAAAGGTGAAGCAACATTTATGCAACAAATAGCTAGAACCAACTTCCGGAAGATCTGAGACTCGCTAATTTATATGTTCTCCATTGCATTTGGTTGATTCTTTCCTTCTTAGTAATTTTATGTCTCTTGTTACAACTGTTTTTTTTAATTTATTGGTCTTTTGTTTCTTCATTGTATGTTTCTGCTTGCTTTTGGTAAAGCACATTAAATTGCCTTGGTGTATGAAATGTGCTATGAAATTACATTTGATTTGATTTAAATATGTAGACGTCCCCGAATGCCATGTTAGACAAAGATTTTACATCACCACCACAAAATAATCCTTCAGCTAAATAAACAAAAAACTGTCCTCATGTTTCTGCTTGTCTTATGCATTTCAATGTGCTTTACATATGTGTATGAAGCATGCTACACAATTAAAATACAAATTTTAATTGATATTATTGTAATGGAATCTTGGGCCATTTTCTTTCTTTTCATTTTCATCTACTTCATAATTTTGATGTAAATGTGAATGACATTTGTAAATTATAGGATATTGAATTATATGGGGTGGGCAAATATAACTAGATATCATTAAATTTCCTGAAAAAAATGTGTGTGCCCACTACGCATTTGCTGTATGCCAGTATGATTGTCTGAACCTTGCATTTAAAACTGTATGTATTACTGAATGTAAACTATTTAAAACAGTAAAACATTTGTATTATGCATGTTTAATGTAAGCTCAAGTATAATAGTATGTCACAGTATGCAATTAGACTGGAAGTCGATGAGGCCCCTTAGACCATCATGCATTTCAGAACTCCAAAAATATAAATTATATCAAAATGAAACTTCGCAACTTTAATCAGTATGCTCTCCTGAGTATGTACATACCTTAATCATGTCTGTACTATAAACGGTCACTTAGCTACAATTTGAATGGAAGTCAATAAGGCTCCATAGACCATCATGCATTTCAGAACTCAAAAAGTAGAAATGATATCAAGATGAGCTACAACTTGACTGTAAGTCTATGGGAGAGGCCCTATAACTGTATAAACATCAAGATTATGGGATGTGTGATTACATGATTTGTAGTATGTTGACTAAGCTGGCCAAGCTGAGCGATATGCCGTTGGAACGGTGTTTGTAACATAAAAGCTGACAAAGATGCTCCGTAAAGCATTTTTGATTGTACCTCATACATCCCATAATATTTTCTGCAATTGTTTACAATGCATGATCCAGCATGTCAAGATGAGTGTTTTGATGTATGAACCGTTTGTCTCGCATGAAAACTCAGTGAGATAATCCAGTTCAAGTGGTATAATTTGCACATTTGCATAATTAAAAAAATATTAATTATATCAAAAAGCTAAATGTTATTCGTATGCACCATGATGAACTGAACAGTTGTACATAGGAACCGTATATGTAAAATAAAATTAGTGGGAAGAGTAGCGTTTCAGCTGAGACCTCTGAAAAGCATGTTCATTAATAATAATAAAAAATATATAAATTATAAATAAGGCATTTTGAAAAAGCATGAATCTATGTAAAGTACCAAAACGCACGTTTCGATATGTGAACCATATGTGTCGCATGTACGGTGGCTGAGATACGTAATTCTCAAAATTAAAGTGTGAAAAAGTGTGACAAATGGCCATTTTTAGAGGTTTATTAAATATGATATTAATATGTTACATATTATGACGTCACAGTATAAAAAGCAACCAACTACAGATCAGGACACTCGTTTTGATGTATGAACCGTATGTGTAGCACGAATGGTTATTGAAATACGGCTTCGGGGAAAAACTTACAGAAAAAAATATAAAAAGTATGCAAGAGTACAGAAGTGTGCCACTTTCAGTGGGCACACTAATGATCTCATACTTGCTCATATTATTCTTCAAACAATGTACGAACATATAGCATTTGAAATCGTGGAGACACTATGAGGATGCTTGAGGATTGAAAAGGCAAATTAAACTGGGTCTAGTCAAGACAACAATACAAAGACACATTATGTTTGATAATATAACCAAGACAAAGTACTGTATATTCTGTATATAAAGAACAGAAAAATGTGCTTAGCTTATTTGCTCTATTTCTGTTTGTAGGCCTTTTGTATTTACTGTGACTTTGAAAACTCCTAAATGCATTTCAATCATTATCTAAAATATGTTTACATTTTTTTTTATCCGTCTGTCAATAGCTTAGGCTGCTGTACGAATGCAACCCAATAGCCTTCCTGATTGAGCAGGCGGGGGGCATGGCCACCACTGGGACCCAGAGAATACTAGATGTCCAGCCAGAGACAATCCACCAACGGGTGCCTTTTGTGGTGGGCTCTCCTGAGGATGTCAATGAGTACCTATCTTTTGCCAAAAAGCACTAGTTCTAGAATAGGTCCATTTACACTCAGGCACCTATTCTTCTGTGTATTTCTTATGTGCTGCAAGATAAATAAGCAGACAATGTTTTAGCTCAATTATACTTTTTGGTTTTGAAAGTAAGCTCTTCCATCATTTTGCAAACACTTGTATCCCAAATTCTGAAAGCTATATCAATAGTCTATTCAATCAATAAACAATTGCCCATTTCTTAAAACAGATTTCATCCATGTGTAACTGAGAGGTTTTCTAAAATAAAAAGTGAATGCACAACTACCTCTCTTGCTGATTTTAAATACTTCTGACCCAGCCATTTGGCAATAACTTAAATTAACTTGGCTCTAAACTTAAAGGTTAAAAATGAACTCTGACCATCCTAATACCCAGGATCCATTTGTTTTTTATAAGGAAGTTTTGATTTGTTGTCTAAACCTTTAGTTGTATGTATTCATTTCTAATTTAAACAGTGAATAAATACTATGTATTTAATGTTCAAAAAAGAAAGTTAGCGACACACATGAATTATTGCACTGCCATGAAAGTAGAGCTAGGACAATAGATCGATGCACTATTATCTTTTAACAAAGATTGATGCGATGATGAGATAAACTCATTGGATCGGTTCGCAGCCGAGTGTGAAGCGGCTGGGATCAGGATCAGCACCTCCAAATCTGAGGCCATGGTTCTCAGCAGGAAACCGATGGATTGTCTACTCCAGGTAGGGAATGAGTCTTTACCCCAAGTGAAGGAGTTCAAGTATCTCTCTGTGGTATCTCTCTCTGTCTTGTTCTCGAGTGAGGGTAAAATGGAACGAGAGATGGGCCGGAGAATTGGAGCAGCGGGTGCGGTGTTGCAGTCGCTCTATCGCACCGTTGTGATAAAGAGAGAGCTGAGCCAGAAGGCAAAGCTCTCAATCTACCGGTCTATCTTCGTTCCTACTCTCACCTGTGGTCAGGAAGGGTGGGTCATGACCGAAAGAACGAGATCGCGGACACAAGCGGCGGAAATGAGTTTCCTCCGGAGGGAGGCTGGCATCTCCCTTAGGGATAGGGTGAGAAGTTCAGCATTCGTGAGGGACTCGGAGTAGAGCCGCTGCTTCTTTGCGTAGAAAGGATCCAGTTGAGGTGGTTCGGGCATCTAGTAAGGATGCCACCTGGCCGCCTCCCTAGGGAGGTGTTCCAGGCACGTCCAGCTGTTTACCTCGCTTCGAAAGTGAAGTTAGTCTGTTGTCCAAGAAATCTCTTTTAAACAAGGTAAGAATTTGAAATTGTTTACAAACTTTTACGCAGGTGATAGCCAACGCCAGCTGAACCAAGTTGTTTGCATAGATTCCTCATGCAATGTTAGGCCTACTAGCTTTGTCATTGTGATGTACAGGCCTACTTAAAAATGTGTTTGTAAATATAATTTCAAGAATTTCAGTTGAATTATTAATATAGTGAAAAGTACATTATGCAATGTGACTTAAGTAATTTAGAGGTTTGCCACTCAGAATGACAGAACGGCCCAAAAAATAAGATGCCAGAAACACAAAGTTCCCCTGACCCCATTTGTTTTTGTAGTTGACTTTAGTAAGATGTTACTGTGTAAGAATGCCTCACATGTTTAATATTGACATTTAATAAATACTTACTATTTAGCAGAACACTGGTGTCCTGCAGTTAGTGTTGAATTGTATCTGTGAAGCTGACTAGTGATGGGTCGTTCGCGAACGAACGGCTCTTTTTGAACGACTCTTTTCAGTGAACGTAGGGAACCGCATCACCTCGATAAAAAGCCGTTCTTTCGGCTCCCTCATTAAATTTTTATTTTTGTAGCACTACTCAAAGTAATATTCACTGCATTGTTCCCCAGACTGTAGAGTGACAACCCCTGAACAGCCTCATCTGGCATCTTATTTTTTGGGCCATTCTGTCATTCTGAGTGGCAAACTTCTAAATTACTTAATTATTAAAGTCATGCCAACAACCAATCAAATGTATTGTGTAAGCCCAATCGACGTGACAGTTTTACACAAGTAACAACACTTTCAACTAATTTGTCTTTCATAGGAAATCACATAATTGGTTAGCTGCCTAATAAAAGTAATTCAAACCAGATTTCCTGAAAAATACATGCATTTGTTTTCCATTTGTAAACAATAAAAAAAAAACATATAGCCAAAATGTATTGTAATTACGCCCATTATATAATTTTGCGCGGGAGTGATTATCTAGTCATTATTTGATTTATATCAATATAATTGTTTTATCAGGTTGGCTATGTAATATGATAGTTAAGGATCAGCAAATGTAAACCAACACCAACTGCTTCAATGTGCATTAGCAGTGCTAGCATTTCAGGCACATATAACTGAACAAAGAGCTAAGTGAGAGCCAAATGAACTGGCTCTTTTTTGTGAACGGAGCCAAATGAACCGACTCACCCAAAAGAGCCGAAATTCCCATCACTAAAGCTGACTGAATATGGTACAGCCCCACCTAGACTATTTTTCACCAGTCGCCACTGACCTATTAGTAGGCCTATATTTGTAAGAGATTTTATTTTGAAAGTAGGAGAGCTCTGTATATAACAGTGGAGAATGTTACTGTCAGATAGAGTTCCCCATGAGACAGCTCACACTGTCAAATTCAGACTTGTTTCCCCAAAACCTGTAAGTCCTGTGATTTTCAGCCTGCTATCCCGCCATAGCAGCTGAATTTGAATATCAAAGGAACATTAAAGATAATGCTATCTTTACTGAGATATATTTCACTGGTGTCCACAAGCTGATTTAAGGCGCGCAAAGAGAACAATTGACCTCTTGACCTCTTCTTGATCGACCAAAACTACTTTCAACAGCTTAAGTGAACAAAAGTATAACATAGTAACACAGGCAATTTTTTAAATATATGTATATATATTGATGCCGATACATATATATACATATACATATATATATATATATACATATATATACACACTCACTGGCCACTTCATTAGGTACACCTGTTCAACTGTTCGTTAACGCAAATATCTAATCAGCCAATCACAGGCAGCAACTGAATGCATTTAGGCATGTAGTGACTTTGAGCGTGGCATGGTTGTTGGTGCCAGACGGGCAGGTCTGACTATTTCAGAAAATGCTGATCTACTGGGATTTTCACGCACAACCATCTCTAGGTTTTACAGAGAATGGTCAGAAAAAGAGAAAATATCCAGTGAGTGGCAGTTCTCTGGGCGAAAATGCCTTGTTGATGCCAGAGGTTAGAGGAGAATGGCCAGACTGGTTCAAAATGATAGAAAGGCAACAGTAACTCAAATAACCACTCGTTACAACCAAGGTATGCAGAAGACCATCTCTGAATGCACAACACATCAAACCTTGAAGCAGATGGGCTACAGCGGCAGAAGACCACACCGGGTGCCACTCCTGTCAGCTAAGAACAGGAAACTGGGGCTACAATTCACACGGGCTCACCAAAATTGGACAATAGAAGATTGAAAAAATGTTGCCTGGTCTGATGAGTCTCGATTTCTGCTGCGACATTCGGACGGTAGGGTCAGACTTTGGCGTAAAAAACATGAACGCATGGATCCATCCTGCCTTGTATCAACGGTTCAGGCTGGTGGTGGTGGTGTAATGGTGTGGGGGATATTTTCTTAGCTTACTTTGGGCCCCTTAGTACCAATTGAGCATCGTTTAAATGCCACAGCCTACCTGAGTATTGTTGCTGACCATGTCCATCCCTTTATGACCACAGTGTATCCATCTTCTGATGGCTAGTTCCAGGAGGATAACATGCCGTGTCACGAAGCTCAAATCATCTCAAACTGGTTTCTTGAACATGACAATGAGTTTACTGTACTTAAATGGCCTCCACAGTCACCAGATCTCAATCCAATAGAGCACCTTTGGGATGTGGTGGAACGAGAGATTTGCATCATGGATGTGCAGCCGACAAATCTGCAGCAACTGAGTGACGCTATCATGTCAATATGGACCAAAATATCTGAGGAACGTTTCCAGCATCTTGTTGAGTCTATGCCACGAAGAAATAAGGCAGTTCTGAAGGCAAAAGGGGTCCAACCTGGTACTAGCAAGATGTACCTAATAAAGTGGCCAGTGAGTGTATATATACTGCTCAAAAAAATTAAAGGAACACTTTGAAAACACTTTGTTAACTATGTTAACTTCATTTCTGCGAAACAAGGATGTGTCCATTCTCATATCAAAAGATCATTAATCAAAAAAATGCCAGGCTGTTTGATCAGATTTTAACCAAAACAATGCCATTGCTTGGGATAGCTGTAAACTATAAGGGTGACAAGCCCAGATTATCAAAATAACAGGTATGTTTATTTTATTGCATGGAGCACAGGTGAATCATACTGAAAATAGCATGTGTTCAGGTGGGGTTTTTCTGGCTTTACCTCCCTTCTATTGCATTAACGATATTATCACCATGACATTTGCCATTTATCTGATGGAGGTAGAAAAGCATGAAAGCTCACGATTCGTTCAAAACTTATGTTTCGCGCTAATCGATCCAACAAATTATCAAATAAAGAACAACACTGCTTCATAACATAACCAGGCCACTTCATCATGATACAAAAGCAATAGCAGTGCTCTGTACCGTGTAAGCTAGCAATCGGTCCTACCCTGCCAGTCTGCACTTACGTTAAGTTGCTGGTCCTGAGTTAATTTCGTGCATATTTCACGTCGATATGCCATCATAGTGGGGAAGTATGACATAGAGATATGTACAAATCATCCTGTGTTGAAAAGTTAGCTAACTAGCTAGAAACAATAGCAAACTAGCGACTATGCTCGTTATAAAGAAAAGGTCTATAATAAATTGAAACGATATTAAACTAAGAAGATACAAGGGTTATCGTAATTCTTTACTCTTTATTAGCAAAGACAATACTTACATTTGTGGTTTTCCTTTTTTACCTGTGAAGTATGCCTCTATCTTGCCGGTGATATTCAAGGCTTTCTGGGAGATTTCTTATAACCCTCGTTTTCAAGTGTGCCTTTGGAAAACCTCCATTTCAAGGGCTACTTGACCCTTCCTCTAAGCCTTAGCCCTCTTTCACAAGAGAATTGGGACACCAGTAGCCCTACGTGTGAACGCTCAAAACTAAGGGTTAGGGCCAAGGGGTGTAAAATAGGCAATTGGGATTGGGCCTATGACATTTATAATATGTCGACACTGCCTAAATGTATCTAATGCTTGATGAGGGCTATGAAGCGATTTAGCTATGATCCTACCACCAAATCAATTTAACATAATTAAGTTGATAAAGCTCCCCTCCGAGAATCGCCACCTTAACGTGGTGGAGGGGTTTCAGTGTCCCTGTGACCCTGGGAGCTGGGTTGTCGGGGGCAGTAGCCCCTGGTAGGGTCTCCCATGGCAAATTGCACAAATCTAAGCGCGATTCAAAGACCCCAATGAAGTTGGAACAAACGGCACTGTGGCACCTCACCCGGAAGAGGGAAACCGGGTCTACCCCCTGGAGCCAGACCCGGGGGGATGCTCGCCGGCGAGCGTCTGGTGGCCGGGCCTTGACCCATGGGCCCCGGTCGGGCACAGCCCGAAGAAACAACATGGAGCCGCCGCCCTGTGGGCCCACCACCTGCAGGGACAGACATTGGGGTTGGGTGCAATGCCAATCGGGTGGCAGGCATAGGCGGGGACCTAGGCGTGCTGACCCCTGGCATCGTAGACTGGTCCTAGGGACGTGGAATGTAGATATCGGAGAGGCGGTGGAAGGAGCACTTTGAGGAACTTCTTAACCCCGCCAACACGTTCTCTGTGGAGGAGGCAGAGTTCAATGACTCGGGGGAAATCTTGGCCATATCTCTGGCAGAGGTAACTGAGGTAGTTGGGAAGCTCCTCAGCGGCAAGGAGCCAGGTGTGGATGAAATTCGCCCCGAGATGCTGAAGGCTCTGGACATTGTTGGGCTGTCTTGGTTGACACGCCTCTTCGGTGTCGCGTGGCGGTCGGGGACAGTACCATTGGAATGGCAGACCGGGGTGGTGGTTCCCATTTTTATAAAGGGAGGGTGTGCTCCAATTATCAGGGTATCACACTTCTCAGCCTACCTGGGAAAGCTTATTCCAGGGTGTTGGAAAGAAGACTCCAACCGATTGTCGAACCTTGGATCCAGGAGGAGCAATGCGGATTCCGTCCTGGTCGTGGAACAGTGGACCAACTCTTTACCCTTGTGGGGCTGTTTGGGGGGGCATGGGAGTTTGCCCATCCAGTCTACATGTGTTTTGTGGACTTGGAGAAGGCCTACGACCGTGTCCTCCGGGAGTCCTGTGGGGGGTACTGCGGGAGTATGGGGTACCGGGGCCGTTGCTACGAGCCATTCGGTCCCTATATAATCGGATTGAGAGTTGTGGCCGTATACTCGGCATAAAGTCAAATGTGTTTTCAGTGGGTGTTGAACTCCGCCAGGGCTGCCCCTTGTCACCGGTTCTGTTTGTGATTTTCATGGATAGAATCTCAAGGCGTAGCCGGGGGGAGGAGTGTGTCCAGTTTGGGGACCTCAGAATTGCTTCTCTGCTCTTTGCAGATGATGTGGTTCTGTTGGCTTCTTCAGACTGTGACCTTCAGCATGCACTGGAGCGGTTTGCAGCTGAGTGTGAAGCGGTCGAGATGAGAGTCAGTACCTCCAAGTCTGAGGCCAGGGTTCTCTGCCGGAAAACGGTGGAGTGCTCTCTCCGGGTTGGGAGTGAGTTGCTGCCCCAAGCGAGGGAGTTCAAGTATCTCGGGTTCTTGCTCACGAGTGAGGGAAAAATGGAGCGTGAGATTGACAGGCGGATTGGTGCAGCATCAGCAGTAATGCAGGCGTTGTACCGGACCATCGTGGTGAAGAAGGAGCTGAGCCGAAAGGCGAAACTCGCGATTTACCAGTCGGTCTACGTTCCAACCCTAACCTATGGTCATGAGCTTTGGGTAGTGACCGAAAGAATAAGGTCGCGAGCACAAGCGGCTGAAATGTGTTTCCTCCGTAGGGTGGCTGGGCTCAGCCTTAGGGATAGGGTAAAGAGCTCAGTCATCCGGAGGGAGCTCAGAGTAGAGCTGCTGCTCCTTCGCGTTGAAAGGAGCCAGATGAGGTGGTACGGGCATCTGATTAGGATGCCTCCTGGGCGCCTCCCGTTGGAGGTTTTCTGGGCACGCCCTACTGGTAGGACACCCCGGGGTAGACCCAGAACACGCTGGCGAGATTATGTATCTCGTCTGGCCTGGGAACGCCTCGGGATCCTCCAGGAGGAGCTGGAAAGCGTTGCTGGGGATAGCGACGCCTGGACTAACCTGCTGAGCCTGCTGCCACCGCTACCCGGCCCGGATAAACGGCGGAAAATGGATGGATGGATGGAAGTTGATAAAGCCTAAGCATTGACACTAAGTTTACCTTACTGGAAATCTGACAATATAATTCATACTCAAAGTAACTGAGTTGGAGTCATGGCTATCACTCATTGAGTAAACTTGAATTAGTTACATTGACAGACTTCAACTTTCAATGAATTTCAATTCATTAGCCTACACTTATTTGGTAAGGTTTTACAGTGGCAGCTTTATGTCTATGTAGGTTATATAGGCTACAGCAAAAACTGTAGTATAGGCTTACGTGTGATTGTGAATGATTGCAACTCATTAACAATCCAATTTCTATTAAATTCTTAATATTTTAGACTATAAGTAGGCTTCACACTGAACAAATGCAATGAAGAACATTACAGCCTACCTTTCATTTGGCGCGGACATGATTGAATTCTTGGCGAACCACAAGCCCAGAAACACTGTCTCTCTATTTCCTGTGCGCCAAAAGACAGGAAAGTGAGAGGTAATCTAAAACTATTGCTAGCGATTTAATTAATAATAATTAAAACTTTATAAATTATAAATAAGACATTTTGAAAAAGCATAAATCTGCGTACCAAGACGCACGTTTTGATATATGAACCATATGTGTCATGTACGATGGCTGAGATCTGCGATTACAATCGGAAAAGTGTGAAAAACTGCCATTTTTAGCTTATATTAAAACATTATATTAATATGTTACATTATATGACGTCACAGTATAGCATAAGCTTTCCCTGGTAGGCTGAGAAGTGTGATACCCTGATAATTGGAGCACACCCTCTGGTCCCCTTTTTTAAAAATGGGAACCACTACACCAGTCTACCATTCCATAGGTACTGTCCTCGACCTCCACATGACACAGAAGAGGCGTGTCAAGCAAGACAGCCCAACAATGTGAAGAGCCTTCAGCATCTCGGGGCAAAGCTCATCCACACCCAGCGTCTTGCCACTGAGGAGCTTCTTAACTACCTCTATGACCACAAAGTTCATCATCAATCTGCAGCGTAGGGTGTTCTGGTACCAAGTACGCTTATGAACATCCCTATGCTCAATCATGGTGTTTGTTACGGACAATCCATGACCAGCACAGAAGTCCAGCAACAAAGCTGTCACGAGCTGGTTGAGAGGTAGACCTAAACGCAGACATAGTTTGAAAATGTGGGCTTTAATGCCCAAAACCAGGAACACAAGGAGCACACGGCATACAACAATGAACAGACAAGGACAAAACACAAAGAAGGACTTAAATTCCAAACCAAAAACACAAAGAACCAATCAAAAACAAGAACCCAGGTGACCACAAAGACACAAATGAGGACTGGTGAAACCAATAATTAACCCAAAACCGCAGAAAACCCCAAACCCAGACAAAAGCACCACTCAGGTTCAGATCGGGCCGGCCATTCCTCCAAATCACCCCCCACCAGGTTTCTCCATCGTCACCCACGTGAGCGTTGAACCCCATCAGGACTATAGAGTCCCTAGATGGTACCCTTTCCAGGACCCCACCCAGCGACTCCAAGAAGGCAGGATACTCCCAACTGCAGTTTGGTGCATAAGAACAAACAACAGTCAGAGCCTAGACTCTCTCGTTCTCCGGGGAAAACTCCAACATAGCAGCGCTCAGCTGGGGGCTTGTGAGAATCCCCACACCTGCCCGGCGCCTCTCAGCCTGTGCAACTCCGGAAAAGGAAAGTCCAACCCCTCTCTTGCAGTTTGTTTCCAGAACCAGTGTCATGCGTAGAGGTGAGCCCAACTGTATCTAGTTGGTCATGCTCCACCTCCCGCACTAGCTCTGGTTCCTTCCCCGCCAGAGAGGTGACATTCCATGTCCCTAGAACCAGTCTACGACGCCCGGGGTCAGCACGCCTAGGTCCTAGCGTATGCCTGCCTCCCTGTTGGCATTGCACCCAACCCCAATGCAGGTGGTGGGTCCACAGGGCGGCGGCTCCATGTTGTTGGGTTGTGCCCGACCGGGCCCATGGTCACCAGTCGCTCACCGGCGAGCATCCCCCCCGGGTCTGGCTCCAGGGGGTAGTCCCGGTCTCCCTATTCCGGGCGAGGTGCTACAGTACCGTTGGTTCTGAATTATCATGGTTCTATGAATCGCGCTTAGTCTGGACGCTACCCCGGGACCAATTTGCCATAGGAGACCCTACCAGGGGCTACTGCCCCCGAGAACACAGCTCCCGGGTTCACAGGAACACACAAACCCCTGCACCACATTAAGGGGCGATTCTTGGACCAAACAATTATACGTTTAATGTTTGGAAATTGTTTATCTGTCATTTTGTGACACATATCATACAGATTACTGGTAACTGTCATTGAACTGTAGTGTATCTGTAGTGTAACTTTAGTGTAAATGTGAACTGTGGTGAATCAAATTAAATCACATGGGTACAGTTCAAATTGCCACCTCAGGGCTTACATGCCTGACCAATGATACAAATTACAACTACTTCTTTGTGCTCCTTGCCCACAGTTCTGGTGCACTGTGAACACCAGCTGCTGATCAGATGGTGTGGTGTACCTCTTCTTCTTCCCTTGGCTCTCTTGTCTGATATCCTCCTGTGGATCGGTGGTGGTGCGTTTTTATTTAAATTTTTTATTCATCCCACATCTTCCTATTACCATCAAATTCAGTGGCAACATGACCATGCTTAGCTTTGTGCCAAAGAAGGTTGTCCTCCTCAGCACCATGCATGATGACAAAGCAGTGGATGAAAACAGTGGGAGAGTGGTCTGTCAGCCCTCTTATTTTCATGACTACACCAAACATGTATACGCTTCATTTACTATATGATTGTTTTACAATGAAAAGTGCATTATAATTAAAATGAATTCATATTATTATTTATCAAACTCAGCCGCAAATCATTCATATCGGCAAAAAATCATCCATCCAAAAACATTGTTCTTTTAAAAAAAACAATTGCACGTTAATCATAATTTATATGAGGCCTACCTTGTTTATGTGCAATCAATGAAACTAACTAGTAAACAACGACTGATCTTTTAAAAGTAAAAATAATAATTTCAATCATTCAGTGTCAATTTAGTGTGTATTGGGGCAAGAGATGCATCGCCCCGCTTTAGTTTTTTAACATAACTACAGAGCTTCCCGATGGCCAGTCCGCGCCTGCCTTTACTATGGGCTGCAAGTTCTTAATTTTCCCCAAATATTTAAGATCTGGGACCGACAGGATTAAAAAAAACCTTACTGTTCATTTTTGCCCCTCCCCCGAGTACCCACTGGGTCAGCAGGGGTGAAAGTAAGCCGGTACGGTCCGGTACGGCGTACCACTATAAGATTCACTGACGGTACGCAGTACCAGAAAGAGGTCTGCCAAAACTCACGTTATAAAATGGGTAGTTCCAGGTTGCGTTCCGATCGCCTAGTAGTGCACTACAAAGTGGACTGCACAGGGTATTAACGTTGCTCTGGTCTATGGCGGAATAGCCTGTTCAGTCCACCTTATAGTGCACTAGGCTACTATACAATCGGAACGCACCTCCAGTATTTGATTATGATTGACTGCCGCGTACGAAGCCGTTGTAAAAAACACTACGACCACACAGTTGTGACCGCATTACAAAGTATCAATGCGCCGATAAAAGTTTTGTAAGTTAGCGTCCTGCGTTGCTAGGTTACTATGCAAGGCCTACTTTGCTTGGTGGAAGAACGATATTTGTAATCAATAAATTATTGTAATTTTTTTTTGCTATGTTTTTATCTTGAGAAACATTGCCTGGTCGATGTGGTGCCGTTGTTATCTTTACCATTCAAAATGAAAAGTCTTTCCAGATTATTTCCTCTCCAATAGAATTAGGCTAAAATATAAAAATAAAAAAATGGTTGTGGTAGAGTACCGGCAAGAAATAAAATCTACTTTCACCCCTGATCGTCAGTATTGAAGAAGGTCTATGTTATACTGCCAATGTCTGTCTGTGAGTAGCCTACACGTTTGGTGCACATATCTTTATCTTTTTATTTAACACTTTCAGATTACCCTAAATTTCCCATTGAGTTACCTTTAGCGTTTTATTTTGAAGGCAGGCTTGAAAGGACGGGGCTAACCCCAAATGTACAGAGCGCCAAGAGCTCAAATCAGACAAATTTAAATTGACCATAAAATTTACCAATCATATCTTACCTCTAAATGGGTAATGGGTGGCCTTTGTTTATTGTTATTAATATTGCTAACTTTGTGGCATGTTCCGCTGTTCTGTGGGCACGAAACTAAAGATGAAAACAAATCAGCTAACGGAATAAAAACTGCCGATAAACTAGCTAGCTAGGTTATCTAACTTGTTAGTTTTTCATGAAAGTGAGTTACATTGCTAATAAGGACACCGTTATCCATGCCATTCTCCAGATTGAATTTAATGAAAAGTTGGATGGACTTGTTTTCAAGTACGATCGTCAGAGGGTAAGTTATTTGAAATATAATAGGTTTTGTCGCGTCTCGCAGTTCTGAGAGACGACAGGACTAAAGGTATAAGCAATAGCAAGCTTTAATCAATAAAGTAATAAATACAAAATAATAATGTCAAGAATACGATGATATCAAAAGATAACAAAGGGTAACACCA